>OX421450.1:8081821-8109321 GCA_949126865.1 Montipora capitata
ATCATTGATAAAATTTACTGTCACCTCCTACTTCCTGACAAGACCAGCAAGAGCATTACAGAAAAAGATTGACCCACTTTTTCATCAGTAAAGCTGTTTGTAAAACTGAATATTCACGTTACTGCAAAAAGGCGAAATTTCCTTGGAAACGCCAACCACTGTCAACCCTCCCCTTTCTCGAACTAACAGTACTCAATGGCACAAAGTGAAGAGAAAAGTGTTGACCTGAGTCAATCCTAAAAAAGTAAAAAAAAAAAAGAAAAGAGAGAATTATTTAAAATGACGGGCTCTGGGAACACGTCATCTGGAATATTTAGATCAACAAGACGAATCTTCAGATTTGTTTACTCAAGTTTTGAAAGCTGACTGACTGAAGAAACGAAATCTGGTCAGTGTTGTTATGATCTTTAACTGACCCTGCATAGACTGTAAATGAATGTATCTGCTCGGAAATGAAATTTTTGATCACAGGAGGCGTGCTTTTTGGTGTGCAGTATAACGCATTGTGGATAAAAAAAAATCCCGCATACAAAAAAAAATGCTATTTGAAGTAACAGCGTTAGCCCTTTTTGTTTTCGCACGTTTTTGTATAAATGTAACAAGGGCCTATCGTAATTTAAACGGTTGCCCTGAAATAAAACTGGCTAAAGTTATTTACACAACCACTACTTTTTTCTTTTGCATTACTACTACCCGCTATGGACAAAGTAAAATTACACAACCAGGGCATTTACTTATGCTGGAAAGCAGAAATTTGAGGGCGCCGTATTCTCTGACATTCTTTGCTGAAGATGAAGTATACCTACGATTTCTATCTGTTTTTACTCATTACAAAACTTTACCAAAAGGTTACATTTACCAATTCCTGGGGATTGCATACATTTAAACTGCATATTGGACTTAAAATCAGAGCAATCCTTAACGGCTGATTCAGTTTTTAAAATTATTCTTTCTTTGCAGCCAGGAGTCATAAGTCAACGCACAACGATGAGAAAGAGTTCATCAGTGCGTAATAAGAGATTCGGGAATTCGTAATTTTAAGGGTTTCGACATGTCCTCTATAAGCGGTAGGAACTAGTCTAAGAACCTCATTGCACAAAACTGTTTCAAGCAAAGCTTGCCCAATCGAAATAACTTGTTTGCTTGAGTTGGCTTCAGTTGCAGGTGATGCATTTGAAAAAACAATCTAGTTACTTAGCACACCAACTCTTCTCTTTAATTAATGGCTTTCGTTTAAAAATACATGTGTAAGGCACTTTCTAAATATATTATCTTTGTTTTTTCCACGTCACCTTAAGAATTTCCAGACTGCTCTTTTATCTCCCAAAAATTTTTGAATCAACGATTCATCTGCTATTCTCTATCCTTTTAATTTTAATAAAAAAGAACGTACTATCCTAACAAAAAACAATAGTATTTTCTCAGGGCTATGCATTTTTATTTCAAATTCAAACAGATACATCATTCTTTTCTCATTTTCATTCTTTGCCTCAATTTCTTACGTTTCCACGCCGATTCCTTTTTTTTTTTTTCGATCTAATAAAGAGAAATAGCGACCGAATGTAGTTTTTCCATTACAATGAGATATTTCTAGTTCTGTTGTTTAAAGGTTCTTTGATCCTTCAGTCTCAATTGGAACTCTACACTGACGAACGCGTTCACTTCAAATTTGAAATGTGTCATTTTGGACTATGCCTGTACAGTTTTGCTGAAGAACTGAAAAAAAATGAAGAGGTTTAAGTCACAGTACGACGTGAGTGATCCATGAATAAGCTACAAAGACAGCACTTTTGAAGCAAAATTCACTTATGTAACGATAATACTAACAAAATAGGCAAATTGTACTCCAGAAGGACTCAATTTCCGCGTGCATTCTACAAAACAATAACTTTCAGCGGAACCATGATCTTTAACAGGGATATCGCTTCAAGGACTCTAAAAGACACAAGAGGAAAAATAAACGTCTTGCAAGAGATCTTATTGGCTAATCTACGGACAGTCCCGTCATTTAAAATACAGTTCACAGGTTTCCAGTTTGAACTTTTTATTGGAAATGACATCTGAAATGTCAATTTGTTACGTTTCTATTGAGGAGGCAGAAAAAAATAACAAAGGCTTTCAATTTACTGCTTTTCTAGCACACTAGGAAATGGAACTTATCGCTTACATAAAACGGCTCAGTTCCATGGGATACGAACAGATTTCACTGCTTGCAATTCATTAACGCCCGGCGTACGCGTAGGCTGCAGTTATTAAGAAATAAAGTACGCCGGCGGAAGTAAAGGAAAAATTCTTCTTTAATAACTCTTAACACTTTATGTTTTCCTCATTAGTAGAGATTGATTGATTTGATAGATGATACTTCGAAATTGAAATTGAAAATCTAATTTCCTATTTTATGATGGGTGAAACGCTAAATGGCCTCAGTTTTTGGAACAAATATCGTTCACTAGGAAATTTCATGGATACAAGGACAAACCAAATTATTTTCCCTAGTGCAGCAAGACATCACCACAATCAAACAAAAAGCAGGGAAGAATGTTTCAAACCAAAGTTCTTAGGGAAAAGCCCCAAAAAATAACATTTATGCTTTGAAGGCGTTAAATCGAAAAAGCGATAAAAATGATATTTGGCTGGTAAAAACGCCGCATGAATAGCAATTAGAACATAATTCTCATCAACTGTTTTCACACGATTAGTGCAAATTTGAAAATCGCCGTCAAAAAAGAAAAGAATGTCTTGCCAAAAGCATACATTTAAGGACACCTAGACGACGAGTGTATCTGCTTTAATAAACTAAACTAAGCCGTTATCATTTTGGAATAGTCTTATAATATATTATTTGACATCCATTTAAGGGTTCATATATATTTCACTGGCAAACATTTCACCATTAAAATTGCAGTTTTGCCTCTCTGAGTCTCAATTTGGATACAAAGAAAAAACACATCTGAGGACTGACGCGCATGCGTAAAAATATCGTTTATTTTTGGTTTATTTCACATCCCGAAAAACGCATAAGGATCCTACTATAATGAAGCACAATACAACTATTATTCTAAATAAGATAACAAGCACGATTCTAAAACGTTAGCGCAAGATATGAGACTTTGACTACAGGAGAAAAAAGAAGAAACAAAACTTGTCAAAGGATTGCTGTCCGTATGACCTCACTGAGGCAAAGGCAATCCGAAACGGCAGAGCCAACAAATTGGTCTTTTTCAATCTGCGCGTAACTAGAACTAGCTCGCAACGCATTAGACTTGAAATATGATCATATCGCATTTAGCAAATCTTTCTGTGTTTGGCCTTTGTGGAAGTGACTTCTGTAGATAAAATTAAATATTCCGCTTCTTTTTAATTTCTCGAGGACCGGGAGATTTTGACAGTGTTTTTCGTAAAATGAAACTTCAATTCATCTCTTCCTGTAAATGGAAAACATTGCGTTAAGGAACAAGGCGTTTGAAATGGATTAATTTCCGGCGGGTAAGAGCTGGGGGTGACTTTTACCAATACGAATGAAATCAGAAATCAATCACAAGCAAGGTTTTTAATATCGTATTGGACGAGTGAATTAGTAATTCTGCTTGGGAGATACGTGGTGAGATGAGAAAGAATGTCACTAGATAAATAGATTAACAGTAGTTAATTACCTTTTATTATGTATCAATCATATAATTTGCCATGATGGCAGTGAGATCAACAAAAGATTTATAAGAATTTAAGAATAAAAGCAATTTGAAGATCTTTCCGCGGTTTTCAAAGTAAACAGGTCAATTTATGATAAAAAAAAGTAATTTCAAAGGTTTGCGGTCTTATTTTATTTTATTTTCCTTTTTTCAGTAAAATGATGCAAACCTCAGCGATTCAACATTTTAATCCAGGGTGGAATTGACAATCTTTTCGGGGAAGGATGCCTGAGTTTCCCTGCTCAAGTAAAGAAGATTGACGAAGATTAAAGTAACCTCGCGGCTTTCAGTAGAGATTTTGAAGAAGAAAATACCTTTTTGTCACTCAAAGCGAGTCCTTTTTTTAAAAACAAGAAAGAATAAAAAATGACAAAATGGATAAGGTTTGCATTTTTGGTGGGGTCATATATTGTAACTTGGTTTCGTCCCCAAAAAATACCAATAAATATGGCTCCAATCTTCGAGAAATAATATTATCTGGAGCTATGAAAAATTGGTTTTAAATTTATTGAGTAAGAAATTCACAGAAAAATTAACGTAATTATTAAAGAAAATGTTATTGGCCTTTGCGGAGTGTTAAAGGGATTTATGACATCCAAATCGTATTTCCAGAAAATTGATTACATGGCTTTGCGTTAGCACATCAAACTATAATTCCATGCTCACTAACTTGAAGGAAGGGATGCATTCTGTCTCGTTCTGCTTTACAAAATAACTCTTCTTGCCCCTCATGCATAATAAATTAAGGGCATGGCCTGCCTTGAATTGTGAAAAAGCATTTCATAGGACTATCTGTATTTCTTTATGTCTTCTTACGTATGGCGTGGAAAATATGTATCTACAGCAGATGACAACATTACTTCCATAAAAGAAAAGTTTATATAGAAAATTGCTTAAAACGCCCAAATCCTTTGTGCCAATTATAATGGAGTAAAGGTGCTGTTTATAATCAATAGTTCATGCAGAAAATGTTACATTTTCCCAAAGCGTGGAGAGCAGAACTACGCTTAAAGAGTTAGGTAGCCGAACAGCTATCCTCGGAAGGGTAAGCTTTGACCACAAAGACTGCATTCACGTACGTTATATTACCACGAACATGGAAAGAATGATTCGAAAAATGGGTGTGAAAATCAGGGGTGTATCAAGGATTGGAACGGGAGGGGTAATTTGATTAAGGCCGACCTACCTTGAGCCTCACGTGGGTTGAACAATTTAACCACCATCTGTTGACTGTTTAGTATTCTATTAAGCATAAACGACAGATGGCAATCCTTTGCTAGAATCCCACGTGAAATTTCCCACAAAGGAGAGCGCTGCGGTTCGCGTACGATTTGTTGTGTTCTATCTCCACTTGGCCCCATTGCTCAGTCCTGATTTGGCAATGTGACTCTATTAATAACCTAAACACACAGCTGTGGTGCTGAGAGCAAAAATGCTGCTGATTTAATTTGATTTTAAAAAGATTTAAATGGGTATAAATTCTCAGTGAACAAGAGAATTTAAACACTCATTGAAGGGTGATCACTCGGAGCCAACAAGCATCAAGTCATATACGTAACCTAGAAGAAGACTTGAGCGCAAGATAATTGCTGCTCAAAACTACTGACTGCAAGGTATGGAAACTTTTGATCAAGCAACCTAAATTGTGAAGACACAAAAGCGTTAATTCGTCAAAACGACTAACTGTTTCACTAGATTGTCTGCGAATTCACATCTGCAAAGTACGAAACACCGAAGACGACCACACAAAGTCATCAATCAGTCTCAGAGAAGATGGCCCATCTAGGTAAGTGCACTTTGTTATCCATCATTACAGCACCAAGGAACTCTATTTAACGCATTTCTTCATTTTCTCTTTCTTTCTTTTTGCCTCGTTAACTTGTCTCGTTTCGGTTCTGTTGTAACTGCAGTCTAGATTGTTTCCGTCGGAGCCGTTTAATGTATTACTTGCGCCAAACGATATAAAATTTCAAATTTGAAATTTAAAATTTCGAGTCCTCCCCCTGGATGGAAAATCATGCGCAAACCATCTATCAAACTGTAGTATCTCGAGCGATACACTGTTGGCTTAAATCAAAACAAACTAAACTCGAGCTCAAGTTTTGACCTTTTTTCGTGAGGTGTTCCGTGTTGTATAAACGTTTCTTCGACTTTTGTTACTCCACAGCGTGGTTTCCAGATTTAAGTATCGAGTCAAATATATGTAATACGCGTATATTCGAGTAATTTTCAAAGTGATTATTTCACCTGTTTGGCACATTTCATTCGCCTTCAGAGGTTCAACGCCATTCAGTATTTGTTTTTCGCACAGCCCGCTTAAGGAAAACCGCCTTTAGTCTCGAGACCTATGCTGTCACGCCTTTTCAATAGAAGTATTCTACCTTTTCAATACATGTATATTTGTCGTTAAATAAATGTATTTTGTTTGAATCTCACACTTCAATTCATTTCTTATTTGAATGGATAGCTCCTGAAAAAACAAGTTTACATGAGACAAGTTTATCGATCAAGAAGCATAACCGGTCGGCAAAAAAGGATTGTTTCAAGAGCGATATGAAGCCTAATTAAATGCAATAATCAATCAGTTGGATTTCGTAGACATTTGTTATCTCAATATCCATTAAAAAAAATCTTATCTCACTAAAACAGTGCATGAGGGGTAATTTCATAAGTTGGGAAAAAGTAACAAAATGGAATCAACACTCCCTTTTCGTAAATTCATGGAATATGATTATCAGGAAAAGCAAACATTCGATCCAAAACGAGAAACGCAGAAGGCTTTTGTCTGAATTCGATCCGAAACGAGAAATGCAGAGATGTGTTCTTGGAAAGTCATGAACGTTTCACCATTTGTAAAAAGGCTTCATTTGAGACCTCATTTCAATTTAAACCCTTGCTCTTGTTGATTACAATAATTTGTACCAGGAATCTCAATTTTCCGCTCCCGAAGAAGCGAAAGGTCGATGTAAGTTTTATGTTGATCAAAACCATCAAAAGTGATTTATGATTCCGTCATCTAGGAAAAAACAATTACTAAGCATAGCGACAATAAAAAAAATAGCAATTTACAAAGCTAGATATAAAGCATAGACGTAGCGAAAGCAAGTTCTTTAGACGTACATCATGGAAAATGCGGAGTGCATGAAACCTCCCGGTTTTCAGTACCCTTGCTTATGTAATAGTTGTAGGTCTGACATTGACTGACATTGTCAATCCTTTTTCTTTGTATTGGGTCAAACAATCCAGAGTGAGTCAAGAGGCACCATTTTGGTAAACTGAAGCATTTTAAGTAAGTCATCTCCCTTAATAGCTTTAATTTCTCAGTTATTCAGTAATTATTTTGCTGATGCTGAAGAACTGAGCTAATATTATGAGTACGAGGGGAAAGTCTCATTTTGCCGATTTGTCCCATTGAGACTGAGACAAAAAGGCCAAGAAACACAAAATCTGTATGAAAAGAGCGTTTTATTGTTTAAAGCAACAAAACACGGGATGAAAAAGCGTTAGCGTTGAATTTTTGCTACAAGTCTGGGCCGAGCTTTCTGAACCGCGGTTTGTGCCAAACCACAATGAATACAATTATGACCTATAACTTTTTATCGAACTTCCTACGGGGTTAGCCCAGATTCTGCAAGTAGTGAGGTTGTTGATATATTGATTTTCAAAATCTTACAAGAACGGGAACTCCACGTATCCATTTTATTTAATCGAATCACAACGTAGGTTGTCTTAGTAATAGTTTATTCGAAAAGTACGAGAGATTGGTTGGACGGCGATAAGGTGTACGATATTCAGTCCATATGCCGATGCTTGCAGCTCCTCCTTTAATTGAAACTATTTAATTATAAGGATGAATAAGAAGCGGATAATGGTGTACAAGAATATATTTATTTATATATTCTTGTACGTTTTTTGCCTATTATTATGCATTTTGGAAATAATTTTCGTTGGGAGGCCCTGTTTGTGTGCAAAAAAGATATTACTGATTACGCAATAGCACGAACATTGAACATCTCTCCATTTCTTGAGATATTTTCGAGTTTGATTTGCACCGCACGAGTGAATTAGGCAGCCTACAAAGATTCTTTCGTATCAATCTTCGTCATTGGCGTCAAGTCAACAAGAAGTTCTGTGAACTCATTCAGTAACACACCGGATTGGCGTTTGCAATTTAGCATTTGCCTGCACCCCGGTGACATATAATTTTGAAAGAGCGCAATAACCTTATTACATGCGATAGATGAAATGTGTTTGAATTTAAATAACAACATAATTAATATTCTTTGGAGACATACAAATTCGTGTAACTTTAATGTCGGTACCTTTTTGGTAATGTTTTACCCAAACAATCATCCTCATGACATTGCGATAAATAAAAAGCCCTTACCTGAGAAAGAAAAATATTAAACGAGCTCTTCCAAAACAACGTGATGACAAAAACGTCTTACAGTTGACCTCTTTGTGACCTCTTGCGGGAACGACGAACGGCCAGCTCGATGAACACAGCTCTAACTCGCCTTCGCTGGCCAGGGTTCTAATATTTCTAACTAAAATAGTAGAGAAAAAACAATTAGAATTCTTATTTGAAGCAACTAAGCAGGAATTAAGCTAATTAGATAAGTTAAGGACGGTGCCTACTAATTCAAAGGTATTTTTGCCCCGATTTACGATTATGCAGGAAAGGTAGATCTTAACAAGTGTTATTGAAATCCAAAAAGAAAATTGGGGGTAACCACGCATTTTTCAAAGATAATTCATCAACAATATTTGTAAAAAGCTCTAAAATACAAAGCGATGTATGGCGTTCTTTCTCAATTTGAAGCTCAATTATCTCTAAAGAATGCATGGTTACCCCCAATTTTCTTTTTGGATACCAAGAGTACTTACGAAGATCTACTTTATCTGCATAGTTTTAAACCGCGCAAAAATATCCATGCATTAGTAAGCGTCAGCGATAGGAAATTTGAGTATCTGGAGATGCGCAGAACGTATGCGCAATAACAATAGTAGGCACCGTCCTTAATAAGAGCTAAATCTATTCATTTACCAATCTTTCGTCCATTCATCCTTCACTTGGTCGCTCTGAGATCAGAAAAAAAATTATCTTAAGTTACCTACTGTAAACTAAATGTTTCCTAAATCGAAAAACCTTCGGTTGAATTTAGAATTTGGATGGAAATTCGAGGAAAACACTGAAAAACAAATGTGACCAGTCGCGGCCTCAAAGCCTTTTCCCGCCAAAATACAGCTCCCTATTTTGTCACCAGTCTCCTCGGAAATAGAGCCTTGCTTCTATTGAGGCCCTCCCCCGCAGGGGAAGACATTGTTCCGTTGTTCCCTTTAAAAAATTGGCCTGGGTTCCTTTCTTTCCGAAATTACTTACAAACTTGTTCTCAACTTTTTTATCCCTAAAATGGTTTATGGTATTTTCTCTTTGTTTCCCTGTTCCCCAGTTCAAATTAACAATGTTCCTTTGTTCCTTAAAAACCTTGCGAGGGCCTTCTCTCTTAGAAAAAAAAAACAAAATCAAAAGTAAAAAGGACAAAAACAAAAATTGAACTCGTCGTATACATGTACTATTTTTGCGCGCGGGCCCATTTTTTTTCAGGTAGTCTCAGGAACCCTGCTATCTCCTGACATTGTTTAATTTACGCGAGAACTATCTCTGCTACTACCATAGTTCTTCTATTACATTCCCATCCAACACATACAGGGACGAGTAAGAAGTAAATAAATAAAGCAATGATAACAAACAAATAAGTGCACATTATTCTAGCGTTATTTTCACCATCTCTGCCGCAAAAAACCTTTATTTTAAAAAATATCCTAACCAAGTGATTGGACTCAAACTGATCAACTTGTACTACGCCTGCGGTCATCGAGGAAATTTGAGAAAATTTTGTTTCAATCAAAATGATAGCTTTCTTTTCTTTTTTCTGACAGCTCCCTTCCTTTTTCAAAGTCACGGGGGAATCAACCAACTTGGAGGGCCTTTCGTGAACGGACGTCCCCTTCCAGACTACATCCGTCATCGAATTGTACAGCTTGCTGCATGTGGCGTCAGACCATGCGAAATTTCTAGGAGGCTACTAGTTTCTCATGGCTGTGTCAGCAAAATCCTAGGCCGTTTCTACGAGACAGGTTCTATCCGGCCTGGATCGATAGGAGGGAGCAAACCCAAGGTTGCCACGCCTCCAGTGGTAAATAAAATTGTACAGTATAAACAGCAAAATCCGACAATTTTTGCTTGGGAGATTCGCGACCGTCTCGTGGAAGAAGGCGTTTGTGATCGCGAAAACACACCAAGTGTCAGTTCCATCAATCGCATCCTCAGAAACAAAGCTGCAGAGAGAGCTGCGCAGTATGCCATGATCGAGAGGGAAAGGCAGCAACTGGCTAGCATTTATGGATTTCATCCTTGGTCTGCCGCTATCTGTGACCCAGGCGTTCCTTGGTCGTGCCACTCAGTGCCGCATCCTGAGGAGTTCCCAATTCAAGAGTATGAAACAGGAGACCTGGAACCTGCTTCTCAGCTGTCAATCACCACAACATCCGAGAGTGGAAAGAGTCAAGAGCAAGAAAGTGAAGGTAACACACTTCAAAAGTCACATCTAAAGTTCCTTTACGATGGAAGAGTCAATATTTGTTTCTACACCAAACCGCTCAATTCCAATTTATTTCCGAGTACAAGATTGTTTTTTTTTTCAAATCAACTTGACGCAGCTTTTGACTTAACTTTTTAAATTAAATTTATGGCAACTCGTTGAGTTTTTCGAGGTATTTTTCGTATAACACGCAGTTTTGGAATGTGTGGGGTAGTGCACGGGGTAATGTGCATATATTATGTGGACCTGACATTATTTCTCGAGCTGCTTCCTTACGCCGCTCGTTCGAATTCGGCAGAGTAAACCGTTTATACTCCTTCAGTATCAAATACATAAAAACCTATTGATTTGCCGTTCTTTCTTTTATCGGAGAAGATCCCAATATTAAAAACACTATTAGCGATAGTTCGTGTGTTCCTATTCAAGAATAGTTTCAAACAAATGCCCTCGTGGTTTCACCCAAAACTCTTTTTCTTAGGACTACACTCACCTGAATTAAGGTGATAGTGCATTTAACCAAGTTATGTATTTTTGAAAATATTTTATAGCGAGAATCCACGGTGAAAACGACGAAGAAATACATTCAGCACAATTTGCATCAAGTAAAAAAATAACAAAGAGAGAAAGAGACGATACCATGTTACAAGAAAGTGATGGTGAGCTTAATGAGAAGAAACCAATCGCGGAATCACTCGATGCAGACCTTCAAGAAAGTGATTTAAATGGCAGAATCAACATTCATAACAGTAACAAAACTGTTGAAACTGACATCAAACCACTAAGAGGCAACACCGAAAATACTGGCTACAACAGTGAAAATGAAAGTAGCAAGGAAGACAACGATTCCCAAGCAAACCAGAAGAGGAAAATAAGAAGAAACAGGACAACGTTTTCGCCTGAGCAGTTGGAGATGCTCGAAAAAGAATTTGAGAAATCTCATTACCCGGATGTAGCCACGAGAGAGGAACTAGCAAATAAGATTGACATGTCAGAGGCACGAGTGCAGGTGAGATTGAGTCTTATAACAATACTAGCACAAAGACAAATTAAAGACAATCTCTGAACGTTAAACTTTGCAGAACAGTTCTTCCAACAATGACCTGTTTAGCGAAGCTCAACCGTTTTCGGGGGAGAGTAGAGAAACTGGACGTAAGGCATTTCAATGGTCGCTCATGTTTGTTCCCTTTCTTGCTCTTAGCGCCAGCTGTACTCAGTTGTTTTTTTTCATACACCGATTGTCTCGTTAATAATTTTCCTGGTTAACTTTCGCCGATTGGCTAAATAGTTGGTCATGAGTTTTGTTTTTACGGCACTCATTCGAAAAGTACTATATATCGAAAATAGTAGTAGGGAGTAAGTACCACCACGACCCCTACTACTGTAAGTGCCGAGAATTTGGTTTTACCGGTGTAAATGACAAGTTAGAGCGAGTTTCAACGAGTGTCGTAAAACCAAAATCAAAGTAATTACTTTGGCCAATCAAAAAGGACGGAGACAATCCAGTAAACCAATCAAAACTCGAAGTAATTACACGTTGCCGACACAAAGCGCGGGAAAATGTGCACGCGCGAGCCACGATTGGTTTTTGTTTCGCTTCTGATTGGTTGAAAAAGTGGCGCGAGAACTTTAAACCAATCACTAAGTGAAGTAATGCAAAACCAAAGCAATTCGCTAATTACTTTCGACATTCAATTTAAAACAGCTCTAAGTCCAAGCTCTTCATTGCTTATTTACAGGTTTGGTTCTCTAATCGCCGAGCCAAATGGCGCCGTCACCAGAAAATAAACAGCTTACCACACTTGCGTCAATCACTCCTTGGAAGCTGTTATCCAATGTGCAGTGAATGTGATATGTCTGAACAGCGGTGTGCTATGATATCAGGACCATACAGCCCACCCTTAAACCGTTCTATTAATCTATTGTCTCCAAACTCCGACAGAATGCCGTCTGCATCATCAACGTCTGTATTGGGGAGCGTAAATGCGCGTTCTTGCTCACCCCAGGACTGCACATGTTCGAGAGTTTAAGCGTTTTAAGAATTCTTACTATATTTTCCTATTTGTAACGATGTAAATAGACTTTCTTTGCAGGGGAAGGCCTTCGAAATTCTCGTGCATGTGAAAAGACTTTTGGATAATGCAAGGCCCTTGTCTTCGTAAATGTATATTTCTCCGGGGATTTTGTAGACTAGCAAAAGCAATTAGTGGGGAATGAATAAGTTGCACTTCAAGTTTAAGCTTGGGAATGACACTCAGTATTCTTTGGAATTTCAAGTTTTAAAATACTGATATGAAACAGGAATTTTAATTTTTCTGGGATTAAACGAAAAGAGTTTATATAAATTTATCATAATTGCAACTGATTAATAAATTGTTGAGGACTTCGCTTGATAGTTTGATTCTTTTCTTTGACACCTCAGGAATCGAGTCATAACAATGGCCAGTCAGTACGTCAGGCAGTTCTTTCGAACCAAGGCCGTCTCTCTACCTCTTCGGGTTTTTTTCGGCCCTTGTTTCGCTCTTTTTCCTGCGTACAAAAAAAAATATTAAAAAAAAAAGGCAGGAGAGGTCTCATCTTGATAAATATGCAACAAAACATTCCAACCAACCCACTTTACCCGGTTTAGACGACGCTGTCCCACTGTCCTGTTTTTATTCTAATGGCAGCTTATCACGTGACGTCACCGCCGCCATGTTGGTGGTGTTCTTTTGTTCGTCCAACAGAAGTCGTACATTTCACTATTGTTGTTGGTGTCTCTAGAGGTTGGTTGAAAACGCCCTATTGCCCCGTTTCCGCAATATTTTGATAGTTGTTATTTTTAAACATGGCTAACATGATAAATATGATTGAATTTCGTTTGCTTCAGTACATATTAATCAAATTATTGGCAATAGGCCATTTTCAAAATATCAAATATTCAGTTTGATAGTGAAGCAGTGAGTACAAGAACAATAGAACAGGTCGGAATGAATGTGAAAAATGTTTACATTTATTCTTTGTCCTCTAAACCTCTCTTTGTCTCAGACAATAGACCATATTCGTATTCTCAGTATTGGACTGGAACTAGCTTGCAATGGAGGTCTTATGAGGGGAATATATTAAAAAGAGTAGCCCTTTTCATGGTTAATTTTTCTCATTTGCATTACAATGTAATCTAACGTGGATGCAAGGCAATGTCGCCCGAAATTGCCTCACATACATGCTATCCATGGATATTATATTGTGACGCAAATGAGAAAAACTAACCGTGAAAAGGGCTATTTCCATTTGAAAATTAAAGATTCCCCGCGTTAGCCTCCATCGCAAGCTAGTTCCAGTCCAATACTGGGGAGTTCTAGTTTTCTGAAGTAATTGCCAATTTCATCTACGATCAATTTAGTTTTCGTGGCACTCGGATATTCATACACGTTTTGCAAGGGCTACATGAAGGAGGGCGGCACGACAAAAGCAAACAATAGTCGCGGGCTCTTAAATGCGAACTGGCAGGATTTGTGTCATTCATATCTAGGAATTTGTCCTGGTTTGGGTTTAGAGGTTGGAACGGTCTGATGTTATCATCAAAAGTCTGTGCCAGGTAAAAAGTCGGAAATAAATTTACTGTACTGATTTACCCCTACCCCACTACCCTCGTTTCCTGCTTCACGCTCTTAAAGTTTGTTAACAGGGCTTTTTTCGCCCCATCCCAACTTTGCAACTTCATCTGAGACTGCCACGACCCTCTAGAAAATTAAACAGAAGTGGAGATGTATGAGCTTTATCAACTCTTCGAGACTTTTTAGACTTTATTTTCGCTGACCAGTTATTGTAACGGTAATAGTAAGAATGGTAAAAAGCTACGAGATATTCACGGAATATTATTTTTATGCAGCGGTATTTTATTGCTCCTACAAAAGATGGAAGCACTGTATAGCGGCAATGAGCGAGTAAGAAGAATAGTATCATTATGAACAGTTGTTGATCTTTTCTTCATCCCTAAACTGTTTTCAAATTTTCTCCCCTCCCCAATCGTCAAAAAAAATCGCGGTCCCCTAGCAGTGGGGAGCAAAAGGCCTGGCTGCTGTTGTGTTAGGAGAAAACAATATGGAGGTCGTCGTTGGGACTTATGAACAAGTACTCGTTGGTTTTGACGTTCTTAACGAAGATGACGAGTTTGAGGTATAGCTTACGATTTCAAAAAACGCGATATTGAGTGACTTTAACTTCAAATGAGGTGATTTCCTTTCTGTGTACTTTTGATTGAGCAGTACAAGTTAAAGCCAAAATTCGCCGAGAAGGAGCACGCGGGCTGTATCAAATGCGCTGCTAATAACGGCCGAATCTTAGCTACAGGAAGCTCGGATGAAACTATAAGGTATGGTCGTTCTTTAGGAGCCTGGCTTTAGTGCCGAATGCCCTGCCGATTTTTTTGCATGTCACTGATCGAACAAGAAAAGCAAAATCTGTCGTATTCTGACTCAATTTAACCGCAACCAGTAAACTAAAGACAGTTTCATTGTGGCGTGTGCAATACACAGTTGTAGCATTAGATGAAATGCTCTTACTCTACGTTCCTAGAATTTTTTCTTTTTCAAGTTTACCTAGTCTTCAAACGGGTGTTGAATCCAACAACAATTTCTTCTTCCTGTAAATAAATTAAACACAAGCTGACCTTCTGACCTCTAGAGTTTTAAACTTTTCCAGACCAAGAATAAAAACGTCACACACAAGCTTGCTTCCACAAAACACAGTTTAAATGAAATGAACAGTAATGGATTAAGGCTTTTTACTGATCGTGATGGAGATCAGTAATCAAATGTTTGTCGAAGACTTGCCTTGCCTTTTTTGTTCAGTACCCGCAGCCTGAGCGAAAGACACTTACATCAATATTTGAACAGAATGATCAATCCAACGGTGGTTTTGCTGTTCATCATTTCTTACAATGTAGTCCAAGAAGTAATTTCTTCATTTTCCAGAAATGATAATATCGAGGAATTCCCAATTTCAGTACTCTTCGTTGCCATTCCAAAAGCAGATGGTTCAACAACAATTCCGTTTCCATTCAATAACATGTTGCAAACAGCAAGTGATACAATCATAAATAATAATTATTAGAAACTCAAATTCTAATAAACATAGCTTACTTTCCAATGGAAAACAGAATTATACAATGTATAGCCCATTTAAAGTTCGATGGAAACAGACTACTTTACACAGTCATAGAATTCTGAGTTTCGGGGGTCCTGAAAATGAGAACTAAGGTAATGTGGGCGTACAATGTAAAGTGGGTGAGTAAGGTTCTTTAAGATATGAATTAAGGGACTTTTAGAACATGTGAAATTCTGAATGTTTGAAGTGCAGAATGGACATTAAATGAAAGTTACAAAGATCATTTGATACCCTATTTCACACCAAAACGGCAAAATAACCGTACTCTTTGCAGTTTGGAGCCACACTTACATGTGTACCAAGTAAGCAGTCTGGGGCTAAAAGGCATGTTGCTTGCAGGCAAAAATAAACCTAATGGGACAAAGGTAATAAAACCAAGGGGGTTCATTGCTACAACTGTACATATCATTTAAATCAGGTATGGGTTTTCATTAAAAGAATCTACAGTCCTTTTAAGCTTACAATCCATACCAATTAGGGCATTAGGCAAGTTGTATTTCGTAGTTATTAAAGGGCGAATACGAGACATGGCAAGTTTTTCAAAAGTGTCAAAAATGCCGATTTTTTGAGTTTTTGCAAAGGCCTGGGGGCAAAGGAAAATTCACTTTGATGAAGTCTAGGAGCTAAAAACAATGAAATACAACTCGCCTAATGACCTATTCTTTCCCAGGTCCCTAGAGTGAATTTTCAAACATCCCCCAATCAAGTAATGCTGCTATGATCCTCGCAGTTACGGTATATATGTGCAGTTCAGTATATGGTTCATTTTTTATATCATTTCGTTCATTGATCCTCCAATCAGTCAAACTGTTAGTCTGTACTACAATGTATCTTCCTTTTTCCTCAGGCTGTATAATTTAAAGGAACACAGAGAACTGGGTGCTTTGATGCAACATGAGGGTAAGTCGCAAAATGTTGGTAAAATAATTACCGGTAAAGTGAATTACATACATGTATAACCACTTTTGGCTATTTCCGATGAATCCATTCTCGTCAATGACCATAAGATAGCACCAAGTGAAGGTGCTCAAGAAACTATGACAGCCATCTTCTCAATGGAGACTTCCCAGCTTGTTTCTGGTGACCTAGCCCTTGACCCCATAAAGCCCAAAAGAAGGAAAGGTGCATTTAATTAGAATCAGGGGCAAGCAGAAGGAGAGAAAGAGACAGTGAAATTCTGACTAAAAGTTAAATGAGACTTAAAAAGTACCTGTGGGTTGAAGTTTGACTGTACACTGTAATAATTATTCTGTGAAGATACACTGTACCAATTGTAAACAAGGGAATCACATGCCCACCTTCTTTGCAGTATATGTACATGTATTTGTGACCAGAGTATCTCCATTATGCTCACCCTTATTCATAATAATTATTATTATATATCAGACTCACTATGAAAAATCTGATTGGTCGAGAGCATTCAATCAATTCACAATAGCTTGTGAACTTGACATGATAAATGTAATATCTGCTGCAGATATTACATTTATCATGTCAAGTTCAACATCTGCCTGGTTACTAAGCCCCTTGGAGTGTTCTCCTCAGAAACAAAATGGCTGAACGCTTCTCTTCTGTTTCTGAGGATGAATTATGTGGAAAATGTATAATAAAACAATTATTGAATTCGGTTTTCGCATGATATCATGAATTACCAAAACCTCGTGTCTGTGTTATCTGCCTCAGCCTTCGGCTTCGGCAGATAACACAGACCTTGGTTTTGATAATTCATGATATCATGCTCAACCTCATCCAATAATTGTTTATTGTTACCTGTTACATGTACAACTGTACATGTATCTTCAAAGAATTAATGTAAATTTTAATTCAGCTGCATTAGTCCACCTATTGAGTGTGGGTTTCAGTTAGTTCTCAAAACTCATGTCTTCAACTATTAATTTTTTTGAGGCAAAGTATTAGAATATTGCAAAAGTAATATCATCTTCCAAAAATTAATTGTGCTTTCACAAAACTGGAAGTTGCTATGTGTACATGTACCTGTACGGTAGTAACATTTTCATTGTTTGCTTTGTTATTACAGGTTCAATAACTTGTTTAACATTTCACAACAATACCCACATGCTCAGTGCCAGTGAGGATCACACCATTTGCCTATGGGAGTGTCGCACATGGGAATGCTTGAAAACTTTGAAAGGACACAGGTATCATGGAAAGTCATAGCACATGATTATGTATTGTCAGTATATTTTGCCTACAATGTCATTTCTCACTTTGTTATGTTAATCATGTATTAGCTATTAGTTTTATATGGTGTTTTGTTCCTGCTAGGAATTGTGATTAATTTTTGATGACATGTTATACTTCCCTGTAATTTCTTAAATGGTACCTTTTATTGTATAGGCTTGTGTTGCCGCTGTTGGTCATAGACAATTATTTGCAGAACATGCCAAAAGTACCGTATTTACCCATGTATAAGTCGACCTTTTATGGCCTCAAAAGAAGCTCCAAAAATCGCCCTCGACTTATACACGGGTCAAAGATTTTGAGCCATGTTCCAGCTAAGTAATTTATTCAAAATTAACATTGTCTTGGGCATAACAAACGCAGTGGACAAAAGCCGACGTAAAAGACTTCAAAACAAATGTAAGCAATTCCAGTTGAAGTGAAAAAGGATTTGTCCAACTCTAAATGTTGAAGATACTCACAAGCACAAATATGAAATAGACACTGGAAATTTTCGTTTTCCAAAGGCGGAAAGCTCTAAAAGTCATTTCTGTTTTTTCGAATAAAACACGATCGTTCAACGGCTTAGTAACCTGGCACAATACCTTGTGTTTGCATGCAAGCATCGTCACTCGTGTTGCGTGAAATTTGGAAAACTTTGAAAATACAAGCGAGTTTAGTATCGTATTTACCCGTGTATAAGTCGACCTTTTATGGCCTCAAAAGAAGCTCCAAAAATCGCCCTCGACTTATACACGGGTCAAATTTATTCAAAATTAACATAATAATGTTGTCTTGGGCATAACGAACGCAGTGGACAAAAGCCGACGTAAAAGACTTCAAAACTAATGTAAGCAATTCCAGTTGAAATGAAAAAGGATTTGTCCAACTCTAAATGTTGAAGATACTGGAAATTTTCGTTTTCCAAAGGCGGAAAGCTCTAAAAGGCATTTCTGTTTCTTCAAATAAAACACGATCGTTCAACGGCTTAGTAACCTGGCGCAATACCGCGTGTTTGCGTGCAAGCATCGTCACTCGCGTTGCGTGAAATTTGGAAAACTTTGAAAATACAAGCGAGTTTAGTACTGGTAGTAATTATTGTGTTACTGTGCCATTAAGTTATTGTAGTGTACAATCCCATGTAAATTTCTACACACCTACAGTGCATGACTAGTCAGAGTGATTACAAAGTAGCATCATTTTTATAGCAAGACAATAGTGGCAAATTTGCTGTTGTGTTTTTGCCAAAAATCAAAGAAACTTGCCTTATTTTAGCTGGTTCTTAGACCGTTAGCTTCAGTTTAATTACACATGTAGCTGAGCAACTTCTCGTAGAAGTGGGACTAGTTGTACAGTGTATAATGAAATAATTAAATTCTTATTTTCATGCTTTATGACAAGAAAAGGCCTTTCCAAGCTAGTCACACTTTTCTGGACAAATTACATATCAGCCAGACCTCAATACTGGGATTTCTGTGCCATACTCTTTGTACAATTGTACAATTTATTGTAACCTGCGTGCCAAGCTATCTCAGGGGGTGAGGGTGGGACAGGGTTCCCTCTCTTCCTCTCTCCTCCCTACCCTCCATCCCCTAAGAGAGCTTGCCATGCTGGTTACACTCTTTGGAAACAGTATTTGAGGTTTCATTTACATACAGTATGTCCAACAGAATCCATCAACAAGGGGGTGGTTATCTGGGAACTAAGATTTGCAGTCCTTATCCCAGAATGACTTGGAAGTCTAAGCAATAACAGTCGAAATTATGAAGGCAGCCCTTCGTCTGGTTGGGGTTGCTGCACAATAGTCCAGTGCTACGTGTAAGTCAGTCAGAATGTATGTGTATCCTACTTGTGTGACTCCTGTTCTTGACAGTACATTGTACAGTGTACATGCTACTGCAAACTGAATGTCTCACTGTCTTGATTAAGTCATTCACATCTCAACCGCCCTAGGACACATCCTATTGATCGTCTGGCATTAGACAGAGTAAAATCTATTAAGTGTCAATCTCAGGGGTCAATGAGTCAAATAATTTATTCATCAATATGATGGCTGATCTCTCGGTGTTCAAAGCACCTACATGTATTGACCAAAAAATTAATAATATTGCATAAATTATACAGTGTAAAATGTATTTTGATAGCAAGAAAATGTATTTCATACACAGGGGTCATGTGAATTCTGTTTCTGTACATCCATCTGGACGACTTGCGCTCTCAGTTTCTAAGGATAAAACGTTAAGGTTAGTTTCATTTTTGGGCTGAAGTCTTTAATTAGAAGCCATTTTTGCCTTGCTTGTGAATGCCACAGTGAATTGAAGAGTTGCATGCATACATGAAGAAGGAAGGTCAGCAGCCTTATTAGATTTATTCATGTGTTTTAAAAGAAAACAACGCTAAGGTTAAGCAATAAATAGTTGCTATGGGATGGACATTAATAATAATTATTGTTATATAATTTAATATCTTGTTTTGGATAGTGTTTGATGCAACCAAAATAAATAAAAGGTGTAAACAGCTGTGCCATAGAATACAGTTACATGTATGTGTGCTAGGTTTCTTGCTTTTTGTTCTATTTAAAAACAATAATATGAATAATTATATAATACATCTGACCTGCTAATCGCCCTTTCTCGCAGTTGGAGACTGAATTACTAAGGGCGCAGCTCAATGAGGTCGGACCGAAGGAGCTGTGCGGCCGGCTAAGCGCTCAGCCCCTGAACACGACACCTCTGAGCCATATTAAGATCGACTGAAACTCACCCCTCATATGACCCAAGGCCAGGGTTGAACCCAGGTCACAGAGGTGAGCCAAGGCCAGGATTGAACCCAGATCACGGAGGTGGTCCCGAGGCACGGTCAATGACCACTAAGCCACCCTGACTCCACAACTGGTGCATTGTACAGTATGATTTGTCAAATGTACATGTACTTCATGTTTAAATGATCCACAATGTCTTTTTTTTTTTTCGCTCTTAAAGGTGACTAAGGTGAATTGTACATTATTATTCAACAATTGTGACAATGTCAAAATATGGTCATAGCGCGCTCAATATTCATCTTGCATACTCAACGTAACAATTATCCTGCGATATACGTGATTTTGTGTGTCGCAGAGAAAAATGGTAGTTTTTCCTTTTTTTTCCCAATGAACGTAGAAAATTGTGCTTTGTCATCAATGTGTTGAATAATAAAATAATTATCCTGCTCAATCTTGCGGAATATCGCCTAATTTTAGCCAATGCAGCCAATGGCCTCATCAGCTGAGTATCAGGCAATATTCCGTGCAATTTCGCAGGATAATTGTTAATTATTATTAATGTGGCTGGCTAAAATTAAGATAGAAGTTAAATGTGTATAACGTATTAATGATAATTATTATTATTACGTTGGACTTGTTAACACAGAACGTGGAACCTTGTGACTGGAAAATCAGCTTACATTACAAATATCAAGGAAGGTATGGACGTTTAAGAGAATTTTGCGTTAAGATTTTCTAAATGAGCTTGTTTTTAAAGTCTTTTTCTGTCTGTTTATTTTATACATGTAGCTGCTTTGATTGTGAAGTGGTCTCCATCAGGAGATAGTTATGCTGTTGCTGTGGGAAATAAAGTAGTTGTTTATAAGCTGGCAGTAAGTACAGTATGTTTCAGGTATCTGTGCATTGATTATTGATGTAAACGTTTTGTTCATGCAATGCAGGAGTCTGTCAGTGGGAAGTCCTTTGTATGACAGCTGGAGGATGATTGTACTGTCTACATGTACATGTATGCCATACACAATGTATGCAGTAGTCGTTCTTAAAGCTTGTACAAATTTTGCTCTCTTAGGATTTCACACCTCTCTCTACATCTGCAGGGTTAGGGTTAGGGTTAGGGTTAGGGTTCATTAATTTAAGGGCCAGGCAGTGGGCAAATTGACCTGCTGTGCAGACTTTGCTTTTTCTGCTTACTTTATTTTAACAAAAGCATTACAAAATTAATGCCCATCTGCCAAATACTGATGAACTGCTGAGCAAAATCTTAACCCTTTCACTCCTGTAAGTGCCACTGACACTTATAGATTTTACTCTGTCTAATGCCAGACCAGGCGCGGATCCAGGGGAGGTGAAATGGGTGAATTTTCACCCCCTTTTTCTGAGCCCCCCTTCTTTCTTTTTTTTTCTTATCCCTCAAACACCTCAACCTGGCTTTGGTTCTATTACATTATTACAAAAATTCACCCCCCATTTCAAAATCCTGGATTCGTGCCTGCAGACAATTTTAGTCGTTGATGGGGAACCCCTCAGTATCATATGGGGGCGGGGCGGGAAAGGGTCTGGCCCACTTTAAGTTCCAGAAAATGACCAGGTAATACCGGTAGGTTAAAAATGTTCCAACAAAAAAGTACCAGGTAAATGGCAGATTTAGTGTTTTGTGAACATGAAATGACTACACAATATACCTGCTGCAAGTCGTTTTGTTGGTACTTTTTTGTTGGAGCATTTTTAACCTATTACCTGATCATTTTCTGGAACTGGGCCAAAAATCCCCCCATATACTACTCCCTCGCGAGTGACAGGGTTCCCCATTAACGAGTAAAATCGCGCGGTAAAGCTCTCTGTTTTGCTTTTACATTTAATCCACGACATAAGATTGTAGTTTTGAGAGAGAGAACTCATAGGGATGATGGCTGCTATCTCGTTTTCATATTGAACAGTTCTTGTTGTTATTTAATTGAGGAGTAACGCTTTTGCGAAAGTTGGATGGAGTATGAATAATTGACAAGGTTTCGCGTTGGTGACTTTGTGAAAATCAAGTGTCAAGGATTGAGTTTGACTTCGATTGACTCGAGTCTCGATCCTCAACTCAATTCTCGATCCTCGATTCTCACGGGGATCGAGTCGAGATTGTCCACTTACTTTTGCACGGTACTGCAGGAGACTGTAGGAGCAGGGTCAGAACCATCCAGGGTCATTGCATTTGTGGCAACAACTATGACTGAACTCTGTCCACGTGAGTGGGACTAAAGGCCTCTCACCAATCTGCATTCCTCTTACCAACAAACTTCCATGTACCACATAAGATACAAGTAACATGTACATTGTATTTACGTTGCTACACTAGTTCTGGTATTTTAACCTTCCCACCGCTAACTTACAGTAACTGTCCTCCCATCTGGAAACCAATGTTATCCCGTTGGTCATGTCACAGGTATATTGCTAAAGCACATGACAACCCATGGACTCTTGTCCAACTAACACTGCCCAAGGGTTAGCAGTAACCCCTGAGTTGGACAACTCAGCCGAGCTCATTGGTGACGTTCACACGAGGGATTACCCAGGAATAAACTGCCACAACCGATGGAGGACTATAGAATTTTTGCACTTTCAGTTACTTCCTGCTTCAGAAATTAGGCACAGTTTCAAGTCACCGGTGAAAAGAATTTCATGTAAATTATGACATTTGTACTTATTATTTTATGATAGACAGCTTCCCTGTCATTTACAATGGAATTCTCCAGATATGTGTTAGCCTTGGAGTTCCTTTCTGTGAGTACCTTTTTTTATACAGCACGCATGCAAGGCTCAAACTCAATGTTAAACCTGTGAAACTGACAGGTAATGTAACGTAAAGGAAACAAAATGGAGAAGGAATATGAAACAAAGACTTAACTCTAACTGGAGCTCACGAAACAAAGACAACGTTATAGTAATTACATGTAAGGAATATTCCTTGAGAGCGCGTCAGATATGAGGTATTATTAGGGAGCTTAAGCACGCGCGTTTTTGAGAGGCGGACGGCAACCGGAAGAGAACATTTCGCGTGCCAGAACAGTGGTGTCTCCCAGATTTTTATACTAATCATCTCATAAATGAGAAAAGATACTTGTCAATATAAATGTGGTGGTGAGAAGACAAGTTAAAAGGGAAAACAACTCACTTTTGGTTGCCGTCCGCGTCTCAAAAATGCGCGTGCTTAAGCTCCCTATTAGATAGCCAACGCCGCGCGTTGCCCTGAGTTGGCTATAACCGAATGGAATAATAATTTTTTATTAAATTTGGACACTTCAGACTTACCGATAACTGACGTCCAATAACCGATAACTGTATGATCATATTAGGTCATTCCCATATTGAGTCAATCCCATAATACAGTTCATTTTGGGGTGTTATTTGCATTATAACAATAGATTTCCAGTTCATAATACATTATGCATAAAACATTCCCAAGAGTAATTAACTTGTATTGTTCTTATGTAAAGAACCTCCTAAAACGTACTGCATTTATGATTATAGGATGGTGAAAATAGTCTGTACGGTATACATGATAACGAAAATTTCTGGAAGGTAGAAACGCAACACCTGATGTCTAATGATCTCTTAATTTGTTGGAAATGATTGTTCACTTTATTTATTCGAAGTTTTCATTGAAGCCTTTTTTTAATTTCTCCATCTCAGGAAAGTATATTAGCTACAGGAGGAGAGTTTGAAGGCATAAAAATCTTGGACATTGAAAAGGAAACGTGTCTCCAAACACTCAAAGGGCATGCTACCAGGTAGCGCAAAGATTACATGTTGTTTTAAATGACTTCTCGACTGCTGATAGTGGAGGAGCATTTCCTTCCCTGGTGGCGTTCTTGCATGGACCTTTGTTACCCGGCGGCCATGCTGGTCAAAGACAGTAGAGTTCGTACCCTGAGCCTCTAGTTGATGTGTTTGTAAGCGAGTTCAGGGGACGCAAAACAAGAGTTTTGGACGGACCAAAGTCAGTTTGGAACATGTTTGAAAGAACACTAAAAAGTCCTTTTTTTTTTTTCATTACAAAAAGGAAACCCATGCTCTGTCAAGAGTATGCTTATCAAACTAACCACACACGGCCAAGAACGTGCATACGGTTGGCTCACGGGGCTGACATTGATTCCCGAATGGTGGTCAATGTTAAGCCCTGTTGGGCAGGGTTGGTTTCTGGATGGGTGACCATGTAGGAATAACCATTGCCGTCAGTACAATGTACGCTCCCTGAGAGCATGGTTGGCGTGGTGATGAGTGCACTCGCCTTCCACCAATATAGCCTGGAGTCTTCGCAGACTCGACGTCATAAGTGGGCTGAGTTTGTTGTTGGTTCTCTACTCTGCTCCGAGAGGTTTTCCCCTGGATACTCCGGTTTTCCCTCCTCAAAAAGCAAACACTCCTCCCCTCCTCAAAAGCAAACACTCCAAATTTCAATTCGATCTGGATTAGAGGGCCGCAATTTAGAAAACTGTGATAGGTTGTTGTTATTATTATTATTATGATGATGATGATTATGATGATGATGATGCTGATGATGATGATGATTATTATTATTATTACTACTTACTTGGGATACTTTTTTAAAATTAAATTACAAGCACCAACCAGCGGCGGTATCATCAACGTCGTTGTTTGGAAGCTTGGCACATCAATGCCGTCCCCGCTCCTTTGACGATTCTTTCTTTAGAAGAAAAGGGCGCTAATTTCTCTTAATAAGCGCACCTTTTCTTCATTTTTCTGTTAGCTACATGTAAATTGGTGAGCGCATAGAGGGATTATTGTTATATAGCTTTCGTTCACCCCTGATAAAGACACTAGACAGTACGGCTGAGTGTAGAAACGATGGATCTTTGAGTTTTAACTTAAACCAGAGTAGTGTGGAGCCATAGTTAATAGAGGGGACTGGTTTTGAAGCTCGGCAAACATCAAAGGAGCAAACAAAGATGCCAAGATTTAGGTTGGAAAGTCCACGACCGTGCACAATCTTTTGTTTTGTGCTCATGCACTTTGCATGAATTACGTAACCAGCACGTTTCTATTGGTTAGTTCCTCAGTGCGGAGTAAACAACTATTGTGTTTGTGCACGGTCAAGGCCAGGTCAAGGCCAAAAAAAGAGAAGGAAACCTACAACAAAGAAATTTGTCAGGTTTCATAACCATTCTCCTCTATTAACTACATGTATGCTGGAGCTACAATAGGAAGGAGTTAGTTTTTGAAGAATCGGGCTCTTACGAAGGGCTAACGCTCGATACGTCAACCATTAGGAAGTCGGCATTTTAACTTCGGATTCCAACCATTTTTTTTTTGCGCGAAAATGAAACAACTTTACAAAGCAATGGCGAAGGAGCCTGAAAAAAAAACAATTTTTTAACGGTACTCGAGCCCATGAGCGAGTGATTGCGCCGAACACTGCTTTACCGTTGGGATATCAACCCACATTACCTATCATCGCAGACGTAATCTAACACCGGTTAGTAACCTAACCTAACGAGAGGGTTGTTTTCGTCTGTGGCGCAGGCTAAGCCACATAGGAGCTGATCAATAGTTGCAAGTTTGTGGTATATTCCGTGGGAGGCGAGATTATGATAGAAGATATCATGTAAAATGTCCTGTATTTGAAGTTCTAGAACATGGTCTTAATGTATTTACAGGGTCAAGGATCTTTGTACGACAGACGACTTACTGAAGGAGGATTGCAGGAGATTGCTGTTATTTTCAGTCTCGTCCGATGGAGATTTGAGAGGCTGGGTTTTCAATTCTGAAAACGTAAGGCTCTAGTTTTTACCATGATCTCCCTGTGATCTCTATGCCAGTTTGTTGGTAACGCAAATTCCAGATAATGATTGAGGAAAGAGAGATAACAAAGCATGGGATTCACATTTTGAAATGGGACACGAATTTCTCTAAGAACCAATCACAAAACTTTCATGAGTAAAACAAAAGAGAGGGCACTTTTGTTTTAATTAACGGGTCATAGCTACGTGACCATGATTTTCCCGCCATTTTCTACGTTTGCCGGCTGCTGCTTGCGGTTTCTACGTAAAAGAAGGCATTTTTCGCGTTTGTCGTATACGTGAAAAACTTCTGCAAAAGAAGACGTTTGCGGAAAAAAGTACCCCGATAGCATTTTCCGGTATGCGAATGAATTCACGTCGACTCTCTGTTGACCGACAAAACAGCTTCATCGAAACTCTCAAAATTTGACGGGATTTTCATTTTATACAGCGTCTTTTTCTACAAACAATGTTTAAAAAGACTCCGAGTTTTGCTTTTTCTTTTTAGTAACTAAATGCTCGAGTTGCGTGGGTCGCGCGAAGCTTACGTCACAACCTTCTCTCTATTTTACGTAAAACGGCAAGCCGACGTTTGCCTTCGTTTCACGTAGACTTGATGCTAAATCTTTAAATTCTCTGGACAAAACGGCGGAAAAGGGATTTTCTTTGACTTTATTCACGCCTACGACAATCTTAGAGATCCAGGACAGAGATTTTCCCAGGATTTTCCCTGAGGCGACTCATCCGTAGTCAATTTTTGGCCACTTTTTAAAAATGAGATACGAGAATTCTTATGGCTACGGCAACGAAAACGCCACAGGACGTTAACTATCAATAGAGTTATTTTAGTAGAGTTATGGCTTAGAGTTAGAGTTAACGACTGCCAAAATCCTGAATTCACGATTTTGGACTGCCAAAATCCTGAATTCAAGATTTTGGATTGCCAAAATTGGCGGTCCAAAATCGTGAATTCAGGATTTTGGCCGTCCAAAATCTTGAATTCATGATTGTGGACTGCCAAAATCTTGAATTCAGGATTTTGGCAGTCCAAAATCGTGAATTCAGGATTTTGGAAACTTAACTCCAACTCTACGACATAACTCTATCAAAATAACTCTAAGAATAGCTGTCCCCACACCGCAGTGGCGAAAAGAGGGACAAAGTGCTAGCTGCACGTGCGGCGTGCGTTTTATTACGTAATTGGGAGCTTAAGCACGTGCGTTTTTGAGACGCGGACGGCAACCGGAATTGAGCAGTTTTTACTTCTAACTTGAATGTCTTAACACAACCACATTTACATTGCTAAGTATCTTTTCTCCATTAGAGATGATTA
>OX421450.1:8116821-8119321 GCA_949126865.1 Montipora capitata
TGAACGAAATTTGGCACGAAAATACTTTAGGAAATAAGTAACTACGGTATTGAAAAAAATTTGAACTTTAAACGAGGATATTTTAGATATTCCAGTGAACATTCAACAAGGGATAATTAAAGATTTCTGTCAAATTATTATTAAAATAGTGTTAACTTGTGAGCATCGTTACAAGCTTGTTGCATGCAAATTATAAAGAAAATATATCGACCAGATTTTCTGCAAACAAACAAAACCGATTTTAAAGGCCTCTTTATATTTATTCATGTTGCCATGGCAACGGCAATACGTCAGTTTAACTATCAAAAAACCGAAGTTCGTGTTGTTAACTTGCTTGCTACCATTTTTGGCGTGCAAAGGATCAAGGGTTTTAGAGAAATAGGTAAATGAAACAGGTATCAAAAACTGTGTTCATCCACCTTAAGAAAACAGAAGATTTGATTGGTTCTGACCAAACCCTACTGTTTATTAGCCAATCGTAATCCAGAATTTTGATGCGTAATTTATAATGGTAATTGGACTGAGTGGAGTCCAATTTGGTCTGTAATCATACGAGTGATTAACAAAATCGGACGACCGCGTAGCGGGATACAAAAATTTGGTTTTATCAACGGAGTTGATAATGTAAATTGGCCACCGTACAGAGATTCTAAAAGCTGACGTTTCGAGCGTTAGCCCTTCGTCAGAGCGAATCGAGAGATTGTGGGTTATGTGTAGTTTTTGTAGTAGGGTAGGAGCTACGCTATTGGTACCGGTGGTAACATGGCGACGTGAAAAATAGGAATACATTAGTTAAATGAAAAGCGTTTGTTAATACCGTGAGGATTAAGGGTGCCGATTTGGAAAATGAATTTTTGTTCTTGCGGCTTTCCGTCGTACCTAGATGTAGGGAAAGGCCGCAGATAGTCATGTGTTTTTTGGAGTGGTTAGGGAGATTAAAATGACGAGAGACTGGCTTAGATGCATCCTTGTCATTCTTCTCAACATCGCGAAGGTGTTCGCGGAATCGGTCGCCTAGTCGTCTACCTGTCTCGCCAATGTATAATTTATTGCATAACGTTCAAGTTATACAATAAATGACATTGCGGAGGTACATGTGAAACGATCGGTGATCTTAACAGATCCCGACATCTTGCTAGTCCTGGCTAGTGTTAAGAGTGAAAGGACAAGGTTTGCATCGTGAGCGCGCACATTTGAAAGTGCCGGGTTGCTCGTTAGTTTTGAGCGCGCTTCTAACTAAAAAGTTGCCTACGTTTTTGTCGCGTTTGAATGAAGTAAGTGAAGGTTGAGAAAAGATTCTACCAGTCTCGGGGTCATTTTAGAGTAATTTAAAGTTATTAAGAATGTTACTTTTGACTGCGTGATTATGAGGATGGAAAGTGAGCGTGAGACGTTTATGTAGTGATGACTCCGATTTTTCCAGCAAATCAGAGGAGATGTGCCAGTTCTTCGAAAAATGTTGCTACTACTCTACTATAAAAACTACACAATCCCACAATCCCTCGATTCGCTCTGACGAAGGGCTAACGCTCCAAACGTCAGCTTTTAGAATCTCTGTACGATGGCCAATTTACATTATCAACTCCGTTGCATGATAAAACCAAATTTTTGTATACTACTTTCCCACCGACGCAGCACCACAGTTTCTTTAGAAACTACCCCTTTCATTCGCGTAGCGGGAGCCCGATTTGTTTAATCACGAGTATGATAACAGGCCGAACTGGACGACAAGAAGTCCTGTTACCAATTAATCATAACCATTACAATTTCCTAGAAAACAAAATTAATGCATTCCTTGTTCACTGTCTAATGTTACAAATCTGTCCATTTTGGAAAACTCCCAGTTTGGTAGGGTAAGTGGTTGTTGCTATGGTTATTGTGATAAATTCTTAATTTAATATGATTGGCTGATGTAACTGTTCGCATTTCTGAGACCATGCTTTTGGGTGTCTTTTTGGATGACAATCTGACCTGGATATGCATTTAATAGGTCTAAGGAAAAGTCTGTTTCTTTTATTGCGGAGCAAGGCATCAAAGGTGGTGATGGCGGCTGCTGAACTCGATGTTAGTCCATGCAATCCTACTTTTACAATGAAACGTGCTCAGTGATTCAAGACTGACCGTCATAGTTCTTATGAAAACGTTTGCACTCAACAGCGAATTTTTCTCTCTTATAACAAACTCGGTTAAAGAATTCTTTGAATTAAAGAAGAAACAATTCTTAACTCGCCTTTTAGAATGAGGCTACCCCAAAAGCTTCGCCGAGGATATCTTAGCCGAAATAAAATTCTCAATACGCAATACGGCTTTACAAAACAAACTCGAAACAGCCATGAAAATTATTCCTTTCGTCACCACTTTTAATCCTGCTACACCGAATCTTAAAAATATCTTATTTTGGTTGACAACCACGAAATTGATAAATGGCTCAAATCGCTTCGGATCTGGAAAATAACCACACAGGAAGGAAGGTGCCCACAATGGCAATAGGGTTAGTAAA
>OX421450.1:8124321-8141821 GCA_949126865.1 Montipora capitata
GCCTCAAACAAAGGTTATGATTGTGTTTTCAATTATTGCAAGTTGTATTTGTACCGGGCATTACTAAACCACGAAACAGCGAAACACTTAAACACCACGTATGACCCTACCACACACTGAATACTAACCGACGAAGGTTGGATTTGAGATTAAATATTGTTTTAGGCCGTCATTGTTCCTAATTCATTGAGATTAAGATTAGGATTCAGATAAGACTGTGATTAGGAGCAATAACTTTTTAGGCCTAAAACGATGTTTAATCTCAAATCCAACCTTTTCCTAACACTTCCAACCAGTAGAAAAGCCACTGTATCAAGTTGATAGCCAAAACATTTGAATACTCAACACTTTGCAGTTGCTTTTCAAATGGGGAGCCACTTTAGAAAAGGCCATAGTGGCAGAAATGTCTAAACAGCACTGCACTGTTAGGAATGAACAAAACAAAATGGACGTCACAGTCATCAGATCATGCCATCAACTTCATTGAGTATCTGATGACATAGCTCAGAGAATGTTTGTGAAATGTAATGCCGATCTGAAACAATAACAAACAATGCTATCTTCATGAGTGTCGTCAAGCTCAAATCGTCTACAGTTCTGCCAGAAAATGTCTGTTTAACACACATGAAGACAACATCTGGAGCAAAGTGCGATTTCTTTGAGAGCACTGAGCCAATGACAAACCAGTTTAAATCTACCTCGTCCAGAATTGGGACTAGAAAGCTGATTGGCTCCTAACGACCTCCCAAAGGTTTTCTAATCTAACAGACACAGTGATTGGCTTCTAAGAATAGAGAAAGTATGTGAAATGTTTGTCGCTTGATGAGGTGATCATGGAGATGGCAGACTTTGATGTCGGTGTTTGTTCATGAGCTGAAAGATTTTTAAATGATTAAGATCTGGACAAAGCCATAAAAAAGTTCTCGAAACGTTCGATGGTGTTGAAAACTTAAGCGCCGAGCAAAGGGATGGAATTGTGAATTTTTTTCACAGCAAGGATGTTTTGGCGGTTTTACCAACAAGATTCGGGAAATCATTGTTATTTCAATTAATTCCTGGACTTTGTGTTGAACTACAGTATACAGATTTAGCCAAGCCTACAAGTGGAGCTCCCTGGTTATTTATTCTTACTGTAGGGTTAGTGAAAATAAAAGGTTTCGAATTGTCCACGTTTTGATGTTTCTGGTTGCTGCTTTAATAATTAAATCATTCTCTTTGCTTTCTTCTATAGAAAAATTCATTGCCTAACTAGTGAATTCCACGGTAAATTTTACGCTAAAAACGGGTATCGCATGAATCACGAAGCGATGAATATGATATGGGTTTTTCGAATAAAATTTACTTTGGAATTCACCAGTTTGGCAATGAATTTTTCTTGATCCGCAAGAAAACAAGCACCCCCTCAGCAAGCAAATGGAAACGGAAAAAAGCCATTTCAGAGTCAACTGTCAATAGCCAGGGAATAGGAATCGCGCTAAAATTAGAAGCCATAAAAAAAGAACTTTGTCAGTTCAAGGTCAAAGAAGAGTTTTAAATACTGATGTACTTTATTCCACTTTAAAATGAGATCATCCACATTTTGATGTATTTCATTGAAACATGCCAGGTTGGCTTGGAGCAGGAATCGGCAAAATATGGCAATGCAACCAAGAAAGGACGATCTTCAAACAAGATCTGCTCCAACACTTAAATACATGTACATGTACATGTAACGTTTAGGTGCTTTAAACAAACTTCTGAAAACATAAGGTAGCTGGTGAGATTTCCCCCTACTTTTACGAGAACTCCTTGGGATCACGTGTTTATAACATAATGGCAAAATTTTCTTGTCACTGTTGAGGCACAACGAAAACCAGTTGGGCAAATGGATTAAAAAAGCACTTGTTCGCTTGCATTTTAGAGCAAAACAAACAAACAAATCAGCTTTTTCTTTATGTCCAAAAGAGTAGAGATAATTGTTATTTAATTCCAGCTGACAATAAAAATATTCAATTCTCAGTCCTGAGCAAAGGAAGAACTGAGTAAACCACCTTTTAAAAATATGCATCCAATTTAAATAACGCACAAACAGGTTAGTGCCCAAGGAAAGAATTTGTGGATTAACTTCTTCCACTAAGTATGAGCTATTACTGGTATTCTGTTTTGTTGTTGTCGTTCTCGCTCGCTCTCCTTTCGTTTCTGTTCTAGACATAGGTCCTCCAGGCATCATGTAACCTTATCAGAGCTTCTAAAGATATGCCAAAAATTGTAATACAGAGAAAAAGGCAGCTCTAAGCAAATTAAAAATAAATGCTCAGCTTTAAGTTTATATCCCTCTGATGCTTGACTTGAATAACTGCGTAGATTTGTCAAACTAGATTGAACCAGTGAAAAATGCAGAAAGAAAACATCTTCCAAACCGTTTTCCACCTGAACACAAGAAGCGTTGACTGTGTAAGAACTATAGTTGATGTAGTATGGCCGTGCAGCCACGTCGAGCCACAGAAAGCGAGTTAAAAATGAAGCCTCGCTTATGTTCAGGTGAGTTAACCTGGGTTGAGCCTGCAATCCAATCGAAAACCAGTACCTGGTCAGCAGTCAACTTTAAAAAAAAAACAGCTGACCTCGGTGAGTGCTAAGCTTGAGGCTGTGATATGGTCATGTGATACTGGTGAGCAGATACCTTGTTTTGACAGGTGTCAATTGATCAAAACATGGATGTCCAATATCAAAGATGTATGCTGTAAACTAGCGTGATACTGTTCACATTGGCATACAGTACCGTGCAAATGTAAGTTGACAGTCTCGACTCGAAACTCTGTGTGAATACACGGCAGAGAGCTAATTAAAATAATATTCAAGTTGAAGTCAACAACGCGGGCACAAAGAGACACTTACATGCCTTGCCAGAGTTTCTGACAAATGCGAAGAATGATGGAAACCAACAGTAAGATAAAATAAAAGCCGTATAAAATAGACAGGACGAGACGCGTGAAAAATTAATCATGCGAAAACTCCTTTGTTTTCTCCACTTGAGAGTCTCGAAAATTGTCTCGAAAATTTCTGGAAAGCCCTCGAACGTCTCGAAACTCGACTCAAGCCTCGATCCTTGAAATTTTCGAGGATCGAGAATCGAGTTTCACGGATCGAGCTTCGAGGGACTGTCAACTTGCACGGTACTGTACATGGAGGGGAGGATGTATGTACGTACGGACAGATGATGACGTCATGGCTATAAAACCAAGATTTTTCAGTAGTGTAGCAGCTGATCCAAAGATTACTCGCCATTGGTTTGCAACCCTTGCACGAAACAATGACATGTCATTCTTTCTATTGTTTTAGCTATTGTTTGGGGTAAGGGTTGCAAACCAATGGCGAGTAATCTTTGGATCAGCTGCTACATCACCCAGATTTTTTGCATGGATGGGTTACCATATTTTCTTAACAGTGGTGCTCCTCGTGCGCACGCAGAGCTCCACTATAATTTGGGCTACAGCCATTACCCAAAAAAAGTCCAATTCTGATTGTTATTTGCCCACGAAATGCCCTAATTGAATGCCACATGAAGGAATTGAAGCATCACAGGATTTCGTGCACTTGTTTATCTGGCGACATTGCTGACCAAGATGGTGCTCTCGCTGGTCGATACTCTTTTATATATGCAAACCCTGAGGTGCTTATCCTCAGTGAAAAGTAGAGAAAGATGCTCCAGACCCCGGTTTGGGGTTCGTTCGGGGTTGTTGCTGACGAAGGTCTGTCATGTCTTCACGTGCCAGTCCATGTTATTGCAGTGGGAGATGCTCACTGTGATTGGTTTAAATGTAATCTGATAAAATTGATCAAAGTTCTACGAGAACGGTGAATGAAACCGCTCTGTACCAGAGAGTTTTCTTGCGGCCTTGTTGCCCGTGCTGTTGGCCTTCGGTCGCCAAAGCGAAGCGAAGAATTTCTGTCCGCCATGGCGAGAAAAAACCTCTGGTACTCAGGGTACGCTTCCAACGGTTTAGAAAACATTATTGCCAACGGCTTTTCTCAAGGCCTTCAACGGGAAAGGAAAAATCCCAACGGCTTTCTCAATGCTTCCCAACGCTGAAGTAAAAAAATTTAATGTTTTCAACGGATACCCAATGGATACCCGACGGCTTGAGCCGTTTAACAGGAAAGTGTTAGCGTACATTTTCGCGTGAGAGGTTACACATGGAAATTTGAATAATTTTGTTTGGAAGCACACTTACCCGGACAAGTGCAGTGGTCTGTTCTCATATAATTATATGAGTTCAAGAACTATTTTAATTTCTGCATGCAGTGTATATCTAACTTGAAGAGCTGTCAGGTTCAAGATAGGTCATTATGTTGATCACAATTTATAAGCAGCTGCAGGTGCTATTAAGGTCATGCACCATTAGTATTAGGAACTTAATTCAGCAAAGAAAGAATACATGTAAGTATACATGGTATACCAAGGGTGAACAGCACGGAATATGGACCCGGACGCCTTTAGCTATTTTGCGGTGAGATAGTTGAATTCTACTTCTGATAATGTGCACATACATGTAACGGATGGCACAAGACAATGTGAACACGACATACTTACAATTGTTTTTTAGAAATGATTTTTCAAACGTTTTAAGTCAGTTTAATCCAGTTTAATGATAGTGAGCTTTAAACATAAATAATTATACAGTACAGGTCAGAGATAAGCGACCAAGGCACACGCAACACACAGGCACATTTTTTGTTTATCCAAACATATTAATTAACACGTTTGAAAGTGCGTTTGTAGCTTTAATTTCTTTTGTATACTTTTCATAAACAATGGATGAAAGGGGTCTTTAATAAACACTGTATGCAGTGATGCACAGCATTAAATATGTTGTTTATTTCACATCAACACCTAACATAGTCTGGCCAAACGGGCAATGTTGGTATAAGTATTTTTAAGATATTTGTTTTGGTTTCCACCTGATTAATAAGTAGTGTAGTGTAGTATAATCGTTTTAAATAAGGAATTTCTGTTATTAATCTTTTTTGCATGTATATCTTTAATTTTAGTGGGCATTGTGTAAAGTAGCATTTTTGCAAAGTGTTGGTCACCACTTTACATGTACATAAAGTTATCGACATGTATCTATCTACATGTATCTATCATGCCCCCTTAAAGCCTTTGCCCTCTGAGGAGACCACTTTTAGACCTACTCTGTTTGGCACCAGATGAATGATTATTTTTTGCTTGTTAATGGAGAACCCCTCAGGGGTGGGGGGACAATAGGGTTACCAGCGTCGATCTTCCTGTATGTTTCCTCAAAAGCATGCCCCGTTTAAGCCTTTGCACCCTGAGGGACCACTTTTAGGTTTACTCTGTCTGGCACCAGATGATTAATTATTTTTTGCTTGTTATTGGAGAACCCCTCACGGGGAATTAACAGGGTTACCAGTATCTATGTTTGTTCAAAAAATAATAATGTCCCGTTAACCCCCTGAGAGGGACCACCTACTTGTACAGTATCTACATGTACATGTAGATTTCATCTTACAAGTCTAGTACCAGATGATTTTATTCTTGAATGGAGAACTTCTAAGGGGTAAAACAGCATCTACAGGTGTTTACTCAGAGATAAATTGTGTCTTTTTTACCTGGAGAGGGTCTCTTATATACATGACTGTTTTAGGTTACTCTGTCTAACTCATCGGTGGGTTTCTTCTAATGTGTCTTGTTTTTTCTTTTTTCATGTGTATTATTAGTCAATGCTCCACCTGTGGGATACTGTACAATGAATTTAAAAAAAGAAGATTTTGATGCTTTGGTTTATGCTGTGAAGAATCATTATTGGTATCAAATGTACATAGGTAAGATCAGCGAGTCTTTCTTGTAAGTGTAATCATTAATTTTTTTTTTTTGTCAAATCACTGCCATGTTTATCTCACACTTTATTTTACTCTATATTTTTTCCAGATGATTTACCAATTTGGGGTGAGTGTCATTGTTTGAGTTGCAAAGAAGTGATTAAGTTCCGTAAAATACTTCATGATTTTGCATTACAGTACTGTTGTTGTTGATATGTACATTGAAATTGGCATGTATGTGTATGCACATTAGGAGACTAAAATTTATGTTAGATACAATGTAGATTTGAATACAGGTAACCAAGAAAACATCAATCCCCTGCATGATTCAATTATTAATAAAATTATTAATCTCCTTTTCATGTACATTGCTTAATTCTGATAGAAAGTTCAACATGCTATTTGTTGTCAAGGGTTAATAGTCTTATTTCGGAAATTGCCTCATGCTTAATTAATCTTTATTAGAGAATGTGCTATCCATGGAAATACCATACATGTAATAATTACATGTAATAATTACATTATTCATTTATTTCCCATTGAAGAGCCTATTAATTATTTTCTTGCTTTTTGTGGGTAGTGCACTGTAACTGTAATACCCTTGTCATTGGTGTTGTCTGAATGAGTTAGTGGGGGAGTGAATGAGTGTAAGATTGTAGGCCTGCAGCGCGTGCATGGATTACAAAACTAATGTAGGATTTTCTTGAATTTCAACAATTGATGTCCATTGTACAGTTATTCTGTTTGCGGCCCACTTGTCACCTTTTTTTTACTTTGCTAGAGCAATGCTCAACCGCAGAAATGGCGTTAACATTCTTGCCTAGAGCTCTTGCGGGCTTTTAACCTGTGATCACACGTACTTTTCTTTAGGACGGGAAAAGGTACGCCTGATACAATTTCTTGTCGAGTTGACTGCCGCCCGCCTGTCAAAAGTGATGTTATAATGTGTCATGCCATAAATGTAAGCCAATCAGATTTCACTGGAAATTACTTGCACATTGCGATTCAAGGGAAGATGACGAAAACAAAATAGAACTCTAGCTGGAATGTCTGCGAAGTCAGACTTTCACAATACCATCAAAGCTTCTAGTATTTCTGAAAATCCCACTTGACATTTGGTGCAGTTTTCATGGTTAATTAAACCATCAAGGAACAAAGAATTTCAAGATAAATCACAGAAAAAGCCGTTAGAATCCTTCATGTTATCAGGCGCAATAAACAGTACAATAAACTTTATTTAAAATCGAATATTTAAGTCAAAGATGCCAATAAAAGACGCTAATATCTCCAAGGAAAATGCATTTTGAGAAATTCTAGTTTTCCAGGAGCAGCTACTCAACTACAGTTTTGTAAGTGTCAGTAAAACATTGTTCAGTGCTTCCGTAAACAATTTCTAATTTCTCTGTGAAGCTCGGCTGATTCCGCGATTATGGTAGCACTAAATTCTAGTCTTTTCTTCTTGGATTCACAACTTGTTCAATCAATCAATCAATCAACAACTTTATTTGAGTGTCTAATCTTCTAGCTTGCCCTCAGGCCTACTAATCGGGGACACTACTTAAATTACTTATTAATGATAGATATATATACATAATAATATAAGATGATAAGATTTAACTATTCTAAAACTACTTCAAAAATATGCACAATATTCAATATACTTCGAATATACACATATGCAATAAAAAAACTACATATACAATTTTATAATATATCGAATCTACTAGTTATAATATTTTCTGTAAATTATGAATTATGAATTACACAAGTGACACCCTTTGCATGCGTTATCACTAACCAAGTTGCTCAGATCTTTTCTCCTTATATTTGGATTAAACCTTCTTAAAGAGGTTTCATTTCTGTCCTTCATGCTCAATTCCAAAGGACTCACCACTTGTACGCATTGCGTGCCTTTTTTTGTTAATGTCATTCTCCCTTTTCCCCTTACGATTTGGTTGCCTTTTTTTCAGGTATTGTTGGTGAGATTGGTGAAAGCAAGGATGAATACTATATTTGGACTCACAAAAAGTTTGATATAAGTTATAATGGTGACCAGATTGTTGATGTCAGCTTAACAAGTGAATCAAAAGCCAAGCTCATGCCAGACTCAAAGATCAGCTGTACTTATGAAGTATGCACTATAAAGCAGCATTTAATAATTATTTTTATGTTGTCAGATCTTAGCCTTTTGAGATACACTGGAGATGTGCTGTCCAGAGATATTCTCCATGTATTTCCCATAATGTGAACAAGAAGTCATTATAAGCATGTCTTAATTTTTATCCAGGTAAAGTGGACTGAGTCAAAAGTGGATTTTTCAAGAAGATATGACAAATACCTTGATCCAAGCTTCTTCCAACATAGGGTAATGTTTTACAGGGCTCGAAATTGCGACCAATACAGTCACATTCGCGACTGAATTTTTTCCCTTTGTGATTAAAATATCTGGAGAAGTTGCAAATTTGCAACTTGTTTTTACCTTCGCTCTTTTGAAGCGGAAGGGTTAGCAGTTGCCACTTTGCTGCTACTTTCGCTAAAATAAATTAAGAAGTGACAAAAGTATTTTGTTTCTCGCCATGACTTTTCTTTTAATCTGAAGATAGAATAATTTATCTGCGATGTTACATGCTAGTGGTGGGAATCGGTTGAGATTTCACATTCGATCATCAGAAATAATCAGATTGCCCCAACCGATCGATCATCGATTATAATCGGAAAAATCTACCAACAAGCATTTCATATATTTTTCATTTAAATAGAAGTCAAACTGGGCCCTTCCTTCACTCGATGAAAACCAAAATATTCCCACACTTTTGACCTGGCGTTTCCAGGATAGCGAAAGATCTCCAACTCGTCCCTTTTAGCCGCCATCTTGGACTCGTCAATAACATGTACAGTAAAGCGAGGCATGTCTGAGAGAGGACACTGGGAATTGGGGAGAGATTGGGGAGAGCAAAAAACAAACATTTTCAAGCCAAAATGAACGAACGTCTGATCCAAGATGAACAATTATTGTTCATCTTGGATCAGAGGTGACATTATCTTCCTCTGGTGATTTGCAAATACATTTGAGATCTATTTCAAAACTTATTTTGGACGGTAGTGATACTACAAACGCGAAACAGTGAACTTGTAATTTATGTTTTGGTTCAGTTGTTTACGAAATACAAAGCGGCTTTAGCATGTCACATCTTTCAAATAAGCATGAGGTATTTGAAGTGACAACAAGACAGCGAACAGGGTACCACCAGGTAAACACAGTCAATCTTAGATTATATCTGCTGTTGTGACTTAGAAGTTAGGAGTCCATGAAAAAAGACAACTCACACAAGGTATTAAACAAACATTTTTATTGATTTTAATACTTTTATTTGTCCCCAATAAATTGCTAATTTTTCGGCGACAATCGATTATGAAAAAAGCAAAATCGATTGTCGCGTCGCTTGAACTTTTCGATCAACTTTCGATTGTAATCGATCATCGGCCCACCACTATTACATGCACAACTCCATTCCCTTGATCATTTGCCATTTTCAGCGGTTTTTTTACACACAAGTATTGCTGGGTCATAAATTATTTTGTTTTGCTAAACTGCTGACAACTTAACACAGTGCAGCTCGACAATTTTGCAACTAAAATTTATGAAATTTCATCAAAATCTTTGTATCTTCTCGCAAAATTGATTGGATTTTTTTCGTTAATTTTAAGCCCTACGTACGTGTATTTCAGTGCACATGGTGTACTATTACTGTACAGTGTTATTCTTGTCAACAGGGCTTGTGGGTGTGGTCAATGGTTTAGTTATTTGCTGGCATTCAGAAATACAGCAATGAGGCTTAGTTAAATACAAATATGACATTGTTTTTGTGAAGTTAGAAATAATTTATTATTTTTCAGTGTTTACTCCTTGGCAGGGCTTGAAATGTGACCACAATGTCATTTAGAACTGAACTTTTTTCCTTTTGTGACTAAAAATAATAATATCTTGAAGAGTCACAAATTTGTAACTAGTTTTCACCTTAGCTGATGCAAAATAAAAGGGTTAACAGTGACCATTTTTTCTGCTAAATGTATGTACTTTTGCTAAATTAACAAAGAAATTACATCTTAAATATCACGAATTAATTTTTGTTTCAGTCTGAAGACACAAGGCAAAATTGTATCATACCGTAATTTAGTTGTAATTTAAATGCACACTGCCATTTAACCATTTTCAGTGGTTTCTTTACACATTAATTATTTTTATTCCAAGGTCATAATTATTTTGTTTTGTTAAACCACTGGCAAAACAATACAGTGCGGTGACCCACAATTACATTATAATTATGTGATACAATGTACTCTTCAGGACTAAAATTTGTGAACTAAATTTTAACATCTTGTTGCAAAATTGCCACTGGATTTTTAAATTTTATTTCGATCCCTGCTTTTTTATTAAAAGTTTATTTGCTTCTCTTTTCCAGATACACTGGTTTTCAATATTCAATTCTTTCATGATGGTTATCTTCTTGGTTGGTCTTGTTTCCATGATTTTGATGAGAACGCTGCGAAAGGATTATGCACGATATAGCAAGGATGACGAGTTGGATGATATGGTAAGGAAATAGTTATTTGCCTTGCACTTACTTTTGCAATGGCCACGTAGCCAAGTTAAATTAATCTTGTGTTCTTTGTTGAATTTTAGGAAAGAGACCTTGGGGACGAGTATGGTTGGAAACAGGTTCATGGTGATGTGTTCAGACCTGCATCACACCGTTTGCTGTTCACCAGCCTGATCGGAACGGGATATCACCTCTCATCTGTTGCAGCTTGTGTTATTGTCTTTACTATTATGGGGGACCTTTACACATCGTAAGCTTTGATGCAGTGCTACAATTTAATGTCATATTATACAGTCTGTAGGTGGACACAATGACAGCATCAAAATGTTTTCCAAAAAATTGATAGGGACAATCCTATTAGAAACAGTAATGTAAGCCAACACTTGCATTATCTGGGTCATAAACACCCCATCCAACTTGCAGTGTGTGAATAATGAATTTATAGCGCATTTTCTATTTGCATAATTATTAATTCAAATTCACTTTACAAGCAATCGATCTATTGGTGAGATCGGACATCAGCATAAATTATACAGGTGCTGCTGGCAGCCGCTATTAGTCCATTAGCTATCTCACTCAGCACATGAATGATTGAAATGAGGCCTGAGCACAGCACCGGGAGCTCCATGTGCTACTCTTTACGAATAGTACATTTGGGTTCTTTTACGTCCCACAGGGTTGTGTGAACAGTGAAGGGTTGTGAGCACTTTCTCTTCAGTTACTTTAAGACCCTGAGTTTGGCCGGAGTCAAACCTCGGACCTCCTGCATGGCAGCCCGATGCTCAACAACTGAGCCACTGGTGTGGGGCGTGGCTAACGAGTGATTTGTGAGGATTTCCTCCCTGCTGAGTTGGGAAGATTCTTTTGAGCACTGTGTGTGTTCAGTCAAGTCTTGAATTTAATTCTCTTGATTGTTCTTTTTGCAGGCGTGGCTCTATCCTGAGTACAACAATATTTGTATATGCTGCAACTGCTCCAGTCAATGGATTCATGGGTGGCAGCCTTTATGCTCGACAAGGAGGTGTGTGCAACTTGTGCATTATAGTAGACCTGAAAATATCAAGCTCTATAAGATGATTCTATTCTATTCTAAGTTTCTATGCACAGCTTGGAAACTTTAAGGAAACAGTGGACCTAAACATATACAATATTGAAAAGGTGTTTCTTAATGTACATTTAATGTTCCGTTTGACAAGGACAAGCGCATTTCTGGTAAATATCATCTCCTTACCTTATCTTACCTTAGCCAGCAAATCCTTGCAGAATTCCAGGCCAACTTTGGCTTATTAATTTGGCTTAGACAGGTACATTCAAGCCTGAAACAGCCAGATAATGTACCTGTGAACATCGTTTAATGTTTACAATAATTATTGCACATAAATTCAACAGGTGAAATAGATATAGGGTAGTACATGTACATGTTTTGGAACAGGTTGTTGGAATGGAAATAGCATGGGCGTTATGTCTATTTTTGCGGGATCCACATGTAGTTTGTAGCATGACTTCAGATAAACTGGTTTCAAGTGAAAGCAGCCAGTGAGGCAAAGGCGGGTGAAACACTAGTGTAGCAACAAAATGTATGAAAAACTATCAATTAAATGATAATACTGTAAAATAGACACCGGTGGATGATGTTCGTACAAAGAACAGCCGAAGCAGAAAGAAACTAAGAAATTTCAGTCATTTATAACATACATGTACCATTCTGTACTGGCGATTTTGTCATGTTGTCAACAGGCAAGCTTAGAGTAAGTGTCTTATTCATAACATTTCCAGAAGGCTGAATCTAGCATTTTAGCTGCATCGCATTGTGTCATTTGCCATCTCGTGGAACATGGGCTTTGTATCAGCAAACTAAATTAAAATTAATGATTCATACTGAAGCCCCAACATAGAACCCATCATTTGGTTGCTCCACTGCATGTTATAAATTCGGATTTTCATCGAATTCTGTAAGATGTGAGGTTGTTTCAGGTCTCTAGCCATCGGAAATCTTATGGCTGTGTTATTTCAATGTTATTGTTGCAGTTGTTTTGTCACAGAGGGAGGTCAAATGTATTGCTCAAAGGGGTGTAGTACATTGCTTTAGCCTATGAAATCACATCCTCTTAATTCTATTCTCCATTTGCTGCACAGAAAACTAAATTCTACTCAGATTATAACTCGGATAACTTTCAGGTATTCCGAGTAAATAGCGATGGCGGAGCTCCGCCAAGCAGAGCACCATACTCGTAGGAACCCATGAGTTGATTTTCTCATGGCAATCATGGCTAGCGGTATTGCTTGTGGGCGTGTATTCACAAAGAAGTTGCCCAATAATGATTATTATTTTAATTGTACAATAACAATAATAATAACAATAATAATAATAATAATCAATATGCCTAACATGGTGGTCGTTTGCAGTGTACATCTTTGATATCTGGTCACTTGACACCTGTCAAAACAAGGTATCCGCTGACCAGTATCACATGACCATATTGTGGGCTCAAGCCTAGAGTTCATCGAAGGCACCTGTTTTTTTTTTTTTTAAGCTGACCACTGACCAGGTACTGGTTTTTGATTGGATTGCAGGCTCCAGCCAGGTTAACTTATTGTAAGAATAAATAACTTGATTGCTCCGCTTTGAGGCTTGGCTACGTCTATTTAATTATTATTAATTCTTGTATTATTAAACATTCTTTAGGGAGACAGTGGATTAAACAGATGGTGTTGAGTTCTGTGTTGTTTCCGCTCCTTGTCTGTGGCACAGCATTTATGATCAATTTCATTGCCATTTATTATCAGGCATCTAGAGCCATCCCATTCACCACAATGGTAAGGAGGGCAAATTCTGTGCATTTGTATATACATTGTAATGCATGTTTGACAACTTTGTAGTGTGGTTGATACAGGTGACCACTCCAAAGGCTGGCACATTATTGATGCTGATGAAAACCCACAACTGGTACACTTTCACCCATATCCTTCCTTTGGTCAGGTACACGTTTATTTGACTGAATACTATCAGTCATTAATTCTAATGTCAAATAGCTCCTGTGTCCAAAACGTTTTAAGAAATTACCGGTAATGTGATAAATATATCTGGCTTGCTAATCACCGATTCCTGCAGCCAGAGACTGAATCGCTGAGGGCGCAGCTGGACAAGTTCAGATGGATGGAGTTGTGCTGGTGGCTAGGCATTCGGCCCCAGAACACACCCAAGTACAAAAAGTATTATGGTACATCTGTACCATATGTGCACTTACAGTCATATTGTTTAGTTTCACATTATTTTTTTCAGATGAAAGTGGTTATTGCTTGGCTAGACTTCTGGGTTTATTGTGTCTGGTTTTCTCACTTAGGTTGCTGTTACTGCCATTGTTGTCTTTGTTATTATGCCATTAACCCTTGTGGGAACTGTACTGGGGAGAAATCTCCATGGCGCTCCTGACGTTCCTTGTAGAGTTAACACAGTTCCCAGACCCATACCAGAGAAGAAGTGGTAAGATTAAGGTTAAAGAAGCAGTTACATGTAATAAATTATTAATGAGACATTTTTTAAAAGAGATCTCCAATGACCATACAAATGCACACAGACTTTTTTGGGAGAGGGAGGGGGGTGGTGGTTTCTTCAAAAGTGATTGTGATGATCTACAGCTTTGACAAATTGTTTCATCTGCAACAATAAAAGACGTTCATACATTACTTTTATTCATCAAAAGAAGTGTTGTGCTTCATTTATCACACTGTACACACACATACAAAATACATTATTTAATTGACCATTACCCATACATGTAGGGGCTTTTCAGGGCCAATGAAACACAACCACGACAGAATAGAACATTCAACAACAACTGTTTGACGGAGGCAAGCTAGTTTGCTATTTTTAAGTGCAGCTGAGAAGTTGAACCAGGGACTACCAAGAACAAATTCAGCCACAGGCACCCCAAGCTCAGTGTGAACATGGGCGACAAAAATAAAAGGATTTGGATGGGAATTCCGATAAAAAGCTTAAGAAGATAATTATATGAAAAAAATCTCAATTAAAACGCCTAACTTATTGCCATTGTGGATAGCTTCCTTCCTGTGTGGTTATTTTCCAGATCCGACGCGATTTGAGCCATTTTTCAATTTCTGGGTTGTCAACAGTTATAATAAAATCCCAAGACTGGAGACTAAATTCTTAGGAGCCACCAATTTGAGTCAAATATTCCTGGATAAAATGTTCCCACGGTCACAATTCCACATCAGAATCAATTGACAAAGATTGAACTTTCATCTCAACCCACCATCAACGCGATAGCAGTCCTGCAAGCAACGTCAGCCGTTGAATATTGCAACAAACAGCTTTCAAAGGCGGTGCTTTATCACAAGAGTGGCCTCCGCTTCGACCGTTGGAAGAAATTGGAAAAATGGCTCAAATCGCGTCGGATATGGAAAATAACCACACAGGAAGGAAGCTATCCACAATGGCAATAGGTTTCGGCTTTTTAATTGAGGATGTTTTCATATAATTATCTTCTTAAGCTTTTTATTGGGATTCCCACCCAAATCCTTATATTTTTGTCGGCCGTGCTCACACTGAGCTTGGGGTGCCTGTGATTCAACGAGTGGTCAGAACGGTTCTTGAACCCGGGAGTTCCGGATCTCAAGACAAGCGTCCTAACCAATGGCCCGCACTGTCTTTGTCTGTGCCAAAGAAAAAGGAGAAGACACTCCCTAATTACTGCTGCACTTGTAGAATTTAAAATTATTTTTGAACATTATTTCAGTTGTCCCTGTTAACACTGGTATAATGTGCATTGCTTTTGCTTTGTTCTAGGTTCATGGAGCCACTTGTTATTATAATCCTTGGTGGAGTACTGCCTTTCGGTTCAATATTCATTGAAATGTAAGAGTCACTACTGTCATTGTCAACAATATTATCCGTTGTGAATATTGACTCATGCAAGGAGTTACACACAGAAATTCCTAGTGCCTAAGAAAAGCAAAACATGAAGTGTTACTGTTGTTTTAATCATCAAGGGATGCTGTTCTAAAGGACTGACTGGTTTCTGAAGTTCTTGCTTGCAGAAGGTTTTTATTGTTGTCCTTAATGTGGCAAGTGATGTTTCGAGGTCAAATTTGGGCTCATCCTGTGAAAGACACGAGTAATGTGACGTTAACGAGATAAAAACGAGATAAAAACTTGACAAAATAACCTCACCCAACACGGGCTAACAAGACAAAGCTTAAAAAAGTTTCCCTTAGAAAGGGTAAGATAACCTTAATTTTCACACATAACTTTCAGGGATACGAGTTGCATAGTAGAATTGCCACACTGTATTTTTTCATCGCTAGAGAGACTACGGAAAGCAATTTCTTGCCTGTACATGTATTATGATTGCATCCTTTTTTCGTTGTCAGGTACTTCATCTTCACATCTTTCTGGGCTTATAAGATTTACTATGTCTTTGGTTTTATGATGTTGGTATTCCTTATTCTGACCATCGTTACAGTCTGTGTTACCATTGTGTGCACTTATTTTCTTCTCAATGCGGAAGATTACAGATGGTAAGTAAAACGAGAATAATGAACAATTATTCCATGAGCGTGTGTTGGATACGAGACGGCAAAATAGCCAAAGAGGCGCGAAGTGCCGAGTTGGCTATAACCAGTCTCGTATCCGACAAGCGCGAATGGAACACATGTTTTATTACATTTTCATTAAATTCTGAACGCTTGGACACTTGCAATCAATTTCCAGCTTGGCAACACTTGACGCAGTTTTCATAGTGGGTTATAATAAATGTTATTATTAAAAACTGAACTACGGATATCAGATTTCCCAGCATTTTCATTGGCTCGCCCGACACAGGCTATCAGTTCATATACCTGCTGTACCTAATATGGTCAAGGAACGCTTCGGCAATAAAGCGACCTGAAATCATTAATTTTTTGCAGCTCAGAGAAAAAAATGGCCGACAAAAGCCGTTTTGGACCGGAATTGACCGAGGCAGAAATCTATGCTTTAGTCGACAAAAATACTCCCGGTAACATCAAAGACGAGTTGTGTCCATTGTTTTTTCAACCAATCCCGAGAGCCGTTGTAATAGCTGCGTACGGATCCCTTCAATCACAGTGATGCAATAATGTGTTGACTGACTAACTCTTGCTCTCCCTATTCTTATCAGGCAATGGACAGCATTTTTATCGGCAGCCTCTACAGCAGGCTATGTGTATCTTTACTCATTTTACTACTTCTTCTTCAAGACCAAGTAAGACCCACATCGTGTTGTAAACGTTTAAGTGTAACCTCTTTTGTCAGTGGGAAAATCACATCTCCTATATCTTGCCTGTGGACACTTTCAGTAGTACCAGCTGTGAGAAATTGAGCTGTGGTTTAAGCAAATGATTTTTCTGATTCATTTGGAAAACCCACAGTAGTTCGTTACTGCAATTTGGATAAGATTGGGAGTTACCTGAACTAGTTAAGTACAGGAAAGCAAAGCAAAGCAAAGCACAGCACAGCACAGCACAGCACAGCACAGCACAGCACAGCACAGCAACCATATTTAACGTCGATAACTCGTAACAGTAATTCAACTGACAAACCTGAGGTCGACCGTGCGCTCATATTACTCCCCCCTCTCCATCAGTGCTCCGTTTAACGGGTATTTAAAGCTACTTAGCTACACGGAAAGGAAAGGAGGATGCGAAACAAGGATGCAAGATCCGGGAATCGAACTCAGGACCTCTTGCACCAAAGCCGCGCACTAACCCACTGTGCCATCCCTTGCTCCTTTGATTATTTTGTTAGCTGATCTAGTCAGTCACCTTGCCTATCGCCCAACCTCTGAAGTAACGAATTCTTTTCCTCTTCTTTTCTTTTCTAAACATTTTGAAAAGAAATGGGTTCCTTAAAATATACCCGCGCTGCAGGTCCGTGCCTGTCAGGGTACGGTTGGTTTATTTGAATTAATCGAAAAAAATGTTTTTTACATATGTTTGAAATCCCCATGGCATCCTCGACCCTCTCTCTGAACTCAATTTCAACAGTCTTTTAATTATCGTTCTATCTTTTCCAGAATGTACGGTCTCTTTCAGACGAC
>OX421450.1:8151821-8154321 GCA_949126865.1 Montipora capitata
ACTACGGCGCTATTTTGAATCGTGTTGAATCTTCAAAGCACTCGTGGAGCAATTGCAGAATACCCCGCAACATCTCATCACTATTGTTTCCCGCAGGCGGCATTTTTTGAAGAGCGAGTCGGGATACTCATACTCATAACTTTTAATTATTTATACTCGAATCAATTGGAACTTGTTAGGCTCCTAGCATATACAGCTAATGTGTCGAGTTAACAAATAATTTATGAAAATTAGTTGAGAAGCAAAAGTATTCGAGTAAAAAATCGGCTAAAGAATAAGCGGAGAATTTACACATTAGAAAATTAAAAGGAAGTAAAATTAATTAAATGATATACGACTAAATAATAAAACTAAATGGTATGAAAACGAGACGATAAAAATCTACATAAATAGCAACTACAAGTATCGAATGTTAATTTTCTAATTTGAGATACAAATTTTTTAATGGTGGGAGCAGTTCTTAGTGCATCGCGCGAGGAGTTCCACATCTTCGGACCGTAATACCTAAAAGTACGGAGTCCATACTTAGACGTGTTTGCTCTTGGTAGAATAAGCTTCATTTTACCACGCAGATTACATTTAGTACTTCTTAATGACAGAAGACCACTAAAAGGAGTTGGTGTAGTTGCATAGATGGCTTTGTATATGAGTACAATAGATCTTATTCTTATTCAATGAAATGCAAATACGTTGCGGGTTTTCTGAAATTTAGCCCCACTTGTTAACGATGTCACGAAGCTTGCACGGCAAATTAGGTGAAGTTGCGAAGTTCAATCTGGTAGAAGTTGGGAAGTTCATTTCAAAGTTCGCAATTTAGTTGTCTAATTCAAAGCGTAATTGGCTACTTCGTAACCTAGTATCCAATTTCCCAACGAACGTCGCAATGTGGCGCGGTAAAGTAATGTGAAATTGACTGTAATCACTATTGCTCTGTTTGGAGATTTCTTTACAATTTCTGCAAATTGACCCGAGCTCACTCTCGTCGTCTCCTACGTTCGGAAATATCTTGCAGTGAACATACCCTTTTCTACACGTTCTCTTAACCATTTTTGGTTTTTCCTCCTTTGAACCATCATTTCCGTTCTCAAACAGCTCCAGTAGCACAAACGCTACGAGCGGTTTTCGTTTAAGTGTTAGCCCCATACTTACAAATTTAGCGCCAACTTGAACTTGATGTTTCATCAAGCAATGTTGGATAGTTTTCTGCCAATACCTCAAGATTTACATCCAATTTTGTTCGATAATTTGGCCAGGGCTGTACAACATGAATTCATTGTTTTTTTTTTCTTTTGCTTTCATCACTCCGTCCTCTAATAACTTCGAGCAACAGGTCTTCACTCAATACTGGCTTAGATTCCTTTCAATCAATAAGTTACAAAGCTTTGACGGCCTCCTTTCTGTGAGGCTGAAAACAAAACTGTGTGATTATAATAATAACAATAATAATTACAATTTAAATTAGGGATGATATTCTATAGAGAAGATATTGTTGACGTCATCTATTGTCATTAATTCGTTGCTTGGACGACAAGCAATTTTCATCTAAATGGGAAATACTAATTGTGTTCCGAGCGTCCGCAAAAAGAGTCGATTAGTTCAGTTATATTATCCTGGCTTTTTTTGGTCTAATTTGCTTTAAATTCATATAATTCTCAATGGGAGTGGATGATGCTTTTCTTGAGGCTGGAAAGAAGCCTGGTTTGGAAATATGGAGAATTGAGGTTTGAAATTATATTTTTTTGTTTACGTTCACTAAACAGTAAATATTTTCGCTCCTTTCGGTTTGAGATGATCTTATTTGTCTTCCTGTTACACATCGTACAGGAAAATTACTGGTAACTCCGCTTTAAGTTGTCACTTGTCTGAGAAGAGGGGCAAAGGCTACTAAGCAAACAGTTTGCTTCAGAAATAATGGCATCCCTGAGAAATATAAATATCGTGAGTAATGAATCTTCCAGAACAAGCAATTTTGCAAAATTTAAGATGAAATGACTTTTAGCAAACATTTGGTAACTTTTGTATGCTTTAATATCAGCATGATCGAACTCACGAGTTAAATGCATCTGGTTTTTACATTACTGGTGTCATGGTCGCTTAATTCTCGAAACTAAGAAGCTAGCAGAATTGCGTCTTTGTAGAACAGAAGGTTGCAGGTTCCAGAAAATGACGCTTTGCCAATTAAATTTAACGCGGAGCGTTTCTTTTTTTATGCTCCGACTATATTTAGAGGCACGCAACTGCAACAAAGAACTAAACGGACAGTCAAACAGTTTCATTTCTAAGCTCCATCAAGGACTGTTTTTAATTACATGTACCGAGAAATTTTCATCACCAGAAGTGTTAGGTAAGCTGAAATTTACCTTTTTCGAACTTCTAAGCGAATTTCTTACTACCCGAAAATGCTAGCTGACCCTTTTAACAGCCAAAAGCTGCAAACGCCTTCCAAAAACGTAACGGGATACTCTTTTTCCTGTTGCGCATTTTAAAAGTGGTTTTTCGA
>OX421450.1:8159321-8164321 GCA_949126865.1 Montipora capitata
TTCCCAGCGATGTACCCAAATATTCACATCACCACCCCTCATTGCTTTCAGATGTTCTAACAACCTCGGCGACATACTTGTCAAATCCACATTACCTACCAACCCACAAACACAGCCTCTTAAAAGATCATACAAATGTGGAACTAACTGCCTCACGTAAAATTACATAATTGACTTAACATTTTCGGCCACTAAAGAGACAAGACAAATTCCAAACTTAATTGACTGTAACCCCAAAAAATGTATTTACATGATGCACTGTAGACGCTGCAACAAACAATACATAGAAGAGACAAAAGGAAGACTTGAAGACCTTTTCAACGATACGCAAAGCCCGAGAAGCGTTTCTTATCGACAGGGGCCAAACACTTGAACCCAAAGGTTCAAAAGAGAAGAATTATATGTAAGCTTATACATATATATATAATTCTTCTTTTGTTTATACCTTTGGGTTCAAGTGTTTGGCCCCTGTCGAGAAGAGTCACGAGATATGCGGGTGAGTTTTCCAATGGAATGAGTTCCATAGCGTGAGGCGTGTGGTTATTGCAGGTGAAATATTCAGAAACAGTTGTTTGTCTTGAAGAGGAAGTGGGTCTGTCAACGGGACGTCGGTAATCGTTGAAAAAGTCATCAAGTCTTCGTTTTGTCTCTTCTATGTATTGTTTGTTGCAGCGTCTATTTCGCCATATTGTCTTAAACTCTGTGGTAGTAAGGCCGTTTCAAATGTATGTCTTCGTTATGTCTTCAAACATAAGAGCAAAAGAAATGACACTGAACTAAGCAAACACCTATGCCAACTAAAAGACCAAAAAAAAGACTCCTCGATCTCCTGTAAAATTCTAACCAAGGCTAAATCCTATAACAATCTAACAAAACGATATTACCTGTGCAATGCTGACAAAATTCTCAATTTTATGTAAACCGGATATGGCGACACTTAACAAACGAAATGAACTTTTTTCAAATTGCAGGCACAAGCGTAAATTGCTCCTTAGGTTCAATAGCATCCCTAAGAACCAATAATATCTCCTCCCAAGATCCGGCACTTGTACTTTGTTCAGCTGGGCCTTCCATAAAAAATTGTATACAAGTATATTTAATGAGCACATGCGTTGTTCATTTAGGTACATCTTTAATTTTTGCCAGATTCCGATTTTCTTTTGGTCCGCGCCAAGACCACGGACTCTGGCCACAGCCAAAGCAAGAAGTTCACAAATCACAGACTTTCGGCTTTTCTGCGCATATTTCTCGGAAATCAAAATAAAAATAACGGTTGTCAACGGTTTTGGCTGTGGTCCAATTTCGTGTTCTTGGCGCTGACCAAAAGAAAAGTGAATTCTGGGAACGAGAATGCCCTCAGCCAAACAACGACAGTTAATTGACAGGCCATCTTTTAGTTGAGGATGCGAGGATGTGAAGATGAGTTTGAAATTCTCTTTTCACATTCCTACTTCCAATTTAATTCATAGACAATCCTCCTCTTTCCGTAAGCTCTCAATTAGTATAACGAAGACAACCGTCACGAGAACGTCGTCTAAAATATCTAACGTTTTCGCTACTTTCCCCAGTCGTTAGGAGTGTCACTGAAAAGTGTGTGGCAGCTTTCGGGAATTAAATAAATATGGATGATGCGAATGCCTGATGAGAAAAATGAACTTTTATCATTGGATGCCTACATCCACCGTCTTAACTCCGTTTTCTAACTGCCGTTTTGATGCAGACTAACGTCATTTAACTTCCCTTTGCAGTAATTTTGACACAAAATCGCTGTATATTCTTTCAGACTAGTAAATATGAGAGTGTAGCACTGAAGACTGATCATTCCCTTGCAGAAACTGAAAGTAGTACCTCAAGATATCAGCACGTATGGCTCGTTTTATTCAGGGGACTCTTATATCTGCTTATCTGTAAGTCCACTTTGCTCAAGTTTATGCCTGCCTGTCTGTCTGTCTGTCTGTCTGTCTGTCTGTCTATCTATCTATCTATCTATCTACCTATCTATCTATCTATCTATCTATCTATCTAACTGATCATGCAGAAGAAAAAATGAACATGCAGAAATGATTTATAGGAAGATGGCGAAGAACTCCACTCAAAGTCGGCCAGGCCATCACAATTGCTTGTTCAAAATTCCTTGGGCTTTGGATTATATCACTCATTAGTTAAATGATATATTAATTAAGATTAAGTTGCAATCAAAATATATGCTATATTTTGAGTTGAGAATTACAAAAGTGAATCTCAATATAAAATGCAAAATGACCCTATATAGATTACACCAGAACTCATGCCGTTCGGTATTGTCTTAATAGCATTTTAACTTCCATTTGGCTTCCCAGATTTCTTTTATCGTCATCACAGTTAAATTTCTCACGTCATTCCATCTCAATCCTTTCCTTCTTGTACTGTTCGAACTTTAAACTTCAGACGAAAAAAGTGGACTCGCAATTGGAATGGGATATTCATTTTTGGCTTGGAAGCAGCACGTCCCAGGTTGGTCTGGTTACTCTAATCACTTTTTGCCTTGGGCGAGTTGGCAACTTGGAGCCAGTAGAGAACTCTTCAAATATTTAACCACCGAAGTAAAGGTAGCTAGTAGTGGATATTTAGCGAGCCGAAAACAGCGAGATAATAAAGTAGAAAAAGATGATTTTAACTCATTTATTCCTGCAACGATTACAATATTTCGGGCGCAAATCCCGCGCGAGTTGCGCGGAGGTGAATATCAAAGAATATTTGGAATAGTAGCCAATCAGAGCGCGCATTCAACGCTATCCACTCTTTTAGAATATACAATTAGGAAATGAACGCGAATGCATCTCGTGATTTATGTACTCGAGTGATGTTTTGAAAGTTTTCCATGTTGCACGTGGCAGCCGTAGGGGAGTGCAATTTGAGAACTTTCAAAACATCACGAATGACCATAAATCACGAAATGCTCAATTTTTTATTTATTATATACTCAACAAAATCGCCTTGTTTCCATAGCAACTTTCTTATTGCACTCTATAATCTATTTATGAATTCGTCGTTGACCAATCAAAAACGCGACATTTTGTTAATAATATAATTTAACCCTTTCACTCCTGTAAGGGCCAATGAGACTTATAGATTTTACTATGTCTAACGCCAGACGATTTTACTCGTCAGTGGGGAACCCCACAGGAGTGAAAGGGTTGAAAAATTAAGGAAAACCATGGCCAGAGAAGGGTGTTAGGCTGCAATTGGGAACAAAATGTGGAAGGCATAAAAGGTCCATGGATTCACTGCATTCTTTCTTGGAATAATGGGGGTTTCTACTTTTGTATGTGAAATGGTTCGAGCAGGAGCAGGTGGGAGAGTCACTTTCTAGTGAAAATAAAATAATAAGAGCTCTTATTATATGACTAGCTCCGTGAGCGGACAAGATGAACCAAATCCCGTGCTGTTATTGGCTACCCGAGCGGGCAAGATGGAGCTCTACTGCCCGCTCGGGATGTCTCGCTTGGTCCCGCAAGATCAAAGATTATTTTTTTGGTGTTATGGACCGAGACGCAAAAAAAAAAGAACTTGGTCAATATCCAGCCATCTTGACCTCATGCTTGGTCAATAATTCATTTGTATTATACACCGAACTTCTAATAACCAGTCTAGTATACAAGTTAAGATTGTAATCAAAAGTTGCTTTCTAGCCCTAACAGATTAGTGGTTTATGCTTTGGGTGTTTGATCGTAACTTCTTCGCCAAAAAAAAACATGGTGTAGGTATTATATTATTATTATAGGCGACACGCAGGAAGACGTAATTGCGCCAAAATATAAGTTGTGAAACGCGAATGTCAGGTGAAATATACTTTAACAGGATGAACAAGGTGTTGCTGCTTTCAAGACAGTGGAGTTGGATGACCATCTAGGAGGTGGACCAGTACAATACAGAGAGGTAAAACTGGGGCAGCAAACGCTAAACTTTCTTAACAGATTTCCCTAGGAGATGCAAGATGGCGGCGTTTTTCAACGTGCGCCAAAAATTTGTAGTTTTCGACGCTAACTTCCTTTTTTTGTCACGCTATTCCTTGATATTTTTGTCGTCTGTGTGTATGTTCAGCGTTATGTCAAATTCAACAGTGTCATCAATTCTCTAAATTTAGTCTTTGTTTTGAGTTGTCAGGTCAGTGCTGTTGTATGTGTTTTTTGTCTTCAGTACCCGACCTAGCCCTAAATAGAATTTGATGTAAACAACTAAGGATGGCTTTCTAGCTTCTAATTAGCCCATTATGGTTATTTTAGGACAGTAATGTACTCCTATTTATTTTATCAACACTAATCTTGTAAATGAAATTGTTTCAAAGCGCTACTATCATAAAAAAATCATTTCCCTTTTTTCTTCATATTTTGTATGTTTGCTTAAAACTTGTTGGCAAACATTTGAGCTTTGATTTTTATCCAAAGGCCGTTTACTATGAGTGCAAGTTTTGGATTTCACTGTCCACCATTACTCACGTTCAAAACTGACCGACTGGCTCAGAGGGTTGGATCTAGGGAAAAGTGAGTCATTTACTCACTATTATATACGCAAAATGCGAGTTTAAAAGTCTGAAAGCCCAAAACTTTCGTGCTGCATGTTAATTCAGCCGCGTACACACACATTGCATTCTTAAACTATTGAGCCTTTGACATCATTTTCTCGTCGATCCAGCTCTCTCAAGATTTTAAAGTTAGTAATGGCAGACCATTAAAGTGCCCATAACCTAAAAATATTTTTTTCCTATTTCAAAGTCCACATTAAAAAATGAACTTTGGCGAAAGAATTTTTCAATTCCAGCGAGAGGCGAATTTTCTACGATTTTTTCAATCCTACTTTTATTTGGTACACCTCTTCCGCTGGTCAGGACCTCACGGGCTCGCTGTGACGTAGATTAAGGAATGCTTGTTGGCGTGGGTCTTATCTTTTTTTACTAATCAACACCAAGGTACCGCTCAGCGATCGTTTTTGGTATTTTTCAGTAAACAAAAAAATCAAGG
>OX421450.1:8166821-8169321 GCA_949126865.1 Montipora capitata
CCCTACTTCTTACTTTCCGTATGTTTTCATTTAGAATGGCTAATTGATTTACCTAACCGTTATTTATTTATTTATTTATTTATTTATTCATGTATCGTTTATTTATGTATTTGTCTATTTATTCATTATGTTATTTATTTATTTATTTATTTAATTTACATGTCGGCATTATCATCTAAGTCGAGTTTTCGGCTGTAACAATTTTTGATAAAGTGTAATTTATCAGATCCAGCAAACTGAGGATCATTTGACAACTGTTTTAATTTGTTGTCGTTGTTATGAAATCAGCCAAGAGATTTATTACCATTGCGAGAATTCGCGTAATTGTTTACTGCTTAGCAGTCTCTTACGAAAGCGAATATTACTGCCAAAACCTGCTATAAAAAGAAAATCAAAAAATATCTTTGTTTGCAAAATTTGTGAAAAAGGTCAGTATCATTTTGTGTGCAGTTGGAAAGTCTTTTGTAAGACGATGAGACCACAAGCTACATTTCAATCAATAGGAGAAGCCGTGTTGGTGGTAGCTTTTCAAAGAATCGCTTGAGAAGAGCTGATCAGAATTTACTGGATCTGTTGAACATGCGCAGTGAATATCGGAAGCCTGTGACCGAGGGCTTTGCAACTGAGCTGTTCGATTCGTTCGTTGATTTTTTTGTTTTCATCAGGTACCTTGAAGGTGGAGTTGAATCGGGCTTCAAGAAAGTTCAAAGAGGTGTATACGAGAAAAGACTCTTTCACGTCAAGGGAAAAAGAAACGTGCGAGTATCACAGGTCAGTTAAAACAACTGATATTCTACAGAGTGATCTTATCCATAAAGCGCTGTAACTTTATTATTCTCAAGGTTGCTAAAATGAAAAAAAAAAACATTTTTTGCGCATTATTGTTTTTGGTATTTCTGCTACACAGATAGTCTCGTTGCTTGTTTTAGAACTGTTAAAATTCGCTTTTTCAATAAGATTTGTCAGTCGATTTACACTATGACAAGGGAATAACAAAGCGGTCTAATCTCGTACCCAGATCTCACTCTGTCACTGGAAATGTGAGATCTGGTAAAGTTCGACAGTACACCATTTTTCATTGGCTACTAAAAGAAGGTTGCGGCAATGCAATCTACGCTCCAATTGGCTTATTTCTCGGGGCACTTAGTGAAGGTTTGGTTTCCGCAAGCTCATGTGCTGTTTTGAATAAATGCCAGTTGTGCGGAGGAAGTTTTGTTTTTTCCGACGCCGGAAAAGCTCTCTTTCCTCAATTGTGAATTTTACGGTTAGATTAACTACATTTTTAATTCACGAGATCGTGTCAAGAAGATAGCGCTCGTTGCAGTGATTAGGTCTAAGCACTCTAACATTTTCGCTTTCAATTTACGGTTTGGTTAACTACACTTTTCACGAGATTGTGTGAAGAAAATAGCACTCGTTTACTGATTAAGCCTAAGCGTTCGTTTCAGTGATTCTGCAGTTGCTTCGACAATTAGACAATCTCGACCGTTCAAAAACAATCGCCTGTAGCCCTTCTTTCTGTTTCGGCGTAAGTTTAACGTTTCCTTGTCCTCTACCCAAAAGAATCTCTTCAAGAATACTCTCCGCAAAATCACCCAGGACTGGCATTTACTTCGTGTAGAAGACGCACATGACGTTGCAAAAGCTTTAGGGGTCTTTAGGGGTCTTTAGGGATTTAGAATTCTGATTAGGTATTGTTTCACGATTTTTGCTCTATTGTTCTACGTCATGTGTGCCTTCTACACGAAGTAAAAGCCCCAAAATCACAACAGAGAGTACGAACATGCGCAGTGATAGAAAAGCCGGTATTTCGGGCCTCCCTGGCACTGAGCATGCTCGAAATCGAACTTTACCAGATCTCCCTTCCGTATGACCGTGGGAGATCTGGGTACGAGATTAAAAGCGGTCCACCTGCGACGCAAGAATAGGTATAAGCTCCGGAGATGAGAATGATGCATAAGCAAACTCAGAAGAGCGTTGATCGTCATTACCTTTTGTTGGAAAAAAAGAACTTATAAATTGAAGTTAATGCTTCAGCTTATGTTGCTTGTGCTGAATCCAATGAGGACCTGGCTTACGGCCTATATATTGCCAGAACTCTTCTCCTTGATTTTCCCTTTTATGTACCCAGGGTAGGACCATAATATACTTGGATATCCATCAGGTAGTAGCTTGTTTTGCCCACAAGAGTAGTAGCGCGGGAAAAATGAGCCACCAGCGGGTGGCAACCGTGACCAGAGCGCAGGGTCAAACATTTCATCGAAATGTAGTTGGTCTTCGCTAATCTTGGAGAAGTGACGTATGTCCAAGAAGCCAAACTACTTTTCATCGATCGCGTTAGAGATGTAGGATCCTACATCTCTAACGCGATCGATGAAAAGTTATTAAAATAACTAAGTGGTTTCAATTTTTGCATCATTGGAGATGGATGTAGCCAGGCTAGTGAAGTACTTGTGTCGAAATCCCGACCGAGGTCAAATGAACTGGGATTTCCTCATAG
>OX421450.1:8176821-8189321 GCA_949126865.1 Montipora capitata
TTACTTTATTTTTACTTAATTTTTTTCCTGTGGAATCGACGTCAGCTTTGGCTATCCTTATCTTACCCATAATAGTTTTACTCGAAAAACGTAACCCTGCATCACCATTAAACAGGGACACCTATTGAGCGCTTTCTTCAAACATATTTGATGTTTATTCATATTTTATTTACCTAACAATGATCTACATAACTGCTAGTTTATGCCAAATCATGCGCTGGTTTCTTGAGTAGGTAATCGAGATCGGAAATCGAACCCGATTCTGGCACATTGGATAAGAAACGCCATAACATCCATAGTGCTCCTAACCTATCAAGCTGAGAACGCGATAAAGGACAAATAACACGTTTAATGGGTGCTTGATCATTCATTCTTGCTACGGTTAGCTTCAAGAGCTTCTAACTTTTTGCCATTGTGTTAATTCTAGGAGTTTATTAACAAGAAGGGCTACCCCAACTGGACACAGGTCACACGTGTGGTGCAGGGAGGAGAGACCCCGATGTTCAAACAGTTTTTCTCTGGTTGGAGGGACGAGGGTGAACAAGTAGGCCTTGGAAAAGTGTTTCGTCAAGGAGCTTTGGGTAAGCATCCCAAAAAATCTCAAGAAAGCAAATTCAAGCGAAGACGCAAGCCACTAAAAATCAACTGCATCAGTTACGTCCTTCCCCTTGCTTTGCTAGTGACACGAGATATCAACGCAAGCGTCCGGTTAAAATTTGCGTTTAGCCATGAAAAATCAAAAGAAAATTGTTTGATTTTAGCCGATTTCCTGTGACTGGTTAGCTAAAGGAGATAGAGACAAGTTTGAAAGTTTGCTTTCTTGTGACAGCTAAACAGAGCAATGAAAAATTTGATGCCAGTCAACTGCACGACCAACAAAAACCGAAGCTTAAGACAGAAATCCTTCCAGATGATGGAACAGGCGAAGTCGAGGTGAGTAGATTATCCCATGACGCATCGTCACTGTTTTGTAGCTGCCATCAACCGAGCAGCGTCTTTTCGAATTTTTTGTTTTATTGCTAAAACCAGGGTGAGAGTTGCCTTTTTTAGTCCGTCTATCCATTAGAGTACGTAAGACAACATGACTTTGTGTAATGGTGCCTGTAACCGCTATTATATCTTGAATTTATTTACTCTTATTTATTTATTTACACTTCTCACGGTTATGTTTCGTTCCCAGGTCCAAGTTTTTGTTTGCGACAATTGAAATGTTTTTAAAATGAAAACAAATTCTTAATTTCCTGTATCCCTCGGCTACGCCGGTTTTCCATCTCCCAAACAGATTTGGCGGGTCGAGGATCGAGACTTAGTTCCCTGGGAACCAAATCTTCATGGAGTATTCTTTAGTGGAGACTCTTACGTGATCAAGTACAGCTACACTAGCAACTGGAGGCGAAGGATAATAATCTACTTTTGGCAGGTATATAACCAATGTTTGAAAAACGTATCCCTCCCTTGCCTTGAATATTACTAAATTGAATACGCGCTGTGTAAATGATGATCATCAGGATTATCTGTCATCATTATCAGATTAATTCACAGATTATCAAAGGGAGCCGTTTTATTCATTTGTATCAGAAGCGTTATCCCTGTTACCAATCGAGTGCTGAGTACGCAAAAACCGGAGCTTGTTACAGTAATAGGCCTTTTGCAACTAACGATCACATGGTACAAAATCATGTACCTACAATCTTGGACAAAGATTGTAGGTTTCAAGATAATTTAGGTTGTATTAATTTTGGTTGGTTGACAATGTGTGCTTAACGCCGCGACTCGATTATCTTCATAAAAAAAAAACTGCTAAAACGCAATTATTCACAGCTTTTATCTTATCAGTGATACGACAGAACAGAACAAAACTGAACTGTTAAGAATTCCAACTGACCGGAGGCAAACCAGTTGGGTATTTTCAAGTGCAGCCGAGAAGTTGAACCATGGATTCAACGAGAGGTCAGAACGGGTCTTAAACTCAAGATCTCAAGTCAAGCATCCTAATCAAGGTGTTTTTTTTTTTCAATTTTTCTGCCAGGGCCAGAAGAGTAGCATAGAGGAACGAAACGCAGCAGCCATACTTGCAGATCAAATGGACAAGCAGCTCGGAGGAATAGCAACACAGGTTATTCTACCAACTCTATGTTTGGTTGCTTTCAAGTTGTATTCTAAGTATCGTTTAGGACTGAGAGCCTTGATCTCCAATCGAACGCAACTTGCCTGTACTTGCATCACCGAAAAACTACATTTATTTACATACTGAAGTGGTAAGCACTTAAGTGCTCTCGCAAATAGATGAAAAACAACATGGCTTAAAGTGAGTCGTAAACGTAGTGGCAAGTGTGTTGTGTTATTGTGCAAATTTGTCGCAAGCGTGTTTGCGTGCATACGAGAGGAATTTTGGTACGATTTGAGAGTTTTTGTTCATATACCTGTCTTTGTGAAATCAGGTTCGAGTGGTGCAAAACAAAGAACCGGAGCACTTTTTAAGGATGTTTAGAGGACGCTTCATTATTCTCGAGGTAAGTTTCTTTAGTTGATTATTTACATTGGCTTTGAATCCTAAAGCACTTCCAGGAGGAAGGGGAGGAGTTGTATCGACAGTAAATCGTTATCCTTTGCAACAAAGTTAGAAAGTTCTTTATGAAGGCTAGTAAACAGTGCATTGTTTCATGACTACAATGCATGGAACTTCAATTGAGCAAAGCCCTAAGAAAGTGAAAGGAGGCGGTAAGGCTGCGTCACTTTTAGTGCAATTTCGAAACCCAGCCGAATGTCGTGACAACAAATCCTCCGGTTTACACGAGAAGTTTTTAAAATGGGTGTTACGATTAGACAAAAATTGTGTCTACTTGCTGCTGAAATCATGAACAGAAGTCCAGTTCAGATAGTACTCTTTTTTGGTTTTCATGCCATATGCTCCAAGATGTGCTGTATTCGAATTCTCGAAATAAACGTTGTTTTCGAAGTTTCTTACTCCGCTTATTCATTCGTTCGTTTTCATTTTCCGCAAAAGGTCAGTTTGGAAAGAATGCATCCTATCACAGTCACTTAACTGATTTCTTTTTTCACAGGGTGGTAAGGGAGAAGGAATTCGGGCCGGATCAGAAGATCACACTTATGACAGTGAAGGCAAAAGAATGTTTCACGTGCGTGGTTCATCTGATATGAATGCTAAAGCCATTCAGGTAATCATTGCGGAGAGCCATTGTCAGTTGATTGTCGTGACCAATCGTCGCCATAGACGAGAACAATCAAATGAGACAATGATATCGCAAAGGAAATTCATGCAGCCGCCGCTAAGTGTGCGGGGAAAAGTCGGCACGCAATCAACGACAAGACTATACTGTATCTCTGATAGGCTGGAAATGCGACGCAGGAATTTTTAACCCAGTCACCAAGTGCACGAAATCAAAATTAGGAAGTTGAGACCCCTATAATAAGTTAAAGCACATGTGGCGGCTATCTTCCAACGGCTATTCCCGTTCAATTGAAAATTGGACTTTTAAAGTTGGTTAGAATGCCCCGCTAATAATTTACCTCCTTTATTTTCTCTTGATATTGGAGAAAAAAAATAAAGTAGCTCTTAAGAGGAAAGGACTAATGATCTAGTAAAAGTTGAAATCGAGGCAAAAGCGGGGACAATTGAGATATAAGACAAAAGTTGAGTCGTGCGCTCAATCAAAAGGAAAGGCTAAACAGTCAATCAAAGCAGCATGGCCGTCATGTTTTTGTTGTTGTTATAATTTTGTTGGATCTATTCAGGTTCCTCGGAGAGCAGCCTCTCTTAACTCAGGAGACATATTTGTTTTGGAAACGCCCCAAATCGTTTACTTGTGGATAGGGAGGGTAAGTACAGTCAGCTTTTATTCGTCCTTAAAAATTGAAATCTTTGACGAAGTATTTTTCTGTTAATTGTTTTGAATTGCTAAATAGGACGCATGCGCAGCTGAAGGGAGGAACGCTAGAAAGCTTATTGACTACCTTATGGCTGGCAGGTATGAAAACGATATAAATATCTTTTTTGCGAAACTAAGCACATATTTGTCGGCAGTATCTAAAGCCAAATACCAATACGAGTCCAAAAATCTTTAAATAAACATGACCCCATGGCCAGGAGGAATCAACTGCAATAAGATGGCACAGAGAGCTTCACCTTTAGCAATGCTTGATCCTGTCTGTCTTTTTATACCAATGTGTTTCTAACGCATGGCAAGTGTAACCCGTCACAGTTATTCAAGATTGTAGGGCCTTGGAAATTTGAAAACAAAACCAGTGATTCAAAAATTCCTTATTGTACCCATTTTTTTGGCCTAAAGCTGTTTTTTCCCGTTGAAATAGAGGTTCCTTTTTAAGATTGCTTTCCCAGCGAAACCGTTTGGCAGACCTTTCCAGTCAGTCATATATAACCTTGAATAATTGATTATACCTTTCGGATTCAGATTGTTCATTAGAGCAAGCCGAATCTCTTAGTCGGTAAAAATGCCACGACACACATCTTGTATGGAAGTTGTACGTTCCAGAAATATGGTGTTTAATTTTGCCTTTTGATAGGGAAGTGGAGCCAGTACCTGAAGGAAAGGAACCTCAAAAGTTTTGGAAATCTATTGGGGGATTCGAAGAATACGCCACAGGGAAGAAAGCAGAGGTAAACGCATGAATTCCATGCATTTTAGAACACTTTACTTGATTCGATCGCCAAAATAACTTCTTATTTTCGTTGCAGAAGGAGAAACCGAGGTACCCGCCACGACTATTTCTGTGCTGCAATGCTTCCGGAGCTTTTAAAGTGGAAGAAATCTTTGATTTTTCACAAGAGGTAAAATAAAAAGTGGAGACAAATGAAAGAGCCTTTCTTGTCTGGAGTTACTAGTCTCGATTATTTTTTTTTCAATTCTCCACTTTGTGCTTGAATAATGCAACCAGCTTTCTCAACAATTTAGTCGAATCTGTTCTTCATTATTTATATCTGTAGGACCTCATTGAGGATGACGTCATGTTTTTGGATACTTATGACGAGGTATAATATTTGTGTAACGCGTTTTCCGCACCTCTATTTAAGAAATTAAAATATTAACCTCTAACTAACCGAGCGCGAGGGTCTTACTAAGGAATATTGGCCGGAGGATGGGCAGTGAGCTCTTGGTCCGTATGGAAACGGCCGAGGGCCAATATTGCCCAGTAAGGTCCCGAGAAAGTGAGGTTATTAATTTGTTTATTATATGGCATCGTTTCTTTGATTGATTGGACACTTCTTCGCTTGGTGAATGTTCGTAATCTTCGTTTTCCGTCAGCGAACTTCGAACGGTAACCATTTACATGAAAAACTAAATCCCGCTTTCTACCCGTTATACTAAATTCCCCTTTAAAAATGTTTGTGTGTCGCTCATCTTGAATTTCCTGAGAAGGAGAGGGAAAGAGATAGATAGATAGGTAGTTTGTTTTACACGGTAGTTCCAAAAGTTATACAAACTTGTTTACATGTAAAAGCTGACGTTTCGAGCGTTAGCCCTTCGTCAGAGCGAATCGAGGGATTATGGGTTACGTGTAGTTTATATAATAGAGTAGGAGCTACGCTATTGGTGGTAACATGGCAACGTGAAAAATAGGAATATATTAGTTAAATGAAAAGCGTTCGTTAATACCGTGAGGATTAAGGGTGCCGATTTGAAAGATGAATTTTTGTTCCAGATTCTTGCGGCTTTCCGTCGTACCTAGATGTAAGGAAAGGCCGCAGATAGCCATGTGTTTTTTGGAGTGGTTAGGCAGATTAAAATGGCGAGCGACTGGCTTAGATGCATCCTTGTCATTCTTCTCAACATCGCGAAGGTGTTTGCGGAATCGGTCACCTAGTCGTCTACCTGTCTCACCAATGTATAATTTATTGCATAACGTACAGGTTATGCAATAAATGACATTTGCGGAGGTACATGTGAAACGATCGGTGATCTTAACAGATCGCTTAGGTCCCGATATCTTGCTAGTGTTAACAATGAAAAGACAAGTTTTGCATCGTGAGCGCGCGCATTTGAAAGTGCCGGGTTTGCTCGTTAGTTTTGAGCGCGCTTCTAACTAAAAAGTTGCCTACGTTTTTGTCGCGTTTGAATGAAATAAGTGGAGGTTGCGAAAAGATTCTACCAGTCTCGGGATCATTTTGGAGTAATTTGAAATTACTAAGAATGATGCTTTTGACTGCGTGATTATGAGGATGGAAAGTGAGGGTGAATGGATTTCTTAGACTTCGACGTCTATGTAGTGATGACTCCGATTTTTCCAGCAAATCAGAGGAGATGTGCCAGTTCTTCGAAAAACGTGGCTATCCTGTCTCTGTGGTCAAAGCGGGCCATCATCGCGCCCAACAATTTGATCGACAGTCATCACTACAAACGTCACAAAAAGATAAGAATGACAGAATTCCATTCACCCTCACTTTCCATCCTCATAATCACGCAGTCAAAAGCATCATTCTTAGTAATTTCAAATTACTCCAAAATGATCCCGAGACTGGTAGAATCTTTTCGCAACCTCCACTTATTTCATTCAAACGCGACAAAAACGTAGGCAACTTTTTAGTTAGAAGCGCGCTCAAAACTAACGAGCAACCCGGCACTTTCAAATGCGCGCGCTCACGATGCAAAACTTGTCTTTTCATTGTTAACACTAGCAAGATATCGGGACCTAAGCGATCTGTTAAGATCACCGATCGTTTCACATGTACCTCCGCAAATGTCATTTATTGCATAACCTGTACGTTATGCAATAAATTATACATTGGCGAGACAGGTAGACGACTAGGTGACCGATTCCGCGAACACCTTCGCGATGTTGAGAAGAATGACAAGGATGCATCTAAGCCAGTCGCTCGCCATTTTAATCTGCCTAACCACTCCAAAAAACACATGGCTATCTGCGGCCTTTCCTTACATCTAGGTACGACGGAAAGCCGCAAGAATCTGGAACAAAAATTCATCTTTCAAATCGGCACCCTTAATCCTCACGGTATTAACGAACGCTTTTCATTTAACTAATATATTCCTATTTTTCACGTTGCCATGTTACCACCAATAGCGTAGCTCCTACTCTACTATATAAACTACACGTAACCCATAATCCCTCGATTCGCTCTGACGAAGGGCTAACGCTCGAAACGTCAGCTTTTAGAATCTCTGTACGGTGGCCAATTTACATTATCAACTCCGTTGATAAAACCAAATTTTTGTATACTACTTCCCCACCGACGCAGCACCACAGTTTCTTTAGAAACTACCCCTTCATTCATTTGTTTACATGTAAGCCGTGTAAGATTAAAAACATAACATCTACAATTCTGCACGATTTTGCAGTTTCTGAATTCTTAAGGCTAGCTCTTTGTTGAGATTGCCCAAGACAACATCACAGTAGTCGAAGACAGAATGTATAAGAGCTTTGTAAATCAAAACAAGAATATTTAAAGGGACATAATTACGAGCCTGCCTTAGACCACTTTTGTTGTCGTTTTTGCATTCCGATTACGAACAGTTTGATGTTTTCACTTAAGCAAACCCCAATCGGATAGTGTTGGTACCTGGATGGGAGACAATTGGGAAATCTTCGTGACGAAGATATCTCATTTTTTTTAACTGGTTTATTTTTGTATTTGGTTGTTAAAAGCTTAGCTTTTCTGTAGTCTTCTTTTCATGTTTTTGATGAATGGCGATGGATTCCCCCAACAGTGCAGTTATTAATCGGTTCTTGACTCAAAAAGCCTGTGAGGCCTGGTTACCCCTTTTATTTTATTTTATTTTTTACGATTTATTTTGTTGTCCAATGTCGCTGTCGTTTTCGCGTTAACATTTACATAACCGATTACGTATCCAGTAAAGTTAAGCAGTAAGTACTTGTATGGGAGACCACCGTAAAATCCCTCGGACGAAGACAGGTTTTCTTTATTATTATTATTATTATTATTATTATTATTATTATTATTATTATTATTATTATTATTATTATTATTATTATTATTATTATTTGGTTGTTAAAGGCTTTTTCCGAGTCTTCTTTTAACATGTTTGATGAATGGTGATGAGTCTCTACAAACAGTGCGGTTGCTAAGCGGGTGTTGACTCAGGAAGTTCACAGGCTGTGGGCCTGATTGCCACTTCATTTCTTAAATTTTCCCTTTCAAAATATATTTTGTTGTCCACTCGGGTGAGCATTTACATAACCAATTACGTACAATTTGATGGAAGTTTCCACTGAAGTTAAGCCCATTCGGGTGAAGGAGACCACCGCAAAATCCCCGTGACGAAGACATCTAATCTTTCTTTTTATTAAGCTTCCTTTTCTTTTAGCTTGATTTCTTTTTGCATTTGGTTGTTTCAGTTTTTTTTTTCGAATCTCCTGTATCGGGGGGATGCAGTTAGGCCAAGCGGACTAGTGTTGACCCACAAAGCCCAAAAGCGCTCTAGGCAAGAATGCCACCAATGTTAAGGCCATTATTGGGGTTGACCATTGCTCTTGCAGAGAAAAAAAAAAGACGACAAGTGGGTCGCAAACCTTATCATCAATTGTTGAAATTCAAGAATATCCTACACTAGATTCGTAATTTACGCACGCACTGCAGGCCTACAATCTTACACTCACTTGCTCACTCAGACAGCCCCGACAATATGAGAATTGCACTTACAGTGCACTACCCTCAACAAATACAAGCCTTTTAGCAATTTAGTTAGAGGTAAAGAGAGGACGTTAGAGGCAAAAGGAAGCACGAGCTGATTTGTTTTATAAAAAAGCCAGCCTAGTTTCAGATAATCTTTAATTTCCTGTCAATATACCTTTCATTTTTGTTTCTTTTCGCCAGCACAGTGCTTTCGGACTGTTGTGAGATATGGTAACATGAATTCACCGGAGCGGTTGTAACATTGTACCAATTGAATTAGCGTCCTCTAGCAAAGGTTGTGTTAACATAAGCTGCTACTGAAAAAGTGCACGCTTGGTTTAGGCCAATCACAGCTTTCGTAATTATAAAAATGATTTTTTTCACCACCATCATAACGTTTCCTTTGTTGCTTCAGAGATCAAAATGTCCTTGCTTTGTCTTAGGTTTTTGTCTGGATTGGAGAGGGAGCAAACGAAATCGAAAAAGCAGAAGCTGTCACAGTAGCGATGGTAACTTCAAATTGTTTAGTATTTATCTTTCACTGGTTGGCGATAAACCGACAGAACATTGTTGTCTTAACAGGTCTTGGTGCTATCTAAACTTCGATTTTCATATTTAGCAGAACTCGTATGTTCTCAATAATGATGGTGCCGTCTTGAACGACTATATAACAAAGGATCAATATTCAAAATATGTGTGTCCTATCTGTTTAAGAATCCCTTATACTCTTATTCAGAACTGACAAAACATTTTATTTGACCAGTTCACGGACTTTTTCTTGTAGTTGCTTTGTAGTGAGGCGAAACTGTACCAAAACGCTCGCGTCGCGTTCAACGATCAAAGCGCTTGAAATTCCGATAGAGGTCGCTGAAAACTCCTCTTTCAGTCTATTAGCCAATCAAAAAAGTTCACAAGATTGTTAGCCTTCAGTTTTGAGTTGCTTTTCTACAACATTAAATGATATCAAAAGTGTATAACATTGGGAGTACTTGATCGAGTGGCTCGAACCACACATTCCAAGCCCCTAACCCTAGTCCTTAACTCAAAAACCTAACCGGAACGAACTAGAACGAAAGAACGAACGAACGATAATCCTCCATTCAATACCAACCGGGGTTTTTATTTTGCCGAACTTCAAAAATGCTTTAAGAATGCAAATATGATATAGGGGTAGGGGGTTACGTGGACTGAATCGATCCGCGTTCCTATCCCCTAGCCCCAGATCTTTACCCTGAATGACTAACCCTAAACCTGCCACGTTATCTTTAACGAAAGCGTCACTACGTTTTTGACTTCTCCACAGCAATGAAATCCTCTGAGAAAAGAGAGGAAATGTGGAATAATGTTTTTTTTCCCGTGTGGATAAGGGATTAACAAGTGTACAACCGAGTGCTAAAGAGTATAAGTATATAGCTTCACTGCGTAATTGCAGGATTATGTGCGGTCCGATCCAACTGGTCGAAGCTTGGAGGACACAATGATGATTCAAGTGAAACAGGGTTACGAACCGCTAAATTTCACAGGACATTTTCATGCTTGGGACAGAGACAGATGGAGCGTAAGTGGATCTTCCGTATTAATATTTCCTGAGCAAAAACTGCTTTCTAGTATTTTTTTGATATTTTTTCAGATAAAGTCAATGTGACTTAGGTAAGGGAAACTGTTCATCATTCCACCTCCTTCGCTCCGCCTTTAACACAGTAGAGAGCTTTAAATTCTAGGACGAGAACGACTACGAGTACGAGATTTTCTCACAGAACAACAGAGAGCGCGCGCAAACCAGCGTCATTTTGGCGGGAAAAACGTGATACTGTCGTCATTTTAGAACGAGGTTTTGCAAAAATGTTGTCGTGTCAAAACAATTCAACAACACGATAGCACTTTTGGCATTCTTCGATAAGTAAGAAGGCTCAGCTATACTAGCAATAAGAATAACTGAGCAACCTATGCTGTCAACAAAGAGTAAGACTAATCGACTGGGTTAGAAATGTTCTTACTATTTTCGCTAAAAAGGGGCAGTCAAATCTCGTACTCGTTCTCGTCCTCGTCCTAGAATCTAAAGCTCTCTAATATTAAGGCAACAACGGATGAACAACTGGAATATAGGACTAGTTATTCATGCAAGTTCCAACTCAGACCGATGTTTACAACAGCCATTTTATCCATAGATATTCCTAGAAAAGAGCTGCTTCAAGATTATCTTCCCTTGCATGCTTTCTCGACATTTTTCCCCGAAGATTAAAGGCCTGGCCAAACGCTCGCAACATTTCAACGCCACATCTTGCAACATTGCTGCATGATGTTGCGACATGCGTTGAATGGACTGGCCAAACGCACGCAACATTTCAACGCAACATCTTGCAACATTGTTGCGTGATGTTGCGACATGCGTTGAACTTACCTTTATCGACAAGAGTTGGTCAAAACGAAAATCAGATGGAACGAGGATTTCTTAAGAACTGTCGAAACTCTGCATTTTAATGATTTTTGACAGTTAACTAATGAGATCCCTACCCCATCTAGATGCCAAAACTCAACAATGTGCGCAATCCATAGCCTCAGTAGCGCATGACTAGGAGCCTCCCTATAAACTATATCCTTGAAGTCAACCTTTGCTCGTATCTTTCTATTTTTAGAACTAACCCTTTAGGCGACTGACGTTTACATCAATTTGCATACATTGTATGTTTCTCTTCGTTTAAACTAACTTTAATCTGATTGGCATTCTAATATTCTAAGATACGCGCAAAGTTTGACTCATAGGTCTTTTATGGGAGAGGCGACAAGCTCCTATAGCCATGAGCTCCTGATAGCCTGAGGAATCACCATAAATATCTTAATAGGTTGATGATAAAACAAGACTTTTTCTTATCATCAAAGTCACTTTTTGTTGATGTCTTATTCTCGTAGGAAGGGAAGACTTACGATGAGATGAAAAGGGAATTGAGTTTCGTTGCAAATACGAAGGTTTCCGAAATAAGAATTGACCAGAAGGTAATCAAAGATGCATATTACTGCGCCTGTAACGGGCAGCGGTACTTGAATGAAAGGCATGCTCCGCTCGTTTTCCCGTGTGTTAAGCCTCGCAATCACCTCTGTTACACTACCTCACGGCTTTCGTGTCATCGATCGACCAAGCCTTTACCTTCTGGCGCTGAGTGAAATTCGATGCAGGAAAGAGCAAGCCACTCATTGTGGATTATCGTTATAATCATAAAAATTAGAATTTCCTCGTTTGTGCATGTTATTGGTTTAAGAAACTCCTATTTTTCTCTAATTCACTTTCCAAGTTGTTATCGGACAGTTTACATAAGCCAATCACAGTCAAAGTTGTAGTTTAAATCAACTAATCACATTCAAAATTGTAGTTAAAATCAACCAATCACAACCTTGGTCCTTGGTTTCAAACATCCCAGAAGTGTACAGACTCCTAAATTGGGGCTTTCTTTCTTTCAGATCGACATTAAACAATTTACGCCTCCTTTGTCAGTCTTTTAATGCAAAATTTCTCTTTCTTTCATAACTTGGCTCTTCTTTTTTTCTCGGAAATTGTAATTTTTATGATTAATTGGTAAAAGGACTGAGTGCGGTCCAATTCGGTCTGAAATCATACTCGTGATAAAAAAATCGGACTCCTGCTTCGCGGTCGTCCGATTTTGTTATCACTCGTATGCATATGATTACAGACCGAATTGGACTCCACTCAGTCCTATTGCCATTACTTATAGTGTCTTCTACATGTTGTTTTGCCACTTGAAATGGTGCTACCTTTTGGCAGGTTCACACTGAGATTCCAAACCCTCCATTTATCTTTATCCTCTTACATGCCTTTTACACCACTTGTGAACTTCAACTTGTCACGCGTGCTCAT
>OX421450.1:8194321-8196821 GCA_949126865.1 Montipora capitata
CGACTTAGCTGTTTCCCTCTTCTCCTCTGAATTTCCGTAGCAGCCATGTAAAACTTGAGTGCATATCGCGAAATTTTTATTTCTCGGAATATCTGAAAGGTATCCGATTTATAATCTCGTTGACTTTGTTCAGTGCAGCAAAATGTACAATATAATTATGACGCGGGGATTTCATTGGTTAAAAACTATGCGCGGTAACCCCTAGGAAGAAGTTGTAATTGAAAAATTAATATAAACATCTTCCAGATGCAAAACAAACTTGTGAACACACGAACCTAAAATCTCGCAAGGGTAAACATGACGAACACAAAAGTGCATAAAAGGATCCTAAATAAGAAATTTTTACATCTCAGTGATACTGGGATACACTGACTGAAACGTTAAATTGTTGCAAAATCCACGTTACCTCTATTTTTGTTAATTGGTATTGTAGCCACGCGTGTCAAAATAAATTGAGTTTATTGGGTAATTACTTGGAATTCCTGAAAGGTGTCCGAGTTATAATCGGTTGACTTATTTCGGTGCAGTAAAATGGACAATAGAATTACGAGGAAGTGAAGCAGTTCACTTGACCCCTTGGAGCAATACATTTCACCTAGCCTCTCTCTATGACAAAACTACTTTTTCCAACAACGACAAAAAAACAGCCGAGATGTCGAGTGTCGTTCGAGGGGATTTCTACGCGCGCGAGACTTCAAACAGCCCCAATTCTTACAGAGTTGGATGAAAATCCGGATTTACAACATGCAGTGGAGCAGCCAAAGCGATGGGAGCTGTGTTGGAGTTTCAGTGTGAAACTTTTAATGTCATTCGCCGATTTAGAAACTCACGCCCATGTTCTGAGTGAAAGCTCAATAGCAGCTAAAAAGTGAAAATGCTGGATTCAGTCTTCTGGAATGTTATGAATAAGATAGTTAATCTAAATATTTCATGTTGACAACATATTGAAATCGTCAGTACAGAACTCCCAGCAGCGTTATGTTGGAAATGCCCGGAATTTCTTTTTCCTTCAGCTGTTCTTTGTACGACCATCATCCGCGGATGTCAATTTTTTAATTGTTTCAGGGTCTTCAAGTAGGAGGGAGGTCACTGCATTATTCACAACAATGTTAATTTCGAAACTTTGCAGCTGGTTGCCGGTGTAGCTGACGGGAGGAGGGATAAATTTTTCCAAGCCACATTAATTACAACAATGGTTTTCACGAGTTTTCTCTCCCGCTACGCTAGTGTTTCACTCTCCCTTGGCCCACTGCACTCATTGCATTGAGTAGATTCACGTTATTTCCGAAAGTCCGACAACCTGTACCAAATCAAACTACTGCTTTTGCTTGGTGATTTATTTATTTTATTTGTAAACACTAAGCGATGTTCACCAATACGTTATCCGTTGTCATGAGCCCTTCAGACTTCATCAAGTTGCCTGCAGAACCACTTACTTCTTTTGTTCCGTACTTAGCAAATTTGAACATCACTTTAGTCTTTTCAATCCTTGCAGGTTTGTTTCTAACTCTTCCAAATTGTATCACCCTACTTCTGCACAACATGGTATTCCGAGTAAACGCTTCAAAGAGCGTCTTGTCGTATATAAACTTCCAACACCATTCGTTTCAATCAGGTTCCTTGATTGTTTGGCTAGTAGAACTTGAACTATCTGAAATGATAAGGAAAGAGTTTTAAATCGTGAACTAATCATTTTAAATTTGATTCTCAAAAAGTCGGCGTCGTAGTTTTTCAACTCCCTAGTGACAGTCGGTGACGTGACTATGAACATCGTTATATGGCAAAGACGTCCTCGTAGCCGCTTTCGTGAGCTCCCTTATAATAGGCCTTTTGCAGCTTGAGATCACATGGTACAAAAGCCGCCATACTGGAACGCAAATTGCTCTCTGGGGCATCTCAAAAAAAGAAAATTTAAATTATAAATAAGTTGCTATGTTTTAGATGTCCCAGTGCGCAATTTGGGTTCCAGTATGGCAGTTTTTGGACTATGTGATTATTAACCTGCAAAAGGCCCATTAGGCTCAAAGGGTCCTCAAAGGGACTTTTCGAGGAGAGATTCCGCTGAAAAACCGAGTGCAATAGCCCTTTTCACGGTTAGTTTTTCTCATTTGCATTACAATGTAATCTAACGTGAATGCGGGGCAATTTCGGGTTAAAACTACAAAATAGCTCGAAATTGCCTCACATACATGCTAGATTGTATTGTAATGCAAATGAGAAAAACTAACCGTGAAAAGGGCTATTGTAAAATAAGTTCGCACCTGCACACACTTTGCTCAGCGGAATCGATAATACGCAGACCTCTTCGGAGGAGAGCGCCCTTATAAGGAAACTTCAGCAATTTCGACAACAAAGGGAAAAATAATGCCCAAAATATACTTAACAAATTGATGTCAGTTTTTCATGCGTCTGTCCTGTTATTGACAATGAATTGCGTCATAACATTGTCAAAGTAGCTGTAGATCCACGAGGCCATAGCCGAATGGATCCGCAGACTACT
>OX421450.1:8201821-8206821 GCA_949126865.1 Montipora capitata
ATCTGCTGATGTGCCATAGTGTCAGTATTTTCATTTATAATGAGCTTTTACTACAACTGTGAAGTTGTTCTATAGTTACAGGATTAAAGGATTTTCTTTCATCCTTGTTGGTCTGTTTTTTGTCACGTGTTGTCTTGTCTTCGTTATATCACGATATAGTTTACGTTTAGGCGTTTGGATTGTGTTCGTGATAACGTAGATTTCGTTATATGAAGGCTCGTTACATCGAGATTCTGTTTCATACATTTTACTGCATTAAGCTTTGGCCAGGATGAAGAATATCGTTCGTTATACCGAGCACTTCGTTATATAGAGGTTCGTTAAATCGAGGTTCCACTGAATTTTGTTTTTAAAGTGTTATGTCTCAAAAAGAAACTCGATGGCGCCCATTTTGCACTGCTGAAACGTGATGAGCAACCGGGCTAAGAGAAAACGCTATGCAAAGAGAAAATAGACGCTCCGTGAGTGTAAACTGGGTTGCCTGTGGTACATGTTACACAAAAGCAGAGGGCACTGAGTTGTGTGGTATTGTAGGCGCTGAAACTGGATTTTTCCAGAAGTAATGACGAAAATGAAAAAACGAAAAAAGAAAAAAGCCTAGGAATCCAGTAAGTACTCCTGGTAACTCCTAAAATGGAAGAAGCAGGCTAGGGTATCGAGCTCGAATGCGGCATATTTCTCATCATCCCAACAGCTGCTCAATCCGAAAACGAAACACTACTCATTTTTTGTTTTCTTAGAAACGAAACGTGTCTATTTTGACTTCAGGGTGAACTATTTACACAAAGAGGTTGAGTGGCCAACCAAAAACAGGGTTTGTATTAAAAAATCTAAACATCTATGAGATGCAAAAACAACCTAGCGAACAAATGAACCTGAATAATCGCAAATCATAACGCTAAAAAACACAAAAGCGAAGGAAATGGTCAATAAATATGAATTTTTTCCTATCTGAATAACTTTGGGTTAGATTAAAGCGATACATTGTTCAAACATCTTCCTGTTGATGAGTAATGTAAGCAATAAATTGGGTTCAGTAACCAGGAGCCAGTTATAGAAATATCATGTGTTGGCTTCCCAAATAAACTCATTTTACACTAGAATGACTGAACAAATATTTTCTGACTTGCAAAACTATGGCTACCTTTAATCATTTGCAAGAAAGAACACTTGAAAAACAAAATGGCGAGAAATTCAGTTTCTGTCGTACACCACGCAACATAAATTGGACAGAAATCAAGGCTGATTTAAACGACTTCGCACGACGCATGCGTTTACTTGAAAATTTTCACGACTTTCATCCTCAACCTAGCAAAAATCCATCCCATGTAAAAAGCCCTTGGACTCCTCCTTCCAACAGATGTCCTGCACTTGACGCTTTCTTACATGCAGTTGAACAAGACATCTTTCACACCCCTCTCAAAAGCGTACGCGACAACCTAAACACGAACGTATCGCTCTCAAATAGTTACACTCATGAACAGATATTACCATAAAACCCGCTGACAAAGGATCAGGGACAGTTATCATGGACCGTGACTGGTACATAAACGAATGCTTACCTAACGCATTTCACAATTTGTGGACCATTTTCTCAAACCTTTCGTTCACAACATTCCTTCATTCATGAAAGAAACTACACACCTTTTTGACAAACGTAAAGAACTTGGACGCCTACCATGTAACGCCATACTTGTCAAGCTTGATGTTTTATCTCTTTACACCAACATTCCATACAATGAAGGTATTGATTCTTGTCATTACTTTCTTACCATTCGTGACCACACCACAACCACTATATGCACAAAAACTCTTTGTGATCCCATAAGAATGAGCCTCGCCATGAACATTTTCCACTTCAACAATAACTTCCACCTCCAAAGACATGGCTCTGCTATGGGAACACGCATGGCACCCTCATACGGTAATCTCTTTCTTACTAAATTTGAAGCATACGCTCTTAAAAGGGCTCCCTTCAACCTCATACGTAGTAGCGTTACATCGACGATATCTTTATGATATGGAATCACACTGTTGACGACCTACAGACTGTGGCCGAGTGGTTAGGCCCGTGCCTTGAGATCCGAAGAACCCGGGTTCAAGACCACTCACTGAATTTGTTTCAGATAGTCTCTGGTTCAATTTCCTGGCGCACTTGTAAAATAGCCAAATGGTTTGCCTCTCGCCAGTTGGGATTCTTAACAATTGTATATGTTCAATTCTCTCCGAGGGTAAACAAAGTGATTATTCAGCTCTTCTCACTCTTCTACATCCATCCCATTTTTAGACGTTATGGTTTTCCTCAACGCTGGTATACTTACCCCAGATCTCTACACAGCCGCTTAAAAGATCATACAAATGCGAAACTAGCTGCCTCACATACAATTACATAACTGACGGAGGAACTGACAAAACATTTTCGGCCACTAAAGAGACAAAACAAATTCCACACTACATTGACTATACCCCAAAAAATGTTATTTACATTATACACTGTAGATGCTGCAACAAACAATACATAAACGGATACTTAATTAATGACCGTTTCAACGAACACCGACGTCCCGTTGACAGACCCACTTCCTCTTCAAGACAAACAACTCTTTCTGAACATTTCACCAGCAATAACCACACGCCCCACGCTATGGAACTCATTCCGTTGGAACTCATCCACACATCTCGTATATATATATATAATATATACATAATCTGTAATCGTATACCTAGTTTTCTTATGGCTTATCATGATTTGAATTTCAAAAAATTGTAACGGCAAATTACCTAATTCCCTGAAGAAGTCAGGTCGTGCCTGACGGACCATTGGTCAAACAAAAAAATATATATCCTCACAGCCGTGCGACCAGCCTTGCCTTTTAATTTTTTTTTTGTTCTAAATATTATTTTCTGGTTAGATCTCCCAGGATCCGGCACCTGTACTTTGTTCAGCTGGCCCTTGCATAAAAAATTGTCTGCAAGTAATTTAATGAGCAATGAGCACATGTGTTGTTCATTTAGGTACATCTATAATTTTTGCCGCCCTCAGTACAGTCCATTCTCGACAGATTCCGCGATTTTAAGTCCACGGACTCTGGCCACAGCCAAAGCAAGAAGTCCACAAATCACAGACTTCCGGCTTTTCTGCGCATTCTCGGAAATTAAAATAAAAATAATGGATGTCAATGGTTTTGGCTGTGGTCCGATTTCGTGTTCTTGGCGCTGACCAAAAGAAAAGTGAATTCTGGGAACGAGAATGCCCTCAGCCAAACAACGACAGTTAATTGACCGGCTATCTTTTAGTTGAGGATGCGAGGACGTGAAGAGGAATTTGAAATTCTCTTTTTACATTCCTACTTCCAATTTAATTCATACACAATCCTCCTCTTTCCGTAAGCTCCCAATTAGTAAAACGAAGACAGCCGTCACGAGAACGTCGTCTAAAATATTCCAACGTTTTCGCTACTTTCCCCAGTCTTTAGGAGTGTCACTGAAAAGTGTGTGCCAGCTTTCGGGAATTAAATAAATATGGATGATGCACATGCCTGATGAGAAAAATGAACTTTTATCATTGGATGCCTACATCCACCGTCTTAACTGCGTTTTCTAACTGCCGTTTTGATGCAGACTAATGTCATTTGACTTCCCTTTGCAGTTATTCCGACACAAAATCGGTGTATATTCCTTCAGACTATTAGAACTGAGAGTATAGCACTGAAGACTGCTTTTTCGCTTGCAGAAACTGAAAGTAGTACCTCAAGATGTTAGCACGTATGGCTCGTTTTATTCAGGGGACTCTTATATCTGCTTATCTGTAAGTCCACTTTGCTCAAGTTTAGGTCTGTCTGTATGTCTGTCTGTCTGTCTATCTAACTATCTAACTGATCATGCACAAAGAAAAATGAACATGCAGAAATGCCTATAGTAAGATGGCGAAGAACTCGACTCAAAGCCGGTCAGGGCCATTACAATTGTTTGTTCAAATTTCCGTGGGCTTTGAATCATATCAAACTTTATCTTTTTAGTTAAAAGATTGGTTAATTAAGATTAAGTTGCAATCAAAATACATGCCATAATTTGAGTTGAGAATTACAAAAGTGAATGTCAATATAAAGTGCAAGGTGACCCTGTAAAGATTACACCAGAACTCATGCCGTTTACTGTGGTTTTAATTGCATTTCTACTTCCATTTGGCTTTCCACATTTCTTTTATCATTATCACAGTTAGAGTTTTCACGTCATTCCTTCTCAATCCTTTTCTTCGTGTTGTAACTTTAAACTTCAGACGAAAAAAGTGGAATCGCATTTGGAATGGGATATTCATTTTTGGCTTGGAAGCAGCACCTCTCAGGTTGGTCTGGTTACTTTAATCACTTTGTGCTTTGGGCGAGTTGGAGCCCATAGAGGACTTTTCAAATTTAACCACCGAAGTAGAGGTGGCTAGTAGTGGATATTTAACGATCCGTGAAGGTGTAATAATTGTTTTAGTATATACTATTATCACATACGGGGCAAAATTACTAAATGCTGATTGGCTGAGGCGGAGAGCATTTTTTTATTAATCACGAGGGCACTTTTGGTAATCAAGAGGGCACGATTAACTTGACTCTGATTGGTTAACAGTTGCCTATTCAGACCGAGCAAAGCTACGTACAAGAGAACCTTCTTACCGATTCTGACTCTGATTAAACCGCTTTTTTTCACATATAAAATACATTTTAAACACTATTTCTGTTGACAGCAACGATTTATCGGATTGAACATTAACCGAATGAAAGCGTGTTAAGTTGATTGTCATTTGTCGCGGCATTAGTGAAAGGACTTCTCTCAATAATTTTTCCTTTTATGTGATAAACATGTAATCACAATGTGCCTTTGTGCAATTAAGGATTATGTTCACTTGTATTTTAAAAGTTTTCCAAATTGCCCTCGTCGCTTCGCGACTCGGGAAATTTTGTGGAAACTTTGAAAATACGCGTGAAATTAATCCTTAATCGCCCTCAGGT
>OX421450.1:8211821-8224321 GCA_949126865.1 Montipora capitata
CAAAACCAAAGTGTGTGTACCCGCAGCAATTGTACATTTCAGCATTGTTGTTCAGCATTGTTGTCTCTAGAGGTTGATTGCAAACCACTTGTGGATATCTGCACACTTGAAGCTCTTTTTGAGGCCTTGAAAACTTCATTTGATACGGAGATGGATAAAGAAACTATCGCTATGTTTGTGCTTTTTTAGGCCAAAATTAGAATTGAGTTTGAGATGAATCATCAGGTCGAGCTTCTTCGTCATTCCATGACACACGTTTCCTCCATCTGTCTCTATCTTCCATTGCATTTGGTAGTTCTTCTAACCTGCATCTTGTATCTTCTATCAATTGGCCAACATAAGTCTTCTTGAGGCGTCCTACCGATTGATTACCATGCCTGGGATTCCCCAGCAAGTTCATCTTTATTGCACCAACAATGCCCAGCAAATCGCATCCTTTGTTGAGATCCTATGTTGAGATGGATACCAAGGCTTTTTCCTCGAGATTTCTCGCGAGGTACGCGGAGTATTAGCGTGACCCTTGTGTGATCCGGTTATACCAGTAAAGAGATGATTTTGATGACTGGTGCAAATTTTCTTCATGAGTTTCTAGGGAATTGAAGTCGCAAGGAGAATACGAGATGAAGAAAGAGGAGGAAAAGCTAAGCTTGTCATCATAGGTATTTCCACTTCATCAGCAATCCTCAGACAAAGAAAAATTCCGAAAAACTAAGCTGTAATTCAACGATCCTCGAGATCGAGCAGATGGAAGACTCCGAAATCCTCAGATAATAAGATGCAATTAAAGAATTTAAAGTTTAAGAATCGGGAATCCACAACATTTTGACCACTGTGATGACGAATATCGTTGTCGATAAGAGTACAAACAACGCTGAACCACTTTCGATTTGTTTTTTACCACAATATTCAACGCCAATGCAAGTTTTTATTTCAGAGCGTGACCAAAATCATGAGACAAAGAAAGAGCAAGTAGTTCTATAACTTTCTCGCAATATGATTGGTTTGTTTCCCAAAATGGGCTTTTCTGATTGGCTATTACATTGCTGACAAATTGACGCGAGCATGACGCGTAGAGCGTTGTCTAGACTCTTATCTACAACGGCAAATTAGCCAATCAGATTGCGAGATTACAAGCAATTGTGGTAAAAATTATATTTGCCACCAGTACATAGAACTTTGAATTTCTAACTTTTTAAAAAAGACGATTCAAACCCTTGTAGATATAGGCAAGTTTCAGTGCCTTCACTGCATACTTCAGTTGTGATTCTCACTTTTAGTAGAGGGGAACTCTTTTATTTGGCACTCTGGTATATATGGTATAATGTGCGTGCAGGCGAAGCTTTTGAAATTGTTTTCAGTTTTAAACACTTGTTTGTTACTTTTATATTTTATCGTTTTGACTTTTGGTAAATGTTTTCCTTTTATTTTACTAGCTTACGTAATTCTTTCTTTTGATTTATTTTGAAAGGGTTTCAGAATATCCTTAGGTTAAACGCTTTATAAATTAAAATTAATTATTCTTATCATTATTATTATTATTATTATTGCAGACGAATCTAGGGATCATCGAGATGAAAACAATTTTTTCGAGGCGCTTGGGTCACGCGGTGAAATCAAAGATGCTTCGGAAGGCGGCGATGACGTGGCTTTTGAAAAGAACAATCAGCAAAGCGTCAGCCTTTACAGGTAACGAATTAATTAACTCAGAGCACTAGTTAAATAAGGAACTGCTGGAAAAGAGGTAGCTTGCCTTGTCCTAAAATTCAGTTTATCAGAAGCAAGCTTAAATTTTATAAACATCACCGAGAGTCCCTTTAAATCTAAATAGCATCTGCCTATTAAGGATGGTGCCTACTATTGTTATTGCGCATACCTTCTGCGCATCTCCAGATACTCGGATTTCCTATCGCCGATGCTTACTGATACAGGGATATTTTTGCGCGGTTTAAAACTATCCGTATAAAGTAGATCTTAGTAAGTGCTCTTGGTATCCAAAAAGAAAATTGGGGGTAACCATGCATTTTTGAGAGATAATTAAGCTTCAATTTGAGAAAGAACGCCATACATTGCTTTGTATTTTAAAGCTGTTTACAAATATTATTCACGAATTATCTTTGGAAAATGAGTGGTTACCCCCAATTTTCTCTTTGGATTTCAGTAACACTTGTTAAGATCTACTTTTCCTTCATAATCATATAAACCGGAGCAAATTAACCTTTGAATTAGTAGTCCTTAAAAACTAGATCAACACACTTAGAGTTGGGTTTTGTCTCAGCAGTTTTAGGGAATAAGGTAAGAGTCGGACAGTTCTGAGTCAATACTAGAGTAAAAGAGTACGTGGAAACTTCGTGGTATTTGTCATACAGATCGTGCATCTCATTTATTCTTGGACAAAACTATACTACGCAGGCGTATTTTAGAAGACGCAAGCTGCGAAATTCAAAATGTTTAGCCGCCATCTTGAATTTTGAAGCAGGGGAAGGCTGGAGAGTTGCAAACTTCTTCCAATGCATTTTTCGAATCCAACAATGTTGCTGTACATGAGAACTGCTGCGAGCAAAGAAAGGAAATCGAATTTCATATTAACTCGCCTGCAATGCTAGGCATGAGAAGAGAAAGTGTCACTGGATGTACTGAATTAACTGGTTTGCCTTTACAGGGTTTCTGACGAAAGTGGAACCCTTGAGATGACACCTGTCAGTGAAATTCCACTTAAAAAAGAACATCTGGATTCCAATGTGAGTCGGTACCTCAAATCTTCTCAATATGGAAGCTTAAAGGGGTACCGTCATGCTAAATTTACTGTTTTAAAGGCAAAACTAGATACAAATCTAAATTACTACTCTAGCCCACACGTACTCTACATTCCTAAAAACTCACTGAGATGATACGAAATATAATATGGCACAAAGAGCCATTAGAATTTAACTTTTGGCGAATTTCAAAGGAAAACGTCTCCAAACTTGACAAAATTGGCCATTTTTTTCAAGTTTCAATCCATTTCCATTCCCTCCACCCTTGGCTGCAAACAACAAAGAATAGCTTCGGTGCACTTCAATGGCCATTGGCAACAAAACTACAGCGTTATTTTTTGGTCTTCACTGACGGAAAGACGTCTTTTAATGTTTTGAATTTTGACTAAAATAGCGTGACACTGGCCCTTTAATAAGCACGCGACGTTTCTCAGACGTTTTTGAGACGCGGACGGCAACCGAAAAAGAGCATTTCGTGACAGTGGTCACAGTGGTGTCTCCCAGATTTTTATACTAATCATCTCTAATGGCGGAAAGCTACTTAGTAATAAAAAAGTGGTTTTGTAAAGACAAGTTAAAAGGCAAAACCATTCACTTCCGGTTGCCGTCCGTGTCTCAAAAATGTCCCGTGCTTAGCCTCCCTATTAGTCGAGATGGCGTTTTAAGATCAGTAAAGGCCCTGAGGGCGCACAATCAAATGAAGTAACTGTAATGTAAATCTCTCAAGTGATTTGGGTTGTATTAGAACGCTCCGTAATTGGTTCTAAAATACGCTTTCAGTTATTCGAAGGCAAATGCAAAAACAATTGAAGCCTTCGGTTTTCTCAGTGGTTATCTGCCCCTTAAAAGCGCCTGCACAGTTTGATTGGCACATTCTCAATTGTCTGCGTTCAGTGATCATCGAATTTTTATCGAAAACCGCTTAAAATGTTCCTTTCCTCTTTCATGTTGGTCCGTGTTGTGCTCTGGAATACATTGTAAATGGAAGAATAAACTAGATGCATTTTGCTTTGCAGGACTGTTTCATACTAGATTGTGGCAGCAGTGGCATATTTGTGTGGGTCGGCAAAAAATGCACTGACGCAGAAAAGAAAGCTGGAATGAAGAATGGAATGGTATTGACTTAATAACTTACTTTATTTTTACTTAATTTTTTTCCTGTGGAATCGACGTCAGCTTTGGCTATCCTTATCTTACCCATAATAGTTTTACTCGAAAAAGGTAACCCTGCATCACCATTAAACAGGGACACCTATTGAGCGCTTTCTTCAAACATATTTGATGTTTATTCATATTTTATTTACCTAACAATGATCTACATAACTGCTAGTTTATGCCAAATCATGCGCTGGTTTCTTGAGTAGGTAATCGAGAACGGAAATCGAACCCGATTCTGGCACATTGGATAAGAAACGCCATAACATCCATAGTGCTTCTAACCTATCAAGCTGAGAACGCGATAAAGGACAAATAACACATTTAATGGGTGCTAGATCATTCATTCTTGCTACGGTTAGCTTCCAGAGCTTCTAACATTTTGTCATTATGTTAATTCCAGGAGTTTATTAACAAGAAGGGCTACCCCAACTGGACACAGGTCACACGTGTGGTGCAGGGAGGAGAGACCCCGATATTCAAACAGTTTTTCTCTGGTTGGAGGGACGAGGGTGAACAAGTAGGCCTTGGAAAAGTGTTTCGTCAAGGAGCTTTGGGTAAGCATCCCAAAAAATCTCAAGCAAGCAAATTCAAGCGAAGACGCAAGCCACTAAAAATCAACTGCATCATTTACGTCCTTCCCCTTGCTTTGCTAGTGACACGAGGTATCAACGCAAGCGTTGGGTTAAATTTTGCGTTATTAGCCATGAAAAATCAAAGAAACCTGTTTGATTTTAGCCGATTTCCGGTGACTGGTTAACTAAAGGAGATAGAGACAAGCTTGAAAGTTTGCTCTCTTGTTACAGCTAAACAGAGCAATGAAAAATTTGATGCCAGTCAACTGCACGACCAACAAAAACCGAAGACAGAAATCCTTCCAGATGATGGAACAGGCGAGGTCGAGGTGAGTAGATTATCCCATGACGCATCGTCACTGTTTTATAACTGCCGTCAACCCAGCAGCGTCTTTTCAATTTTTTTTTTGTTTTATTGCTATAAACAGGGCGAGAGTTGCCTTTTTTAGTCCGGCTATCCATTAGAGTACGTAAGACAATATGACTTTGTGTAATGGTGCCTATAACTGCTATTAGCTATAGATTTTGAATTGACACTTCTCATGGTTATGTTTTTGTTTGCGACAATTGAAATGTTTTTCAAATGAAAACAAATTCTTAATTTCCTGTATCCCTCGGCTACGCCGGTTTTCCATCTCCCAAACAGATTTGGCGGGTCGAGGATCGAGACTTAGTTCCCTGGGAACCAAATCTTCATGGAGTATTCTTTAGTGGAGACTCTTACGTGATCAAGTACAGCTACACTAGCAACTGGAGGCGAAGGATAATAATCTACTTTTGGCAGGTATATAACCAACGTTCGAAAAACGTATCCTTCCTTTGCCTGGACTCAACTTGAGTATTACTATATTGAAAATGCGCTGTGTAAATGATCATCACCAGGATTATCTGTCATCGTTATCAGATTAATTTATAGATTATCAAAGGGAGCAGTTTTATTCATTTGTATTAGAAGTTTCATCCCTGTTACCAATCGAGTGCTGTTTAAGCAAAAACCAGGGGATTGTTACAGTAATTACGACACCATGTACCGAGGTTTCAAGATAATTTTGGTTTGTTGTGTCCTTTATATTACTCCGCTACTCGATTATCTTTCATTGAAAGAAAATAAACTGTTAAAACGCAGTTTTTCACAGCTTTCAACTTACTCTGTGATTTGTTTTTATTTTTGGTAGGAGTTGAATGCTGAGGTATACAATAGAATGCATACATAATTGACCTCTCGATCCTTGTAGGGTCTTTTCGGGGTCCAATCAAACACAATCAGCGATACGACAGAACTGAACAAAAACTGTTAACAATACCAACTGGCCAGAGGCAAACCAGTTGGCTATTTTCAAGTGCAGCCGAGAAGTTGAACCATGGACTATCAACATGATCAAATTCAAAGAGAGGTCAGAAAGGATCTCAAGGCAAACATCCTAACCACTGAGTCGCACTGCCCGTAACACGGTTTTTTTTCAAATTTTTCTGTCAGGGCCAGAAGAGTAGCATAGAGGAACGAGCAGCAGCAGCCATACTGGCAGATCAAATGGACAAGAAGCTCGGAGGAATAGCAACACAGGTTATCGCACACAATCTTACTGCTTTCAATAAATCAGTTGTATTGTAACTATCGTTGAGGTCGTTAAGAAGACCCTTGATCTCCAATCGAAAGCAACTTGCCTGTCCTTTGCATCACCGAAAAACTACATTCATTTACATACTAAAGTGGTAAGCCCTTCGGTGCTGTGACAAGCAAATGAACAACCACATATTGGAGGTGATTCCACAACGTCAAAGTGAGTCGTAAGTGTTTTGACAAGGGTGTTGTGTTATTGTGCAAATTTGTAGCAAGCGTGTTTACGTGCATATGAGAGGAATTTTGGTACGATTTGAGAGTTTTTGTTGATATACTTGTCTTTGTGAAATAAGATTCGAGTGGTGCAAAACAAAGAGCCGGAGCACTTTTTGAGGATGTTTAGAGGGCGCTTCATTATTCTCGAGGTAAGTTCCTTTAATTGATTGTTTACATTGGTTTTAAATCCTAAAGGCCGGGACACACTAGGCGATAAGTCGCTGCGACACGTCGCGGGGACAAGTCGCAGCAACAATTCGCCTTGTGTGACACGGTTAATTTCATGAAAATCATCGTCGCTGCGGCAGAATTTTGTCGCCGCGATCAGTCGCACGAATTCAAACCAGTTTGAATTCCTGCGACTTATCGCAGTGACAAAATTAGCGAAAGCAGCGTTGTCGCACTGTGCGTACACGTCGCTGCGACAAAATATAAATGAACCAATGAGAGAGCGTCGTATGGTCAGCCATATTGAATTAGAAAACTAGATCACATTCCCCCTCATACGAGATCACTGGGTATGCACCGAACAGTCGTCTTGTCGCAGCGACTTGTTTTGCAATTAGTACACATGGAGCAACTTGTCGCAGAGACATGTCGCTGCGACTTGTCGCCTAGTGTGTCCCGGCCTTAAAGCACTTCCAGGAGGAGGGGAAGTAGTTGTATGGACAGTTTTCCTTTGCAACTAAGTTAGAAAGTTCCTTATGAAGGCTAGTTAACAGTGCATTGTTTGAAGACTACAGTGGAACCTCAATTGAGCGACACCCTAAGAATTTGAAAGGAAGCGGTAAGGCTGCGTCACTTTTAGTGCAATTTTCGAAACCCAGCTGATGTCGTGGCGACAAATCCTCTGGTTTACACAAGCGGTTTTTAAAATGGGTGTTACGATTAAACAAAATTGTATCTACTTGCTACTGACATCATGAACAAAAGTCCGGTTCAGATAGTACTCTTTCCTGGTTTTCATGTCATATGCACCAAAATCTACTGTATTCTCGGAATAAAGGTTGTTTTTGAAGTTTCTTACTTCGCCTGCTCATTCGTTCGTTTTCATTTTCCTCAACGGATCAGTTTGAAAAGAATGTATCCTATCACGGTCTCTTAACTGATTTTCTTCACAGGGTGGTAAAGGAGTAGGATTTCAGGCCGGATCAGAAAATGACACTTATGACAGTGAGGGCAAAAGAATGTTTCACGTGCGAGGCTCATCTGATATGAATGCTAAAGCAATTCAGGTAATCATCACTTAACGAAATAGAGCTGTTGCCAATTCAGTGCCGTAGGCCAATCGCCATAGACGAGGACAATCAAATGAGCCAATGATCTCGCAAAGGAAATTCATGCCGCCGCCGCCGCGAGGGGAAAAGTAGGCGCGCACTGAACACTGAACATGACTATTCTGTACCCCTGACAGGCTGAAATTCGACGCAGGAATTTTTAACCCAAAATTAACCACCGAAATCAAAAATAGGAAGTTCAAACCGCTATAATAAGTTAAAGCACTTGTGGCGGCTATCTTCCTACGGCTATCCCCGTTCAATTTAAAACTAGACTTTTAAAGTTGGTTAGAATGCCCCACTAAGAATTTATTTCATATTGGAGAAAGATAAATAAATTGACTCTTAAGGTGATTCCCTATAAGTAGAACTTGCCATAGACTTACAATGAAATTTCGCACGCTGTTTTAACATGTCAAGGAAATGAAAAAAATGTAATTTAAAAATGGGGAGGTCACCGTGCTCGTTTCCCTGGTACGACGCTGACAAATACAGGTATTTGAGCAATTTTGATTATTGCAGCGGACCCCCAATGTTGACAAATTTAGTTTGATTTTATAAATGTAATCCAACGTATACGTATAGCGCAGAGCGTGGTGTTATTCTATGGTTAATTCAAGTATGTACCTGAAAAGTGTATTTGAATACCTTTACCTCTGAGCACTTAACACTCCAAAATGTATTCAGATTGAATGTAGGTTGTTCGACTCGCAATGGCTTCTTCCGTACAATTTTATGCAGTTGCCAAAAACTGGCCATAGATGATTTTTTCACTACTCCAGGAAGACAGCGTTGTCAGCAAATATAAAATAAAAAATGGCGGTCACCGTATTTGTTCAGGAGAAAATAGCCATTCCATGACGGATTATGACTGGTGTCATTGAAAATCCGCTGTTTTATCAATGTGCCCTCGCTACTGCGCGTGCTAATGACGGAAGAAATTATGCGCAGTAGGGTTGCTCAAAACCAGGGAATCACTATAAGAGGTGAGGACTTATGATCCAGTGAAAGTTGAAATGGAGACAAAAACGGGGACAACTGAGGCAAACGTGGAGTCGTGCGCTCAATTACAAGGAAAGGCTAAACAGCCAATCAAAGCAGCATGGCCGTCATGTTTGTTTGTTATAATTTTGTTGGATCTATTCAGGTTCCTCGGAGAGCAGCCTCTCTTAACTCAGGAGACATATTTGTTTTGGAAACGATCCAAATCGTTTACTTGTGGAGAGGGAGGGTAAGTACAGGCGGCTTTTATTCGTCCTTAAAAAAAATTGAAATCTTTGACGAAGTATTTTTCTGTTAATTGTTTTGAATTGTTAAACAGGACGCATGCGCAGCTGAAGGGAGGAACGCTAGGAAGCTTATTGACTACCTTATGGTTGGCAGGTATGAAAACGATATACATATACATTTTTCGAAAGTAAGCACATTTTTGTAGGTAGTGGCAAAAGCCAAATACCAATACGAATCCCAAAATCTTTAAAAAACATTAGGCCATGGTCAGGAGAAATCGACAGCAACGGGCTTCACATGTGGTAACTGTTACACGTCACAATTATTCAAAATGGCGGCGCCTGGGAAAGTTGAAAACAAAAACAAGGGATTCTGAACCCATTTGTTTGGGATACAACCACTAAATTCAAACATTTCTTACTGCAAAGACAATTTTTGTAGGCCTAAAGTCAGTTTTTTTCCTGTTGGAATGGAGGTTTTCCTTAAGATTGCTTCGCCTACGAAACCATTTGGCGGACCTTTCTCGTCAGTCATAATTCTTGAATAATTGATTATACCTTTGGGATTCAGAATGATCAGCAGAGCAAGCCGAATCTCTCGGTCTTTAAAAATGCCACGACACACATCAAGTATGGAAGTTGTACGTTCCAGAAATATGGTGTTTAATTTTGCGTGTTGATAGGGAAGTGGAGCCAGTTCGGGAAGGAAAAGAACCTCAAAATTTTTGGAAAGCTATTGGCGGATTCGAAGAATACGCCACAGGGAAGAAAGTAGAGGTAAACGCATGAATTGCATGCATTTTAGAACACTCTACTTGACTCCATCGCCAAAGTCACCTCTAATTTTCGTTTCAGAAGGAGAAACCGCAGTACCCACCACGACTTTTTCAGTGCTCCAATGCTTCCGGAGCCTTTAAAGTGGAAGAAATCTTTGAATTTTCACAAGAGGTAAAATAAAGAAGTGGAGAGAAAAATAAATAAATGGAAAAACAGCCTTCCTTGCCATGAGTTTCTAGTAGTTTCGAGTTTTTTTTTTTTTTTCAATTCTCCACTTGGTGCTTGAATAATGCAACCAGCTTTCTCAACAAATTATTTAAATACGAATTTCATGTTCATTCATGATTTTTATTATTAGGACCTTATTGAGGATGATGTTATGTTTCTGGACACTTACGACGAGGTAAAATACGCATGCAGCACGTTTTCTGCAGCCCATACGTATACCTAAGAGAATATAATTTGAGAAATACTAGAAAGCCTTTAATTTAATGCAGTTTAGTTAACAGAAACGCCCACAAAGAGCGTTGGCTAAAAAGGAGACGGAATGGAACTAGAAGAAAGCACTAACTGCAGTCGCATGCTTTTATTTTTATATTTATTTATATTAATTTACAAAAGAAACGTAGTTTTCGAAAAGCCTTCTCGTCCAGCTACAATTTATGCTTTCATTTCTGTGTCGTCACCAAAGTGCTTTCGGACTGTTGTGAGGCAAGCTGAACCTGTGCCAATCAAAGCTCTTTTAATTAAGGGTGCGTTCGATTGACCGTATTCCGGAATAAGAATAGGTGGAGTGCTGATTCAAAACGGTATGTCTGGCGTTTAGAAGCAGCAAGGATAATAAAGATATGTTTACAATAGCATTTTAGAAGGTGTTTGACAATTTTAATGTGAATCTCCGTAAAAAGGAAGGATTTCTGACTTCTATTCCATGTATTCTTATTCCGGAATACGGTCAATCGAACGCACCCTAAGTTTGTACCAACAGAGAACTAGTTTAAAAAGTTTAGAATTTTGCTGACTTAAGGACGGTGCCTACTAATTCCAAGATATTTTTGCCGCGGTTTATGATTATAAAGGAAATGTAGATCTTAAAAAGTGTTATTGGAATCTGAAAAAAAAATTGGGAGTAACCACGCATTTTTCAAAGATAATTCATCAATAATATTTGTAAAGAACTTTAAAATACAAAGCAATGTATGGCGTTCTTTCTCAAATGGAAGTTTAATTATCTCTCAAAAATGCATGGTTGCTCTCAATTCAAGAGTACTTACTAAGATCCACTTTCGCCGGATAGTTTTAAGCCGCAAAATATCTCTGTAAAAGTGAGCATCACCGATTGGAAACCCGAGTATCTCGAGATGCGCAGAACGTATGCCCAATAACAATAGTAGGCACCGTTTAAGCTGGGTGCATTGAGCTGCTTCAAGGCACGCGGTTTGGGCCAATGACAGCGCTTTTTAAAATAGCACTTACTAGTACAAATGAATAGATTTTTTACCACTAAATTATTGTTTCCTCTTTTAAGGAAGAAGTCAAAGTGTTCTTGCTTTATCTTAGGTTTTTGTCTGGATTGGAGAGGGAGCAAACGAGGTCGAGAAAGGAGAAGCTGTCACAGTAGCGATGGTAACTTCAAATAGTTTTTTTTTTGTTTTTCAATGGTTAACGATAAACCTATAGAGCATTTTTGTCTTAAAAGTCTCAGTACTATAGAAACTTTCGTTTCCATTTTTAGCATGACAGTTACGTTTTTAATAATGACGAGGCTTCACCAGACTGCGGGAACACAGTTGTTTGCTCATCCAAAAACGATCAATATTCATAATATGTTTTTTTTTGTTTTTTGCCTTTTTTTTTTTTTGTGTTTCACTGGTATTCAAAGACGCTCTGAACGATTTAGTTCGTCCAGACTTATAATGCGTCCCTCACCCGTCTTTATAAGAGACGAATTAAATGACGAACTAAAAAACGCATTAAATTAAATTACCCAAGGTCGCCCAGAGGCATTAGGGAGCTTAAGCAACGACAACGGCGACGGCAACGAGAACGTCACAAATTTGCATATTTAGAGGGTAAAAACAATAGCTTTGCACGTCCTGCACGTGCGTTTTTCACTTTTGTCCATTTCGTTGCCGTCGACAGCAAAACAACAAGGTGAAATAGCCAAGTTTTTGGTTTTATGAAGAACGTCAGCACTTGAGGATAAATTTTCATTTTCTCTCCTAAAATTGAGTGCCGTTTTGACTGGTGTCATCTTTGAGGAATTACCACACCCTTGTCATATTAAAAACGTTGAAATAGTCACGAAACGATTAAAATAACGCAAATTTATATTTTGAGATGACATTCTCGTTGCCGTCGCCGTTGTCGTTGCTTAAGCTGCCTATTAGGGAATTTAAGAAACGACGACGGCTAAGACTACGACAACGCCACAAAGCAATAATATCATTGGTTAAAAGAGCATAAATAATCGTGCTGCACGTGCAGCACGGATTTTAGCAAGTATCTCAGCGGTCCTCTGCATAACGACGACGTGAAATCACTAAATTTGAAGTTTTGACGACAACGTAAGCACGCAACATAGAATCTTTCATTCTCTATTTTAACTTTAAAACCGCTCGTACCAATTTATTTTTAGGATACTTCGCCCACATTGTAGGACATGAACGAGACTGAATTATCGCGAAAGACTTATGATAGAGCCAAGTTATATTTTGAGGTGACGTTTTCGTCGACCGTCGCCGTTGTAGATCTTAAAATAGGGAGCTTAAGCAACGACAACGGCGACGGCAACGAGAACGTCATCTCAAAATATAAATTTGCGTTATTTTAATCGCTTCGTGACTATTTGAACGTTTTTAATATGACAAGGGTGTGGTATTTCCTCAAAGATGACA
>OX421450.1:8229321-8236821 GCA_949126865.1 Montipora capitata
AAGTTTCCCAGCGAAAGAGTATGAAAATTAATAACTTGCCAGCCAGCTGAATTTCCAATGCGGAACAAGCATTTTGCGGAACACAGTTCGTTGGGTTTCCTTAATGATGGACCTTTAGTGGCGTCGATGTGATGACTATAATGTAAACTCGACAACAAAAGTTCGTTCGAGCATCGTTTGCAAGCTACCGTTAATTTTGTTGTGCCCTCTCACTTTATTTGTCAGAGGTCTCAACAACAACAACAACAACAACAAAAATCTTTATGTTTTCTTTTAAGTACTAGTTACATTTTATCTGGCTCGCGGAATCGGCGGGCCAGTAAGTATATGGATAATCTAAATGTATTATAATGATACCAGTTATAATTTCCAGGATTTAACCCACCCAGTACTAACACCGAAACATCTCTTCCTGGCCTTGTGCTTTTACTGCAAGCCATACTAATTCATGTAAAACGGTCATGCATTGCATCGTTACTTCATGTATTACGCGTAACATGAGAATATTACACCATAAAGCTCATTTGTACAAATCTATACCCTTTATTTTCCCCCTGTTAAAATAGCCTATACAGCCAATCAGAATGGCGTACAGCTCTTTCACGTGTGGAAGTATAAAGGCCTTTCCAAGCCAATCACTCGTGCATCTCGTGCAAATCGTACTTTGTTATTGAATTAAATTAAATTTGCATTTGGTTCTATTGTTAGTGAGTTTTTGTTTCTAATTTGCGTTCAGAAAACTATTTCAATGAAAATTATCGTCTTAATGTGTAATAAACAGCTCACGTTGACTGTATTCACTCGTTGTTTGTGTCAAAAACCCTCAGTCGCTCGTACCTCGCTCGTTCGGGTTTTTGACACAAACAACTCGTGAATAAAACCCCGTACGCCGCACTTTCTATGAAGTAAACTAGAAGTCTTTGCAATTTTGTTTTTCTTTTAGAGCTACCTATCAAACGAGGAGTTTTTCTTGGTATTCGACATGGACAGGACTGAATTTCAGTCATTACCCCGGTGGAAACAAGTTCAACTAAAAAAAGAAAAAGGATTGTTTTGATTGGTTCAAACAAATTCGTTTTCACAGTACATTACAGGAATAAGGTCGACTAAGGGTGCGTTCGATTGACCATATTCCGGAATAGGAATACTGCCATGGAATAAAAGTTAGAAATCCTTCGATTTTACGATGATTCACATGAAACTTGTCAAACACCTGCTAACATGCTATTTTAAACATATCTTTATCATCCTTGTTGCTTCAAAACGCCAAACATACCGTTTTAAGTCATCACTTCACGTGTTCTTATTCCGGAATAGGATCAATCGAACGCGCCTTAAGTCTCGGAAGTAACCTAGATGTACGAGTTATTAATTAATATACGGGAAAACTTGTATTTTCACAGATGAAACCAAGTGAAATCTCAACTCTGCAACGTCTTGTTTTCTGATTAACTGGGTTTTAGCTGAGAAATTATATCGTTTGGCCTAGTTCATCATAGCTTCTTCACACAAAAGGCTTTACTTCTCAGACAAAATTTATCAAAATCCTGGAGTAGATCGACGGAAAACGAAGTAAATTAAAAAAAAAAAGGATTTGATACATTATTTGAAAATTCAGCACTTTCAACACTGTTGGAGTGATGCGTGAGTTGGCGATGCTCTTTTTTTCTTTGTTAAGGTTTCATAAATATTTGGCTGTAACACTAGCAAATTTATTTGAATTAAGCAAGAATTGACGTTTTTTTTCGGCACCACTCTTTGCAACAATATTTACTTAATTTTGTACACAATCTCAAATAGTGAATTTTTCAACAGAGATATTTTAAGTTGCATTTCTTAGATAGATATACTTTTATTGTCTGTTATACATTGCAGACCGTCAAATTAAAGGTTGAATCATGTATAACGTGACTAGAAATATTTACAAGCACACATGAAATTTAACAATTATAGTAAATGGCGGACATGAATATGACCTCCAGGCATTTTTAACTCTGGAGGTCAGTATAGCTTTATCATAAATACTTATGTATAGTTTTTCTTATTCTGCCAGGGAAAATAAAACTTGTTGTTGTTGTTGTTGTTGTTGAATATTTACAAGTGGGAATATAACCAATAACTTCGATATAACAATAAAGCTATTAATTTAAGCTGCAAAAGGGCGATGATTATAGAAGGATGACGAAAAACCTTATAAAACGGGACGTGATCCAAGCAGAATGACATTCAGGAAATGCAGCCGGAATAATTTTTTGTTTTCATTCAAAGTTTGTGCGCTGTGCTAAATTCTCAATTCTTGTATATTGGCTGATGAGTGTGCGTTGATGACCCTCTGCGCCCTTGAACGTTAATAACTTTCTTCCCCCTCCCGGAAGGGGTGCTGTTGAGAACACTATGCACCGCTTTGACAATTCTAGTACTCCCAGTTGGAAGAAATTAAAGTGGTTTACCTGTCAATGTTGTTATTTTAAAACACGTCGTTAGTCAAGTCAATTTATATTCAACTCACAGAATATTACATACATAAGAATTAGAGTAAATTATACATTAGTGTTACAACAAAATCGTAGCTAGAATGCATATTGTAGAAAAGAAAAGAATGACAATAATTTGCAATTCCTATGTAACAATAAAGGGGAAAAAGTATTAAGAAGAAGAAAGAACAATAAGTTACTAAATATTTTATGTGTATAGAGTTTGGGACACCTAAATAGTAGGTAAACTAATGGAGTGGGTGCCTCGTTTGTTTAATTCAATAGATGGTTTTCACTTGACGTCACAGCAGACTGATTATGTTGGTGCACAGAACAATAGAGAAAGTCTTTTGGGAGTTCGATTCTATTATGATTCAAAACATGAGCCACAATTTGCTATTGTTTTGTGCACCAACATGGCCGTCTCATCACGTGATTGAAAACCATCTATACACTCGGTTTCGATACTTAAAGAGCTGGAGACTTTCAGCTTTAAGTACCGTTCTAATCCTTTAAGTTTGCTCTGGCTCAAGAGTGAGATAGGAATTAATGCTATTGCTCTCAGCTATTCCTCGCGCCGTATTTGAATGTGTTGTTCATTCCTCAGTCAGGGCAACGAATTCACACGATAATAACATACATAACAAAATTATTCGATCCTGATTGGCTAAGATCTGTGCTGTTTTTTGTAATCACAAAAAAAAGACTTTAATTCAGTGCAAAAATAGCTAAATCAGTGCAATTTACTAACAGAATTCTCGCTTATGATTGGCTAATAAAAAATGGGGTTAGGTAGGAATCAATCAAAATCAAGCCCTGGATGGCGCAATTTATGCGTGATACGCGTGCGTTTCTACTTAAACATCTCGACTTTTTTCATGTATATTATTAATAAGTAATCACATGATTTTTCTCGTGCAGAATGGAATAAATAAATAAACACTTGTAAAGTTTTTCAAAAACGAGCAAAATTACACAAGTCTGTATACCCGTGTTTATTTCTTCCAAATTGCACTCGATGTCATGTGATTGCATACAATAATTGCACTTCTATTTCACACCCAAATTGTAATGCCGAAACTCGTTCGTGCCTTTCGGATTCACTGAACGATCAGCGTCGTTTCCATACGACGCCACCGCCGCTTCTCAGTTGTTGTCTCTTATTTGGTCTATTACAACTTCGAATTCTACCACAGTTTTCCCGACTGCCACCCCTGCTCCATACTGACAGTGCGCCTGCCACAAAAGGGGCAAATGGTTAGACTTTCAAGGCTTCTCGGATAAGGACTATAAACCGTAGGTCCCGTCTCACAAATATCTTCCATGTTTATAACTTCTCTGTGGGGCGTTAAAGAACCCACACACTATTCGAGAAGAGTAAGTCCTCTGTGAGTAAGTTCTTTCCAGCAGAAGTGGCCTGCTTGGCGTAATGTCACTAAAAGGACTTGTAATGTATGAGGCCACCTAAGCAGAAGCAGCCACAAGTCAATAGGACTTTGCCGAGTGCTGGGACATGTAGATGTAGATGTAGATAAGTTATCGTTGGCTTCTATCGTCTTGACTCCGATGCAGCATTCGAACGTCATTGAACACGCATACCCATAAATAATTGGCCGTTTTTATACTAGTGAAGCATAATCCATCCAGACGATTATGCGTCTCTCATACCAATCGTCTCTCTCTCAGACGAATTTGGGCGAACATTTTTTCTGCCTCTGTTAACTTCGTCTAGTATAAAGAAGGGCACAAGACCCATTAAGCGTCTGGACAAACTACCGTGTTTACTCGAATAAGCGCTGCGGCGCTTATTGCGGTGCTTATTGAATTTTTCGCGCATCAAGTGCGGCACTTAAATAAATAAATAAATAACTATTGCTAGTGCTAATCACCCTTACTTGCAGTCGAAGACTGAATTGCGAAGGGCGCGGCTCACGACATCGGGCTGAAAGCATACAAAGGCGCCTCTGGCTGCCGCTATACAGTCCATGTTTGATGTCGGAGCACAGCTAGATGTCAATTAGCTGTGAGTCGATTTTGATGAGGGAGGAAAACCGGACTACCCGGAGAAAAACACTCGAGTCAGGTTGAGATCGACTGAAACTCAGCCCACATGCTAGCCGAGGCCAGAATTGAACCCTAGCTCGCAGTGGTGGGAGGACCGATAGATAACCACTAAGCTACCCTGACTCCCAAAGAGCGGCGCTTATTTCAGGGCGGAGCTTATTTAAAAATTGGACGCCACATAGAAATATTTCTGTACCGAGAGTAACAGAAGCGTCATTTGATAGTCACCATTTGAATCTTGCGGCATTTTACTGAATGGACGAGCAGTGAAATACAACCACATTGAACTGAACAACATCGGTTTTGATGCAAAGAAATTCCTATACTGTGTTAGAGGTACCTTTTAGTGTTTTTTTTAATTGGACGGAATATTCCTCGAATAAGTGCCGCACTGGGACCGCAACGATTATTTGTTTTTTTGTCCCAAATGCGGCAGTAACTCGAGGGCGGCGCTGCTAATTTCCGTTTCGTAAACGGTCGTTGCATTTTTGACGGTCGATGCCGTTCTTAATAACCAAGCCTTTTCATTCGGTTAGCTTTCAATGAATTGCTAGGGTTAGCTTCGTATTTTAAAACACTTTAAAATCACAACGTTTGCAGTGGTTAACTCGGAAGTAAAGTGGCTAAGTGCGGTTGCTCGTCAGCCAGTGAACTATATGCGATCGAGATTTTTTTCTAAATGTTTTTCAAAATTTTTTTTCAAAATTATAAGTGACATACGCTGCTAATCTAGTCCTAGATTAAATATTTTTTCCTCATTTTCAAACGACAAACTTAACAGTGAAAATTGCTCTAAATGTCGTCTAAATGGCAACGACCGTTTACGAAACGGAAATTTGAGGCGGAGCTTGTTCGAGTTAACACGGTACCCACTTAAGTACGTCTTCGAAGACGCACTAAACTGGATAGTTCGTTTTTTCCGGGTACACCGATAGGACCCTGTGATCGAGGTTGGGACCCCTTCCCCAGCAGTTTACGTCGAGTAATCCTTGGCTGAAGACGAGTTGGCACTTCATCTCGTTATGACACGCTCTTTGATGCAACTAAAGATGGTGGAAGACTCATCGATTTCTTAGTGACTGTTGGGGTGCTTACCATTCAGCCAAATAATCCGGATGGAATGATCGTTGCATAAAGGTAAGCGATTTGCCGAATTTATTGACCAACCAGATGACAATTGCACTTACTATTTACTACCCAGCGTTCCATCACGCATATGATCGCCTTGGGCCTCTTATAAGTGTTTTATCGACCACCTATTTATATTTCAAAAAGGTTCTTGCAATAGATCACTTTCGATATTTTGACGTACCCACCTGGGGAGCCCATATGTGTTGACTGACATGACGTACCCACCTGGGGAGCCCATGTGTGTTGACTGACATGACGTACCCACCTGGAGAGCCCATATGTGTTGACTGACATGACTTACCCACCTGGGGAGCCCATATGTGTTGACTGACATGACGTACCCACCTGGGGAGCCCATATGTGTTGACTGACATGACGTACCCACCTGGGGAGCCCATAGACTAAGAAAACAAGCGTCGTCATGCAAATTTGGTACGCTCACGGATGAAATGATCCGCGACAGAATCGTCATTGGCCTCCAAGATAGAAACACCAAGCTTAGATTGCTCAAAGAAGAAGACTTAGATCTTAATAAAACGGTGAATATTTGCAGAGCCAGCGAAATTGCTAGCAGGCAATTGAAATCGGTGAAGCTGGGTCAAACAAGCGAACAAGTCAACACCGTGGGCACTCAAGCAAAACGGTTTAATAACAAACAACCGCGTAAGTCAAACCCGACGAGAAACACTCGAGGGAAAAGAAAACCAAAGCAAACGGTGACCAAATGCACTAGATGCGGCGGCCCAGAAAAGCACAAATTAGAAGAATGCAGGGCATATGGGCAAACATGCCTAGTGTGTAAAAAGCCAAATTATTTCGCAACAGTCTGTCGTTTTAATGACAAGTCAAAGAGCCACAATCCGAAACACAGAGACGTCCGACAAGTAGAAACTTCTGAAGAAGAATCCGAAGCAAGTGATGATCCGCTTTTCAAAATAGAAGAGGTCTCAAACATGAAGACAAATGGAAAACAGATAAACGCAAATCTAGTTTTTTCAGACATGAAAGAAGCATATCACACAGAGTTGACGTGTCAATTAGATACAGGAGCCACGTGTAATGTGACAAGTCTCCGTGACTTGGCCCTGATCACGCAAACGGGCGATCCACCGCTGAAAAGCAGCAAGGTCAAGCTCCGACTATTTGACGGCTCACTGATGAAGCCTCGTGGTGTTGCTACGTTAAAAAACACACCGAAATGGTTCCACAGCACAGCTTAATTTTCAAGTCGTGGATACCAAGAACAAACCATTATTGTCAGCAGAGACTTGCGAGAGATTGGGTTTGTTAAAGGTCACCATTAACGAAGCTTCAGAAGTTAACGTTGTCACTGCACAAGACAAACCGCGAGTCCCGTTGACGAGAGAAGCCATTCTAAAGGAGTATAAAGATGTGTTTGAAGGTCTCGGACACATCGGGATTTGCAGCAGTTTTGTCGTTAATCCTGACCACACCCCTGTGCAGCATGCACCCAGACGTGTCGCTGTGACACTTCAGAAAGAAGTCAAAGAGAAAATTACAGAGATGGAGAAGAAGGGAATCATACAAAAGGTAACAGAGCCGACAGATTGGATAAGCAGTATGGTCATAGTAGCAAAACCAGGAAAAATCAGAATCTGCCTTGACCCTCGCGACCTCAACAAGGCAATCCAAAGACCCAAATACCAGATGCCAACTTTGGAGGAAGTACTGCCTCGACTCAGCAAAGCTAAAGTCTTTACAACCCTCGATGCTAAAGATGGCTTCTATCAGATCGGGCTAGATGAAGCTAGTAGCAAGAAAACAACATTCTGGACTCCTTTTGGTAGATACAGATATCTCAGGATGCCAT
>OX421450.1:8246821-8264321 GCA_949126865.1 Montipora capitata
CCTTCAGTATTTCCAAACACGATTAGAACACGTACTTTTCCCAACCCGAGTTACGGACCACTCGGCCACCGTGACGCACTTCCGTTATCTGGATGAAAGCAAACATTTACTGTGGAATCTTTCGACCCGCCATGATTGACACAGTATTAAACAATTCGATAAAGTGGACAGACGCTTTTTCTTTCAGAAAGGCAAGCTTTAAAGGTAAGGAGAATTTTCTACGTTATTTCTAGATCTTGCTTCGTACTTGTGTGTTCCACTGTGAACATTATTTTGCATATAGAACGAATACTTCATTAGAAGTATTTTGCATAGAACCAATACTCTAATATTTCTTGGGAACCAGTTTGTCCAGCAGTTTGACGTAGAAAGAAAATAAGGAAATAGCTTTCAACGGGCAAACAAAATAAATTAAATCAAGTTTAAAAAAACTAATTAGCTATCACCGTTACGGGGACTTCGCCGAAATGTTTTTCGCTGATGGTAACTTGTTATATTCGTGGCACAAAATTTATTATGTTTTCATCTCGCAAATTTTGTTGCTTATGGCAAATTGTTTTATCCTCGATAGACATTTCCTAAAAGTTCCTTCTGCTCTTCTTAAAAACTACATATCAACATATATTTGCTTTTGCGTCAATCTTTGCTTTGCATAATGCAGGCTAACACAATCTGTATCTTGCTCAGTTCGTATTTTTGAGCGTTAAAATAGAATTTTTGGTCATATGTTCCTGACAGCAAGTCGCATATTTTGACGTCCCCCATCCAGATACTAAACCCGCCGGAAAGGGCTGAACGTCAGTGAACATTGATCTTGGAAAGCTGTCAGAAGCTCAGAGTACAGGCTTAAGTTTTTGTTGAAAAAAAAGTTGTAAATGATCAACATGTCAGCCTTGAAGCCAAATGTTTCTCGATTTCCTTTTATTTTCTTCAACCTTTCTGGGTTTATTATTTTACTGAATCACATGTCTTTTCAAGGGGTATTTAGCAAAGATATCTACCATGGCACCGAAATGATTTAAGATACCAAAACAATATCGTGTACTATTCGAGCTACATATTACGCAAGGACAACTTTAATCTCCTGAAAAAACAAAACGCACCTCAGTTACGGTTATGGAAAAAAAAACTGTCAAGTTACTGCACTACCACACGTACACAATGCGTGCCTACTTTAAAAAATATCCCTATCTCCTCAATTTCCCCCCAGCCAAAAATCCCGTATCCCTACAATTTGTCCTATCTAAATATCCCGTATCCTGATCGCTTTTCGGCCTTTTGGCTAAGATTAGTTTCTCGGCCAAGGGCTATGGTCAAGTACCATTGTACTTCGTAAGGTACTTTTTTCAGTGCCATAAGAGGCAGGCACAGAACAGTTTCGGCTGTTTGTCTGTTCTCTCGAGAAGCGATCACTAGGGTTTTTTGGTTTCGTTTTGATAGTTTGTTTGTTCACCTTGAGTGTAGAATCACGACGGACTTTCGTAGTTTCTGAGAACTATTTGCTACTTGTAGCTTTTGTAGAGTTTTGAAATCGATGACAGAGAGAGTTTTGGCGATCTGAACCTGGACTGGACTAATGGAACTTGTGGAACGTTTGATACCAATTTACTCTAATACTGAAATCAAGATTATGGAAATGTAAAATTAGAACTTTGGACTGGACAAAAGAACACACACTTACGGAATTATAGATTTTTGAGCATTAAGAGAAATGGAGTACAGAGATTGTCTTCGCCACGGCAGATTTAAACAGTTTTCAAGGAACAAGTGTCTTTTTGTCTTCGCCAAGGCAGATCTAAACAGTTTGCAAGGAACTAAACCAGGATTAGGAAGCCGGACTTCGAATACAGGGCCCGGTTGTTCGAAAGCCGATTAACTTAATCCAGGATTAGTGTAAAACTTTTGTTTCATATTTTTAACGTTTTGGTGAAAGTTTCCTTTGCTTATTTTTGTTTTTCAAGACTGACTTCTTCTAATGTAACGTTTCACCGAATATCAGCCTTGAACAGCATTTGGGAGTAGAGAATAAAACTCCTTTGTTAATTTTTAATTAGCCGATTAGCGTTAATCGGCTTTTCAACAACTGGCCCAGGATGATAAGTCGTTGAACTGTGATTTGTAATACGTTTTTCGGATGATTTAAGGCTGATCTTGTAAATTTTGGATGAACGGAGTTAAGGAAGCAAGTAAAACTGTGGGATTTGAATAAAGTCTCCTTCAAAAAAATTAATTAATTAATTAAAAAATCCCGTATACTGATAGCCCGCTAATAGGGCTTCGTTGTTTGCATTGCAAATTTAGTAACATTAATAATGAGTTTTACAACAAACAACTTCAAGTAATATTACAGATTTATCTTTCTGGTGATCTCTTGCCATTTTGCGAAGTTTACCTATAGTTGAAATTCACTGTAACTGGACAATTTGTGTTCTGTTTGCGCATTCAACGGATACGCCCTTGTAGGCGTCTTGTTAGAAATATGGTGCGTAAGGTTGGAAACTGTGTCAGAGCAGAGCATATGCGTATCGACTGGCAAAATATTAGGAGACAAATGGTGGAATAGCATGAAACCTGTCATTACAAAAAAAAATTAAGTCGGAGGGCTCGCTTTTTAAGAGTACGAATTTTTCATAAATAACACTGTGACTTGGATCCAAGCCACCATTTGATATTGCGTATACGGAAGTATGAGCGATCGATAAATTTGAAGACCAAGGCTGTTTGATGTTCCACGCTCGCGTTCGAGTATTACTAAATAAACACAATGTCACTTACCTTGGCAAAAACAGCGAATGAAGTATTTTGTATTTCAGTTTGATGGTGTCTTTGTCAATCTTAAGCTTCGACTCGAGTTTCTTTTCCTGAGAATCAAGTTGAGCTGACAGGTAATCCTTAAATAGCCCCAAAACTTGCTGAACCAACGCGGGGTTTTCGGAAGACGCAGATTCGCCGGGCTCTCTTAGCTTCTTGTGTCGGCTGCTCTTTAGTCTTCATGGTCCTTCCTCTGTATCAGACATCACCAACGGTGTCGAAATAAGCTTAAAAACAGCGCAGCACGTAATTCGGAAACAACTTTGCGATGAAGAGAATGAACGCTCAGAAAAACTTTGTTAAGTAGGTAAGAAACTATAGGCAATTCCCAGGGGAACAGCATTAATCATGTAAATTCAGTGGGCGTTGTGCAGAGAAGAATAGACACTCATTACATTTTATACCAAGGGAAATAGGTGGTTTTCAACTAATCTCTTGAGACTGAGGTGACAATGGTGTAATGTGCAACTGATGGTGGACGAACAAAAAATGCTAATGCGAGATCTTTTGTTTTAGTCAACTAACACGGCCGCGATGACGCAACGTGAAAACCATCTATTCTCACTTGTTTATGGCGGTTTTCAATTGGAGTGTCGTAAAACAAATACCAAAGTAATTACTTCGACCTATCACAGCAGGTGCTAACAGCGCAATGAGCCAATTAGCAATAGGCCATTTTCGAAAATATCATCCATTTTCCTTTGTCTTTGTCCTCTAAACCTCTATTTCATGCTGAATTTTAATATATCGAACGTGGCCTATTCCATGTAACTTGCTCAAAGCGCGGGAAAAATCGCGCGTGCAAGTCGTGTTTGATTTTCCTTCTCATTGGTTGACTGGCGCGAAATATTTAAACCAATCACCAAGCGCCAAGCGTATAGAAATCGAGTGCGGATGTAATTTGTAAAGACTCCATTCCACCCTTTGACGTCCATTGAACCGGCCTAAACCGGCCAGACTTAGTATTTACTCTGTCTAACGCCAGACGATTTAACTCGTCAATGGGGAACCCCTGGGAGTCAATGGGTTAAAATGGTTTTGTAGCCCAAAAGACACTACAGTGGCACGTTTTATCCAGTGGCTGACTTTGCAAGTTAAAACGTTTGTTTGATATGACAGAGGCAGCTATTAACGCACGAAACCGAGTTCGAGTTCATCTGCCGAGGAAGAGGATATGGTACACTGCGAGCAGAGTCTCTTTATGACTCTGCTCGCAGGGTAAGGATATGGACGCTGCACATTACCAGTCCTTAATTAAGAGCCAGTGAAGGAAAAGAAGATAAATAAAAAACGCCTTTGTAATAGTTTCCTCCTTCGCTAACTGAAGCGAATTTAACGTATGGTCTCAAAATGATTCTTGTGTGGTGATATATATACCCTGGATTCCAGAGGTTATTTTCTCGCTATGAAAAGAGCGACTTGATAGTGACAAAATAACCTCTGGAATCCAGGGTATGATATATACGAAACTCAGAAGAAATTTTGAAGCCATCGCTATTGTCGTTGAAAGTAAGACATCACGATGATCATGCAGATTACAACAGCCTGGCATTACCTTCACATTTTTGGAGACGTTTGTCAGAATCGTAGATTGCCTCATATCCCTAGTTGCACAAACAGATATGATTCCAGGGTAGGCTTAGTGTGAGAGTGAGCCATCAGGCAAGAATTCTTCCCTGGAATTCGTCTCGTTGTACCTGTGAGTTTTGATAGATGTTATACGGTAGCAATAAGAGGTAAGTTATGAGTATTAGAGCGGTCTTCAAACGAGTGTCGTAAAACCAAAACCAAAGTAATTACTTTGGCCAATCAAAAAGGACGGAGACAATCCAGTAAACCAATCAAAACTCGAAATAATTACCCGTAGCCGACACAAAGCGCGGGAAAATGTGCACGCGCGAGTCACGATTAGTTTTGGTTTCACTTCTGATTGGTTGAAAAAGTGGCGCGAGAACTTTAAACTAATCACTGAGTGAAGTAATGCAAAACCAAAGCAATTCGCTAATTACTTTCGACACTCAATTGAAAACCGCTCTAACATAAGGTTAGAGAAACAATAATTCCCTTCTACAGAGGCACGTTACTTGGAGTCTCAGTTTCAGATCGTTTCCTTCTTAGCTAATCAATGAAAGAAACGTGCAGTTAAGCGCGAGTTATAGACGAAAAATTGAAGTGATCCTCGGACTTATCTGGACAATTTTTAAAAGCAATTGTCTCTTACAGTCACCTGGAAAATTCCAACCTCGTTCCCAGTGCGCTTTTCCCTGGCAAACAGGGAAAAGCACCCTGGGAACGAGGTTGGAAAAATTCAGGTGGCTTCATCGGGATTCAAACTTATGACCTCTGCGATGCTGGTGCAATGCTTTACTAACTGAGCTATGTAGCCACTCAGTTGGGGGCAGGGTCCGCTTCTCTCTTGTTCAAACATTTCGTCAGTGCATGCAGTAAATGTTCTGGCTCTCCGATACGTACCACTGTACCTAAAAAAAGATGCTCTTTTTTTCCAAGGAATTGGCATTTCATTTGATTCTACACGCCTACGAAAACCGGACCTAGTCATCTCGCATAGGACGCAGGATATGTCATCCCATCGTTTATTTAGAATATTTAGTCTGGTAATCGAGGCTTGGAAGACTAAAAAAGAGGAAATTGCAAATTGAATAATTTTGGCGATAGGGTCAACAGGTTCAATGTTTTTGTTCATAATTTTTAATAGCAATATTCTTCCCTAATTCTGTAAGTCTGTTTTAGCGATTGTTCAGCGTTGTTATCACATTCACTCATTACGTTCCATTTACTTGTAAAGGATTGAAAAGCGAGTATTGAAGCGTTGGGAGAGGACAAAGGTGCATGGGCGTGGCTCAACTCTGTACCCCTTGAAGAGCAGGGCCTGTGTTTGAATAAGCAACAATTCAGGGACTCTCTGTGCTTTTGTTACAATCTGCAACTGGAAGGTTTCCTGAGCCATTGCGCGTGAGGAGATAGATTCACAGTCAACCATGCCCTGTCATGTAAGAAGGAATGGGTGGGTGGGGGGGGGGGGTGTTGTTGCACAAAGACACGATGGCATACGGAACCTTCAGTCTCACGTCTCTGCTCAGCAAAGTCCGCAAGAATCTCGAGGCAGAGTCCCACCTCTTACCGATCGAGAATGAGGTATTCGGCCTAAGATATTGTAGGCTATTGTAGGCTTGACATAAAGGCAGGAAGTTTCTGGTCACGTGGAGTTACAGCATTCTTCGATGTACGTGTTGTACGCATGTACGAAAGAAGGAACGGGGAAAGAATGCAAACTTTTCCCGTGTAATGTAACCTAGAGGACAAACTTTCCCGTAAGAACGGCGAGTCTTATGCCAGTGTCATATCTTGGCTTAGAACATGCATATCGTTTGAAATTTTAAGATCAATCCACACATGGGTTCAAGGATCAAGAAACCCTTTTCACAAGAATGCAGACTTTTTAGATGATTTAGTGTTAATGCAAGGAATGCCGACATTTTTCAATTTAGTTTTTATAATCCTTTTTAGGGTATTTTTTGGTTTTTTAGAAGACTGTGTATTCAGTTTAGTTCACTGCGGCAATGCGGCAGCAGGGTCTTATTTTCCTTGGCATTAGATGGCGTCTTGTGCGAGGTCAGCCAGCAAAAACATCGAGTTTGATTTCGATTTAATACCATTGTGAAGGGCATCATCTTGCACATATGTTGGCGGAAAAGATTACGTAGAATAATAAGTTTTAAGCCGAAAGTCCCATGGTTCCCCACGATGATGCACGAGTCAACACATACTATACCACATGTACATAGAAATGGTTTGGTCCAAACACCGTAACAAAGATATCACAGGCCTACTCCTGGGGTATTTTCGGCTAAAGAACACAAAGCAGCTTTTAAATAACCGAACGAAACAAATCAGGCCTTATTTCTTCCATTTCCGGAAGCAGTGGGATTTTTCCTGAGATGCTTGCGTCACTACGGAAAGAAAGAACCATTCCATGCCAATATGTTGCCAGAAAGCACAAGAAAGAAAAAAGAAACATGAGGTTAACTTCATTGTAGTTTTATGATCGTTTTTAAGTAGATTAAGATAGCAAACACGGAAAGCCAAGTGATGAAATAATGAGTAAATAATAGAGGCGACCATCTTGGCACACTTGCTCTGTGGCGTCTGAAATCAGGGTTATTAAGTTATTCGCTGATTCCTATTGTCTAAGAAAACACAAGCAACAAGTCTCTCATTTTATATCAGGTAATAACATCCATTCTCTAAGATACGGTTCTGATCAGTGATCCGCCCAAGTGAAATAAACTGAATTATTAGTTGATTAATTTCATTGTCTCAACTTTGCTTTGTGGCGTGCTCATCCCCATTCTTTTCATGAGTCGAGACACCATGGCAAGGTTTTTCTTGCGATGTGGATAAGCTCTCGAAGAATCAGAAAGACTTCCGCGAAGATTCAGAAGACTGCTCGGGTAAAATTATTTGCCGCCTTCCGCACTTCGAGTAAAACTATAACAGTCTCCTTGTGCTCGCTCGGTCTTCAATTTTTTAGCTGAAAGCCTTTCATGTGCGCTGGTTCCTCCAGGTAAATAAAGCTATGCAAGCATTGCGTTGACATTGTTCTTGAAGTGCAAAGTAATCGGACAGTAATGTTGGAAAACGAGAAGGCACAACGAGTACATCATTTATTACTATCGTAAAACGGTAGATGTTTTTATATTTCTCTATCAGTCTTTTCGCTGGGACGAATATACTTAAAATCGATTTCTAATTGTTTTCGTGCAAAAATGTTCGTCGTGTTCGCTATGTGACTCATGCCAAAGAATGTTTTATCTTCTCAGCATTTTGTTCGAGAGAGCTTATTCACTGGAAGATAAATGCAAGAGAGAGATTTTTGCTGCAATATAAGGAACCACGTGGGTGACAAAAAATGCTCCCCCAAAAAGCGTCTGACATTCAAAGGTCAGAGCAAATACCACTGTGATACCCATAACAAATGCTGTCAAATTTGATTGAATGTATGCGGATACCGGCAGCCTATAGACGATTTCTTTAATGCTGTCGACTAGATGTTTACCAGACGATGCGATAACTGTTTATAGCTGCATTCGCCAGCCATTTACAACACATCGTAACTTTCAAAGCTTCTGGTTCATGCAGCGCCCAAGAGTTTCTGTCATCAAGAAACTTTGAAGACCAGAACGTCTTTAAGGGCTATCGAAAGTGCATGTTTTTTGGTACTCTTCTTGATTCCCAGTCTGTCTCTTGTTGGCTCAAGCAATGAATGCTCATCGCCGGCAATCATTTTGCGGTTTCGCGACTTCCTTGGAAAGGAAAAAAGACGATAGGTTTGGCCGCGTAAAGCAAAGGAAATTTTCTGTAGCGAGCCAGACATACAAAATAAACAAGGCGCTGAATGAAACCGAACTTGGGGGACTAAGAAGATCTTCTTCTTTACCCGACTGCAAGGAAATAGCAAGAATGCAGTCAAAAATGCTACCGCATAGCAAGGCAATATCAGTCACTGAAACTCCAGTGGTTGGCGGAATGAAGCGAGCACGGAGCGTTTCTTTCGCTCCTGAAGTTGTCTTGTTTGCAGCTGTGGCGGAGAACGACGTTGGCGAACTGCGTAAAATCATGGCAAAGGACGAAGTCGATATCAATCATCAGAGCCCTTCTGGGTTGACAGCTCTGCATTACGCTTCAGCTGAGGGAAGCTATGAATGCGTCCAGATATTGCTAGAAAGCGGCGCAGAGGTAGAACTGGTAGATTCGCAAGGCTGCACAGCACTAGACTTTGCTGTTAGGGGAGGACACTTTGATTGTGCCTCGTACCTAATCAGAGCTGGAGCCGGAATTAAAAAGATTGTTAACGGGTTATGAAAAGAAGAGAAAGAAATAAGAAAAGATGGAAAGTCGTCGATGAAACCAAGTTATTTCTGGGAAGATCGAAGCAGGCACGTTTCAAACACTTGTGATCATTGGTTTACAAGCTAAGACAATTTCTCATCCGTGGAACGAAATCAAAAGGATTTTTAAGTAGGGTTTATCCATGTACTTATGACCTGTAAAAAAGCTGTCTTTATTAACAAGAGATTGAAGAGATTGTTTTTGACAGCACGAATCATTTTAATGTTCTGGCAATTTTCTCGCTTTTAACCTTTTTGCTAAAAAAAACTCGCCGGGTTAAACACATTTAATTTCGCTCATTAGGACATGCTTTTGTGCTCTGTCAACTGATCTCCATTTAACATTCCTGGCATGTTCATTTGCCAGGAGTCAGTTTCGGTGACTGCTTAATTAACTATGCTGTCAGAAATTGCCCCTTGTACTGAGTCATTCAATACCGTTCATGTTCGCTTTGATTATGTGTGGGTTCTCGGTAATCAGGAAAGGTCAGATCGCGGTTGATGTATTGCAAGGGCTGGTTTTGGTTTTCGAAATGTTTTAATTCAAAGAAATGATTTTTAAAATGTATTCTGTCAACAAGGATATGTTTTGAGTAACGCCAGCTACTTCGTTTGCAGCAATATTGCATAGTTATTGAGAGATGACTTGAAAAAGTTCGTTTTGGTCCTTTGATCCCGAAAAGATATTTCAGTCACCCAAGTGGCGTCGTGAAACAATTTAAGCTAATTTAACGTTCAAACTACTTTTTTCTCTCATTGAAGAAGTGCAGAAGACTTTTGCATTTACGTTGGGTAAGTTGCCAAAAAAATTGGTTTTTCTTTGTCCCCCATAAATTTGTAATTTTTGAGCTTAACTTTAAACTCACGGGGTGAACATGCTGCGTTGCTTGCAGACAATATTCCCTCCATGTCTCACGACCTTTTTTCTGTATCAAACGTAATCGATAATTCCAGCGGGAGATACAGTGCACCTTTTCGTTTATTTTGAAAACTATTTCAAATATTCCAAAATCAGATACTGAACTCTATTTTGCAATAGATTGTTTTAAAAAACCAATGAGCCTCAAAAGAGATGCAAGTGAACGTGATCTTAGCTTTCTTTGGGTATGCAATATCACTCAGAACATAAACTAGTAGGACGTATCTAAAAAGCCCTACCTCGGGCCCAAACTGATGTCGCGTTCGTTACCCTTTTCAGTGGAGTGAGACTAAATGGAATACTGTGAGACTAATGGAATTCAACAAGCCTTGTTTAAGATAATTGCTACCACACGAACTTGACTTGACTTGAATGTGCTCCAGCGCTAGAACGACTAGACACTTAAATAAAGTTCTTTTCCTTCCTTCCCTTAACTCCCACTTTGTATTCTAGCAGATTAAAACACACCTTGAAGTGGATTCCTTTCTAAATTCTTACTCCTAATTACTAAGCATTCGAGAAATTTGTCTTGGAGGCCTACTTATGATGCCGATTTGTGACAGACATCGCATGCATCCTTTCTAATCTTGAAATTGCGTAGTAGCCAGAAGTTGGCCGCACCTTGAAGGCGGCTCTATGACAAAAGACAAAAAAAATGCTTTGCATAAAAAAGCTGTCCTTAATGAAAGCGTAAATAAAGATATTTATTGTAATAATCTTGTCTAGCAAAGACCTTCCTCTCTCGGAATGTGTACTACACGTTTCAAGGGGGAAGAAAAATATTGACATTTAAGTCGGAAAAGCTGTGAACGAAGAGAAATTTTTGCTATGTCAATAATGTAATTGTTGTGCCTTCTTCGCCTTTTTCTTACGTAAATTTCGCTCCTGCATCTTTCGTCCCCATTGTCGCCTAATTTTCCGTTGGATTCCACAACAACTATCTTTTTCCCTTTACGTCTTCTTTGTACGCTTACTTTTGTGCCTTCACATCCATGCTTTTAGTTTACATATCTCATTTCGAATGCGGTAACTAGTGTTCCCTTCATAGTTGCAGTTTACTTTATAGTGCAACTGTTAAGAGATTACACTGCAGGACAAGCAACTCGAAGGCAACACAACATTTATTGTCTGAATCTCACAACACAACCCATAATAATATCTTTTCGGAGGCATTGCATCACAGTGGGGTTCAATGCTCTAACACTTCCCCCCACCCCCCCCCCCCCCCAGTAAAATTTACAATTTTACGTTCAACTAGTCTACGAAGCGTAGCGTGCACCCGTGCACGTGCACGTGTTCGTTTGGCAGTGAGCAGCAGTGCCTGTTTTCGCTGTTTTGGCAGCTTTGATGTCTGTTTTGCGGAACTGAGTTTTGTTCTCTTTTGAAAAGGAACTAGGCTTCTGTGCATAAGATGGCGTTTTGCGTACTGACTTCTGGCTTCAAATGTATATGGTTTCTTCCAAGCACTTTGGCATCTACTTTAACATCGCACGATGGATGACACTTCCTTTCCTCCATTTCTGTCCTTTTGGTAGTCCTTGGGGCTTAATTCTTACCAGTCGCTAGGCTTTAAGTAAATTCAGATAGCCCGCAGTACTACTAGAGATAATAAGCTTCAGATTTCTGGCTTGGTTTTCTTCCTTTTTCCTTTTAAGACTTGTTCACTAATTTCCGGGATGACGTTCGAACAAATTTCTGTCCTTGTGAGATGGTCGAGGAATGATCGTTGCGCGGGAGATGTTGTTATGCCAACCGTTCGTGTATTGCGCTGGTCAAGTTTCGCTTCAAATAATCTTTACCGCCGATTCAGATTTCCTATTGCTTCGGTGATGATGAGGTGAAGACGTTATATGCTTAATCTTCTTCCGTTGGCAGAAGTGTGAGAACTGGGCAGAGTCGAAATTCGGCTTACCACAGTTTTGCGACAATCTCATCAGGAATTCTCCATCTTGCAAATGCTTTTGGGTCAGATCTAATGTTTCGGCTGCGGTTTGGTTTTTCATTTGGTCAAATCCAATCACCATAATATTCAACAAAGACTAAATTGTGTCTAAGTATTGTTCCACTCAAAAATGTCACACCAAACTTTTGACCAAGGTCTGTTAGGAATTGGATGACTCAGTAGGGAGTTTCTTTTACGTTGTTTTTTTTTTTTCTGAAAAGAGTTGCAGACGTCACATGAAGCAATGAACTGTTTCAGTTGGATATCATTCCAGGCCACCAAAGAGATGTTCCAGCTGGTCGACGGGTTCAGTCATTACCCATGCGTGCTTGATGTAATTTGGAAGTCAGTGTCTTTCTTAATGTAGCTGGGACCACGGTGCAATCGCCTCTGTACACAACCCCGACACAGAATGACAATTCGTCTTTGATGGTCCTGAATGGAAGAGTTTCAGCGGGTACGTTCTTTGCTGATTGTCCAGCCTTCAGTTATGTGGTGGAAAACTGACTGAAGGCCCGCTTGCGATCGACGCTGTCCTTGGTGGTCGCTTCTGCAATTTCACTTACTGGCTTGATACATTGCTACCGCCTCACCATAATGCATCTGCACTGGCACATGAAATGGGTGAATACTTTGTTCATAAAATCTCAACCATCAGGAGTAAACTCGACACCCATTGCCCCTCAAGTTTTATGCCTTCTCCTATGCCTACCAAACGTTATTCTGGCACCAAACCATCCTATCTCAGTCTGACTGTTTGTCCGATGACGACAAAAATGATGATCTCATTGCTTCTTCTAATAAAAACTGTTGTCCACTAGATCCCATACCGTTTTCGCTTCTGCCTGCTTGTGTTGACACCTTGTTGCCTATAATCACAAACATGGTCAACCTTTCATTACATTCAGGAGTCTTCGCCAAGAGTTGGAAAAACGCACTAGTTCGCTCATTGTTAAAGAAGCCTGACTTGGACCATAAGATTTCGCATACCTTAAATTTCGACCGATTACCAACCTGCAATTTGTTTCGAAACTTACTGAGAAGGCAGTAGCCAAACAAATCATCGATCACAAATGAAGATTATTAACGGTCTCTTTCCATCGTTACAGTCAGCATATCGTAAATATCATTCCACTGAAACTGCACTCGTTTTGAGGGTAAAAAATGATTTGCTTCTCAATATGAACAATCAAGTTTTGCTTGACCTCAGTGCGGCACTTAACACCGTTGACCACGATCTACTTCTGCAATCGTATTTTAAGATCGCAACAAATTTCAATCAACGGAACCCTTTCGCGAAAATTCTACCTGCAGTGCGGAATTCCGCAGGAAACATGCTTAGATCCACTACTGTTTATAATCTATTCGAGTAAGCTGTTTGAGATTCTAAAGTTCCACCTACCAACAGCTCACGCGTACGCGGATGATACTCAGCTCTCAGCTTATCTTTCAGCCCTGCCGTCAGCACTGAGCAATCAGGCAGATGCTATCTCGGCTGTTGAGAACTGTGACATTAGGCAATGGATGCTTGAAGATAAATTAATGCTCAATGACGACAAGACTGAGGTAATTTTACTCATTGGAACGCATAAATAGCTGGCAAAGACCTCAACTGAAAGCATAAAAGTTGGCGAGGTCGATGTCAAACTGGTCAATACAGTCCGTAACCTTAAAACCTGGTTCGACAACAACTTAACAATGAATGCTGACATTAATAAGACCAACGGTAATGCTAGCCTTGTAGCCGCCGCACTAAAACTGTGGAATAATCTTCCGTTAGATCTTAAATCAGGTGTTAAATGCACTTCCGATTTTAAAGTTATTAAACGTAATTTGGAGACATCTTTTTAAAAAAGCTTTTCCTGATATAGTATTGTAATTCATCGACTAGACAATTATTCATTCGTGTAATTTTGGCTATACATTGTTATATTTGATATACTGGTATTATATTGTTCCTTTATTGTAAGGCACATTTGAAAGCTGCATAGTTGAATTTGCGCGGTATATAAATAAATGTTATTGTTCTTATTATTGTTATTGAGTGTACTCCTGTTAAGGGCCGTTTTGGGTGAAATTGACTGACGTTTCGACAACCTAAGCGGAAGTCATTATTTGACTCTGAAGACGACTTCCGCTCAAGTTTTGCAAACGTCAGTCAATGTCATTCTTGGCATGTTGGCCGATGCCTTGAGAACGGCCTCGGGCCATACTAAAGACAGAAGTGGACTAATGCTGCCGGAATAATAAAGCCGCAAAAGGCATCCTGCCTAAGGACGGGCCACCCAATACGGAGGTATAGTCCTCTTTATAGAACTATGGAGAAAAATAGATCTTAGTTACGGTTATTGGAATATGAAATAAACATTGAGGGTAGCCGTGCATTTTGAGAAAATAATTAGGCTTGTTTTTCAAACAAAGGCAACACGATGGACACTTTGTACGTCTGTGTTACATAAACTGAAACTAAACGGGAACAAATAATGACCCGCCAATTCCAGTTATGCGCTTTTAAACGCGAGCAAGAGGTATTCTCAAAAGTTAAACATTAAAATAAAATAAGAATAATTTTTGGAGCACCTGTAACATAAAAATATTATAAAACAAAGGTGATCGTTAGATAGGTGGTGATTCACCTCTTAGGGCCTGATTACATGGAGAATTTCAGCCGATTTCAGCCCTGGTTCTGAAAGAAATCCTCTTGAAATGAAAGTGGCAATTACATGGAGAAGGTTTCATCCCGGGCTGAAAATCCTAGCTTGGTTTCAGAAACTGGGCTAGGATTTTCCGCCCGGCCAAACGGGATGAAAAATACGCAAAAAATCCATGTCATCGAAATGAAATTTCAGCCCGGGCTGAAAAAGGAACATGAGCATGCGCACAATTGTGTTTTGTGTTTTGCGCCCGGGCTAAAATTCATCATGTAATCGCAACAAAATCACTTTTCGGTATTGGGGAGTTTAATATGGAATTTAAGCAAAGACGACGGCTACGGCAACGCCAACGTCAAAAAGCAAGAATATGATTGGTTGAAAAAGGAAAAATAATCGTGCAGCACAAATTTCCGTGCATTTGCCGTACTCCACAAAACGACAACGTGAAATCACCAAATTTTAGGTTTTGACGAAAACGTGAGCATATAACAACAACGAACCATTTATTTTCTATTCTACTTTAGTTAAAGGATACGGTTCGCCCGTATTTTACAACCTGAACAAGACAACATAATTGCAAAATACTTTTGATGGCATTAATTTATATTTTGGAGTAACGTTTGCCGCAGCCGTCGTCTTTGCTTAAATTCCCTAAAGCCGCGGCTACACAAGCGATTTTTTGCTCGCGCTGGTGATGCGATGTTTTTTCAAATTTTGTCGCGTCGCCTGCGCGCAAGGGTGCCTACACTTGTCACAAATTTGGGCGACAAATGAACAAACATTTTTCCTTCTAATTTCATTGGCTAAATACTCTTTTATAGTCGCGTCGCAAACGCGGGCAAAAAAGTTGTAGGGTGGCTACACGGGCAACTATTCCTGCGATTTTGTCGCGAAAGTTTCAACTCTGGCGACTTTTTTCAACCTGATTGGTCATAATTTGGCCGGATTTGTATTCTGACTTTACATAAAACAGTAAACTGATTAGCCAAGGCCGACACTTCTGGGTTATGGGATTCTGTTGCCTATCAATTCCGCCTGGATTGCACGACCCTGAATGTTGGTCCGGCCCTCGGAGTTTTTGATACCGCAACCTCCCGCACGGTAGCCCGATGCTGAACCAACTGAGCTACCCGGTCAGCGGTACTTTTCAAAAACGGCTCCCTGATGCAGCTTTTGCGACAAGAACGTCAATTCTAAAATATACAGGCAATGTGTGAACTCGGAAAAATCTGACTAATCTAGATGGAATTTGAGGCTGTTGAAGACTTTACGATGAATAGGGAGATTTTTCTGCTTGGACTAGTCAGAACTACATCGAGCAGTCACATGGTCAAGTCAAAACATTTTACTTCCAGCATTATTCATTGTCCGTAATTTTGTTTGTCAAATAGTGATTTTTTTTATACGAACGACCCTCTCTCACTCCCCATAATCCTACCCCCCTCGCCTTTTTTTTTTTGTCGAGCTTTCGCTCGATCACTGTATCAAAAAACACACCAAACCGCCTGCTACACGGGCTAAATGCATCCTTAAAGTGACTCGCTTCAATGAGCAGTTCATGATGCCCCATAATATCGTTCCATTGTTGGTCTTGTCAGCAAAAACCCATTGTTTAGCACCTAACCTAAACTATTCGTTTCGTCAAAAGTTTGTCTCCAATGACATCGACTAACTAATTAACCAAAGTATCCTTTCTGCCCTTGAATTCACCAAGTTGAGTTGAAATCACCAATAATCGGTGCTTGTGGTCGGCAAGTGGACCCATCAAGCAAATCAATCAAAAAACAAAAAAAGTCATTTTAATTATAATCAAGTGAATATATAGCCCGCCGTGAAAGTAAAACAAAAACACACTTATCTGTCAACGAAAAAATTGAAAATTGAAAGCGTTTTGTGGGTCCGTGATAATGATCTCGTTTTTCGTGGGGAAAAATAGATTTATGCCCTCTTTAAAACGGTTTCGTCTCCAAAATCGAAATTATGTTTTAAGATAGTGGGTTATCAAATCTTGTTTTTCTTTGTGGCTCTGAAAAATTGGGATGGAGCTGATGAACGTACAGCCCTCAACAAAGTGACTCAGTCGAACAAGTGCCTAAGCAATTAAATAGACAAAGTAAAATCGATGTGAGCCTAATGATGAGTTCTGAGCAGCGAGCGGGCTTATAGACTGAATGAAAATGTTACATGGTATAACGGATCAGTTCCGCGGCAATTAATAAAACAGGTAGAGTTATGCTTTCAGGGTCGCGTACTTGAGCAGTACTTTGACCATGTAAGCCGGTCCTACATTCAGGCGATAGGCCGGGTAGCCCACTTCTTTTTGTCAGTAAGTCCAACCAGGGTGTGTGAATTGTTGTGAAGCGGTGGCTAGGCAAATCGAATACCAAGTGTTGGACATGATAAAATGAGTGGGTTCATTCCCGGCAGATCGAATTTTCTTATGGTGTTCATTATTTTGAAGTTGCTTTTGATTAATTTAAGTGAAGGAAACTATACTTCTGTTCGAGATTCCATCTTCTTCAAACAAGAGAAATCCGAGACGGGACTGAAGGAGGTAAGTTAATTAAGGAGCTAAAGGAGTGATGGGTTGTAATTGGCTGGAGCGGAGTAATGCCTGAAATCTTACACTGAACGCCTTTAAGGACAGACGGTGGTTACATCGAACCATTCATATTTCACGATGATGGAGGTAAGCGCCTACTTGGCGTAGCTGAACATCATGTGAAGTGTGACTGCTCTCGACGGTATAGGAAAAAACTTTTTTATTCACATTATTTAGTCGATCTCATATACATGTAATAAAGAAACTGAATTTCTTTGCAATTTAACAAAAGTATGCCATCAATGTATATCAGCTGAAAAATGTCAAGCCCTATTAGCTTGGTAAACAGCAACCAGCCGTCAACAATGACACGACCATGTGGCTGCAAGTTACGCATCACAAGAGGCTCAATTTTATGCTTTGACTGAGCAGTGAACCGTACATAGCATTCTTGCATATCAAATTTCAAACCGAATTATCGAATTATGAGCTTGCTTCGCAACGAACAGTACTTTAGGTCTTTTTTTTTTTTATAGAGCGGGGTATATTTATGAAGCGCTCTGTTTTGTATTACACACAGGAAAACTGGAAAACGGATGAAGAGAAACAATACGGTGCCTTCATGAAATCATTTGTTGAAAAAAGAGACACGAAGACAATGGTCGCTCCAAGGTTATCCCCATTTCGTAAAGGAAAGGCCTTTGTTATTCGTCGTGATGGCAT
>OX421450.1:8281821-8291821 GCA_949126865.1 Montipora capitata
TATTTTATCTCATCGGCGAAAAGTAAGCACTTTCATCGCAAAGTAAAGTGAAGCACTTTGATAACATGGCACTGACGTGGCATCTCCATACGCTATTATTTAATACTAAGTTGCGTGAAACGCTTTGACAAATATTCCAGAAACGATGTGCCGTACAGGCCTGAGAATTGGAGAGGTGGTTTATAAATTTGTTTCCTGGACATTCCAAGTTCTTGACCTTTTTCATTGAACGGTTTCGAATTTATTTTTGTTGCGTGACAGTGAAAACGATCTATTGCAATCTGTTATAAATGTCAAGAAACTGTCGATATGAAAGGTGGGGAATCATCCCCAGAGTTCGGCTACCCCTACTCACATAACAGAATATTCAACAATTATTCTACTTCTTCCATATTTCCCCCTTGTACATCTCCGCGGTAGGAGTCGCGGTGGCCTCATGGTTGGTGCGCTCGACTCCGGATCGAGTGGTCGCGGGTTCGGGTCCTGGCCGGGACATTGTGTTGGGTTCTTGGGCAAGACAATTTATTCTCACGTTGTCTCTCGATCTCCACCCAGGTGTATAAATGGGTACCGGCGAATTTAATGCTGGGCGTAGCCCTGCGATGGACTAGCATCCCCTCCAGGGGGAGTAGAAAATACTCCTAGTTGCTTCATGCTACAGTAAACCGGAGATAAGCGCCGGCCTTGACGGGCTTTCTAGGCTCGTAGCAGACTTTACCTTTATACTGCCTTTACCTTCACATCTACGCAGAAGTCACATGCGCCTCTCGAGCGTCTATTTATTGAAGAGGGAAACAAAAGGCATGATCCTGACCGCTCAAAAACAAGCTTTAAGAAGACTGAATTCGATCAAGCACAGCATAGGTGAGACCTCTGATACACCACTAAAACAGTACTGCATATTGTCAGTGGATGCAAAGGGTGCCCAGAGAGAGTATAGGAGGCGCCACGACAAGGTGGCCCTGCGGGTACACTGAGAGCTGTGCAGAAAGTGTGGGAGTGTACCGACAAGAGGTGCGACAATCAACCATTGACAGTTGCAGAGCATGGAGAGGTGAGGATACCTTGGGGCATGACTATCTACACAGACAAGCAGCTGAAGTACAATCTGCCAGATATCACTGTGGTGTTGAAAGACACACAGAAGTGCACGTGGACACTTACACTAAAACATCATTACGACTGAGAAGGAGAAGATGGAAAGATATCAAGACCTGGTATTCCAAACTGAAAGAGTTCAAAGAGCCCCGAAAGTGGCCGTGATACTCATCGAAGTAAGTATAGCTCATGTAAGCCAAGCAAGTACGCAAAAAAGTAGTTCATGTAAGCCAAGTTAGTAAGTACTTCATGTTAACCAAGCAACAAGCAAGCAAGTAAATACTTTGTGTAAGCAAGTATTTGGAAACATATTTTTTTCAATTAAACGTGGATAATCAATTACTTGATTTTTGCGTGAATAAATTTTATGAATTGTCCGTGACGCGTGAAAACTCGCAATACTTACCAGTGGCTATATGGGACTCTCTGGAAAAAGCAGGGAGACTTACACAACCTCGTTGAGAGACTCATAGTGTACACAACGTGAGTTTTATCTCAGATGTGAACAAAGCTTTGCCAAAAACAAACAATTCTTCACACGCGTAAAACGAATGCCCTCGATAAATGTGCCCCTTCGTTAGCTTTCCGTGAACGTTTTCTTTCTGTTTGTGCCTTTATTTTCGTCACTCTGGTTCAGACGTACATGGCAACGAGAAAATCATGAGCACAAGAGAAAGAAAATTGTTCAATTTTCTTTGCGTTGTGTTTGATAGGTCGCTTAATAGGTTTGTTAGCGGTGTTCTGACTTGTGTGTGTGTTTTGTGTTGTTAAATAGTAAACACTTTAATAATGACTGGTCCCTCGGGAAACAGTTCATTTTGTTTCCCGAGAATCTCAATGTTTCCCCCAGGCGCAGCCGAGGGAAACATTGAGATTCGAGGAAAACAAAATGAACTGTTTCCCGAGGGACCAGTCATTAAGTGATTTGTTATATAGCAAAACAAATGGGTCAAACATTTTGACCAAACAGCTTTAGTTACAGTGGTGCGGTACTTTGGAACAGTTTACCTTCTGATCTGCGGCAGGCAGAATCTGTAAGTGACTTTAGTCATCTACTCAACTCATTTTATCCTCTCAAGTAATTTTTGTATTTTAGACACGGCATTCATGTAAAGCAGTTTTTTTATGGTTTTTATTTTTTTGGTTTTGGATTAGATGTAGGATTGGATATTGTTAGTTAGATATAGTTAGTTTAATTATGTAATTGCATATGAATTAATAACTGATGAATATACCGTGTTGAAATAAAGTTCACAAACAAACAAACATACATAGTATAGTTACTCCCTAAGAATATTCTGGACTTATTCAGCGGAACGCCATCTAATTACCATCTGAGAAATTCTGATTTCTATATCCCACGATTCAACAGTGTCAGGCATGGGAAACATTCATTGACGTTCTTTGGACCACGACTTTGGTCCAAACTTATCCCAGGAGACAGAGAGAGACAGACGTTAACGGCCTTCATGACAAAATATTAGAAAAAGAGATCTTGCTAGCCTAGTGGAGAACGACTTTTGTAATGGAAACTTTCCCACATGCACTTGCTAAGTATAAATTTTATAATCTTCGGGATAAAAATCATAGATCTTAATTAATTAAATAAGTTTTAGTTACTAGATAAGTTCTTGTTATCGTATATAGTGATTGTAGCCGAAGGATTTTTATATTTCTAGATATGTTCTTTATTATTGTATATAGCCATTGTAGCCTAAAGATTTTATTATTGTAAATTCTAAAGATTATTGTATTTTTTATGTAGGATAGAGTCCCCAATTAGTAAGCCTATTACAGGCTAGCTAGAAGATTGACACTGAAATAAAGTCATTATTATTATTATTATTATTATTATTATTATTATTATTATTATTATTATTACTATTATTATTATTATTATTATAAAGCTGCGAGTTGTGTTTCTAATAAACGATTTATCTATCTATCTATCTATCTATCTATCTATCTAAATAAACACTGACTTAACATGACTTCATGATGAAACACAATCGACGTCGCTTTACAGTGAAATAAAACTCACCTCTGTTTAATTCTGAACGTTGGGTTTTATGCAGTGAACCACGAAGTAAAGAGATTGAGGGGGTGTTTACCTGAGAAAACTCGCACCGGCGCGAGTTTCACACTGGGGTGACTTCTTGATTTCGTACCGCGTTTACATGAAGGGACACCACATGTTGATAAAATACAGGCGTGAATCCAAATTGCAAATATATGACTGAGGAAAAGCCTGCATGCACTACCCGTTCCAGCCCACAAGGAGGTCGATTTCACACCGGAACGACTGGTCGTTCCTCGTTTACATGATACCGTTGCGAAATTTTCGCTCCGGTGCAGCAACCGGGGTGAACTCGCGCCGGTGTGAGTTACCCCAGCGTGAGATTTTTTGGTGGTATCATGTAAACAAATACAGAACTAAGAGAGGGAACTGGAGTGAACTCGCGCCGGTGCGAAAGTCGACCAGGTATCATGTAAACACCCCATCAATTTTCGCGTATGGGACATCGAGAAAACCGGCTTAACAGCGGCTGTTCAAAAAAGTGCAGGACGAGTAGGATATTCCTAGAAATTTCGATTTTTCACACCTGGCCACAAGCTAAATGGATGACGTCATATCCCAGATTAGGAAGTGGGCTCCTTAGTCGTCGCCCGCAAAAAATATGATGAACGTCATCGGTACTCGTCAAAAAATTCGACAAGTTTTCAATAACCAACATTTGACTTCATTTGCGTTAATTGTTAATTTCAGTTTACAGTGTCCCCAATTAGTGCTACAGCGCTAGAACGACTAGACACTTAAATGAAGTTCCTTCTTTCCTTCCTTCCTTTCTTCCTTCCTTCCTTCCTTCTTTCATCTTTTTTATGTGACCACACAAAATAAGTCTATCAATACAATTAGAATTGTGTCTTCGATTAAAGGCAGGAACGCTGTATTATCTTTAATGAAACATGCAAAACTGAAAAGTTCTGGAAGTCCAGTTTCATGATTTTCCCAGCTGTTTGAATAGGGAGGAAAACTTCAAAAATCAAAATTATATCGTATCAGTGAGGCGCTGATAACAAACAAAATCACAAGTTAAATCTAGTAATATGTTACTCCTCGTCGATGCTCGCCAAGGAAAGTTTTTTCGATATATAATACGATAACTTTTCATCTTTTTCTCGTGATAATTCAGAATCAATATATGACATCCAAAAAGGCAGCTGTCTTATCTTTAATGAAATATGCAAAAAAATTAACTGAAGTTTTACGTGTTTTCCGACAGGTGTTTGAATAGGGAAGAGAACTTAATTTAATTTGAGAATCAACTCAGCGTGGGAGATACTTCAGGAAGTCAAAGCTTATAATTTATCTCACAGCTGAAATCGGCACAAGTAATCAAGCTAATGATGAATGACACAACTAATAGTATCCTTCTTAGGCTGCAGAAAGAAAGCTCTGTTGGTTTTAATACATTTAAGGCCGTGCTGTTTGCCTTGATAATATCTTTTGCCGTGGTCTCTGTCACTGGAAATCTACTTGTAAGCGCAATGTTTGCCAGAACACAGCGCCTTCGCACGAGCACGAATTATTTCATCACGAGCATGGCTGTATCAGATCTCCTTTACGGAACTACTCTATGTGGTCAGTTTTCCAGCGGCAGGCTCTCGGTGTTTGGTCTTCACATATCTTCGATTGGATGCAAAGCCGGCGACTACGTTTTGGCTGTCTCATATTCTGTTTCAATCATAAGTCTTGTGTTAGTTACAGTGGACAAGTTCGTCGCAGTTGTTTTTCCAATGAAGGCAATCTCCATAACAGGAAAGACTCGGGCGTTTCTCATCGCCACAAGCTGGATTATACCGGCGGCATTCTGCTTTCCATTGCTATACTCCTCAAGAGTTGCGCATGAATCCGAGAAGCCTTTCTTGTGTGTCATCGCCGGGACTACCCTCTACATCATTTTTTCAGTTGTGTTTCTTTACGTCCTTCCTTTTCTTCTTATAATAACTCTCAGCATTCGTATTTTGAAATCACTGAGAAGATCTAATGGAGTAGTCTTTCCGACTAATGCCGGCTCCAGAAACGCGACAACTCGAATCGAACAGAATCAACGAATAACAAAGATCCTTGTTTCCATAAGTGTTTTCTTCTTTTTCTGCTGGACAGCACATTATATCTGTATAATTATTTTGAAGTATTTTCCAACGTTCTTAGAGGATGGTAAAAAAGAAATTTTATTTATTTTATTATATTACTTTCTTCCTCTGATCAGTACCGCATTTAATCCGACTATACTGTTTGTATTCAGCACAAACTATCGCCGCGAGCTTAAGGACTCTCTAGGCGTGATTCTATTTATGTGTAAGTCATCCTAAACGAACCATTTTATTTCATGCCTTTACCAAGACGACTGAAAAGCGGAACTTGCGAGGAAATTCTTTTTAAAATCGCTGTTTCGCTGCAGCCGTGTCAATGGAAATACGTCTTTCATTTACTTAATGTTAATTAAATATTGAGAACAGAATTTCTTGGTGTTAACAATAACTTGTTAGACGCGGTGAAAATTTTAACTAGAAGGCGGTTTCATGATTTTGTGGCAAGATAATTAAAGATAAAAAGTATATTTAAAACAGTGCTCTATGTGTATGGGAGTGCTTGATATATTGGGCATTTTCCATTTACCAGAAAATCTCGGAACTTTCGGTGGAAATTTCCATCAGGTGAAAAATGTGTTCCACTTAACGAAAGTCCATTCACCGCCCTGCAAGTGCGATTTTGCACGCCAAAATTCAAAATATGGCCGTGAATAGCCTGGAAATGATAAGACACCTTTGAAAACTTGTGATTTCCAGCCCGAAAACATAGCTACCTTTTCAGAAATTCCTTTTTTCCCGGAAATTTTTCAGTGGAACGAACCAAAAAGTCTTGTGTCATTTACAAACGAACAGGAATTTCCGGAGATCTTTTTGTAAATGGTAAACAATCATTAACTCATGTAAAACTATGATTGGGTATAATAATGGGAAACAAAGGTGTGTGAGAGCGATCTCGAGTAGTATTCTGAAATTCCTCAATTTCCATGGCAAAAACTGGGTGCGCAGAGCGATGTGGGTATCTTGGATTGTCTAAGGCATTGACGTCTAGAATTTTATTTCTGTGCGTATTTCTGCCTTCTAGTCTTCTCGAAATTTGATGCAATAAACCTTTATGAAATCAAAACATTAAAAGAAGAAATAAGTAACTTTCAGGAAACCATAGATAAACTCATAAACATTGAACTTCCCAAAAGCATATTCTCTTAATATCAGGTTGAAAAGTGAACAAAAATAAAAACAAAAAAACCGTAATTTTTATTTATCCATAATTTTAGAAAGTTAACTTTGTTTTGAATATATTAAAATGTGGTTATTCAAAAAAGAGAATTGATCAGAATTTCTAAGACCAGTCTGCAGAAAAAGTAAAGAAAAAATCGAAAAATATCAAAAGTGGATTTCTACCATGTTTCCACATAGTTCGTCAGGGATATATCAGAATCAAAACATATCAAATCAAAAAATAATCATCGCATAGATGATAAAATGTAGTTGAATATCTGAAAAGCAAAAAAAGAGATGAAATCAAAAATTGATTTCTTGTGTTTTAATTATCCTACAAAATTCGTTAAAAGAGAATGGAAGACAAGGAAATGAATTTTTTTCCCTGTGGCTAATTATCGTGCAAAAACATAATAGTTTTTATTTAAAAATCCAAGGCAGCTCTTCTTTCTTCTTGAGAAGCCATTAAACAATTTATAAATGGCATTGAAGGTCGAGCGCAAGCTTATTCATAAGGCGGAGATCATTGGTTCAGAGAGAAGTTTTTTCGTGTGTCCGCCCGTGAAAGCAGTTGCCAGGTATTGCAAATTTGAACAATTTAATTTGATTCTCTAGAAACAAAACTTGTCAAAGATTTCCGATGAAAGTTCGCACACTGTTGTATCATGTCAAGGAGATAATAAAAATGTAATTAAAAGGACGGGGTCACCGTGCTCGTTGCCATGGTACTTTGACAATTGCCGCGTACCCCCAATGTTGGACGGCAAATTTAGCTCAATTTTATAAATTTAATCCAACGTATAACGCAAAGCCTGTTGTCATTCTATGCTTAATTTAAGTACGTACCTGAAAAATGTATTAGAATGCCTTTGTGAGTACTGAACACTCCAAAGTAGATTTAATTTCAGTGTGGGCTGTTCGATTAGTAATGGCTCCTTCCCTACAATTTTACAAAAATTGCCAATTAACTGACAATAAATTTTTGCTGATTTTTTCACTACTCCATGAAGACACCGTTCTCAGCAAATATATGAAATAAAAAATGGGAGTCACCGTACTCGTTCAGGAGAAAATACCCATTCCGGATTAGGCCTGGCTCAATGCAAATCCGCCATTTTATCAATGTGCCCGCTCTACTGCGCACGCTAATGACGCAAGAAATTGTGCGCAGTATGTTTGCGCAAAGCAAAATCAGGGAATCACCGTAAGGGCCCACTGACGTATTTTTTGGGGTGCGTTGCTAAGGATGTAATGGTTAAGTAATTTGAGAGAATTTGGCATTATTTTGGTCAGTTTCCAACTTTTGTAAGCCAATGACCCTAAATATGACGTCATCATACCACGCCCATGGTCACGTGACCAATAAAAGAAAACTCTAAATTTGTCTCCGTGCTAAGCAATTTGGGTATTTAATCGATAATTTGATAATTTGTATTCGTTTTTGCATCCAGCCAAGCATGGTTTTCTTTTTATTTTGAAAAATGTTCTTTTTAAAGACATAAACGACACTGAAATACCCATAACTTTTCCAAAAAAGATGATTTAAAAAAATCAATGCTTAGATATATTCCGTATTTGGGGGTGAAACGTGCCATGTAAAAAAAATTATAATTCAATTTAAAACCGCCGGAAATTTAGCTTTTTTCTCAAACCGGAAGTCAGTTCGTTTACGCATGCGCAGTTGATCTGAAAACGAGCGGGAGGAAGGGCGAGGAAAAACCTTCGATGGAAACAACAGTTTGTGCGGTAACTTTTGCTTGTGAGTGGGTTTTCTTGTCAGCTCATGATATGATGACGTCAGTTACCGGAAGTAACATTTCGCTTCCTTAGCAACGCGCGAAAAATCTGTCTGTGGGCCCTTAACAGCAGACCTCAGATTCCTTTGTTTATTCCTTTATTACTACATATCAGACTCTGAGAAATACATGAGAGCAGCCAAAGCCGGAGGCTTAAATGGCATATGGTCAGCAAACATAACGTGAAGAATTTGCATGAATAAAAGAAGGCTTTAACTAAAATTAATAAAATACTAATATAATAAATAAATCAAAATTAAAATTAAATACTAAACACTAAACAGCCCATACTTAACACTTAATTATTAAATGATGACTACAAAAACTAGAGACACTCGGCAATATAATCCTGCAAAGCATACAAAGAAATACACCTAGCAAAAACACCTAGCAAAAATTAGTCCACAGAGTAAGTAAGTGCCAAGAGACTTGATCAGGCTACAGAATAGACTAACTCAAGTATTCAGAAAATGCAGTTACTTAATGTGGGGCTGTTGCGCACTGTTAACGGAATATCATTCCAAATAACAGGAGCCTGCCAGGTGATAGCAAATTGATACATGTGACTGGTTTTATGGAGATTAAAACGTGAACGAGTCAAATTATCGTGATATTCATAATTAAAATGAAGGATTGAGGAAACAGGAGTAGGTAGAATATTGTTAAAATGTGAGAAAACAAAACAGGCAACATGGAATTCGTAGGATCTAAGTGTCGAATCGCGGGTTGTAAAGCTCATTAACACTTTTTTCCTAGTTCTTGTCTTTTAGTGTTACCTTTCGCCTTTTCATTAGTTTGCTTCGCTTTTGTTTCATTAGTATGCTTAATGCCGCTAGCCTTTACATAACTTATTAGTCTATTAAGGCCGTAATTTTAGTTTTTAGTTGCTGGTCTTTCTGTCTCTCTCCGCTTTTGGAAGATATCTCGTTACCAGCAGTTTTTAAAATCGATCGCTATTTAGCAGTTTCTACACGTAGTCAGCAATTTGGAGCCGTATCAATGTAAGTAGTCATTTTGTAATCGCCGGTCTCTCAATGTTCTCTTTCGTTTTGTCTATTTCACCGCTTTAGCTTAATATGTAACACTTTGTTTGGTTCTTTCGTAGTTTCAACCCACATGTATCAGTCGTCTATTTTGTCAACTTATTCGTGGTCTTCATTAAATTGGTGTTTGGAATTGTCGGTTTCCGGCCGGTTCAGCAGTCTCGTCTTTGACAGGCAAACTCACGCCTTCGGCAGTAACAGAGATAGAATAGAATGGAGTGAAAGAAAAATATTCTTTGAGAAAAGAGGTTTAGAAGGTGTGCGTGGGGGAGAAAAAGTTCACACTAGACAATAAGTCGGTCCCAATCAGGCTTCGCTTAAGCCAACGAAAGTTCCCTAAGTGAACTTCCGAAGTAGTTGAATGCGTTCAAACGGGAAAAAGTCTTCTCGTGACAAGCAATGTAAGTGTTTAATTTTCTTACGCAAAAAGATGAGCTTACGTCATGACTGAGATCGGTTGAGCCAGTGTTAAATAGAGATTACTTCGTGGAAAATGCGTGCGTACAATTTTTTATTCACGAGTTGAGTAGTATCAGAAAACAAACGAGTGCGGAGCGCAGCGCGGGGAACGAGTGAGTTTTCTGATACGGCGAAAAAACGATTAAACAAGAATCGTCCAAATCATTTTCCCTGTCGTAATATGTTTTTTTCATAGGTACTGAGATTTTTTTTCGTGGTAGTGTTTGATAGACAAATTTATTTCGCACAAATGGAGTGGGGCGATTAGAGCAATAGAAAAATGGTTTA
>OX421450.1:8309321-8329321 GCA_949126865.1 Montipora capitata
CTGCCAATACCAGTGCCTCTACTGTGCCTTCCACTGCGACTGCTGCTGCTGAGGCAGCTAGTGTACCAGCCGCTACTTCTTCTGCTGCTGTTAAGACAGCTGGTGTCTCAAAAACCACTGCCAATGATAAACAAGGTGGAGAAAAATTAACAACAAAGCTTGGTTCCAGCGTGACTACTAACGGTAAATCTAAAGGTTCCATTGTGAAGTTTAACTGTTAACATTTGCAAACTTAGTTGTTCCTAATTCTTTTCACAGATACATGTAGCAGCTAACGTACATTGTAGCCTTGGAAAGACAATCAGACTAATGTATGACACTATTTAATACACATAATTATACACTTTTTTTTTCCCCGTACAAGTTAGAACATGTATTATGGCTACATTGTAGCGTGTTTACCAAATATATAAAAACATAACAGGAATTGTACACTGGAATTCAACAGGACGTACACACTTTGAATCTGTCAATCAATTTTAATACTCTGCAGAACCTCAAAATGTGGCAGCTGCCAATACCACTGCCTCTACTGTGCCTTCCACTGCGACTGCTGCTGCTGAGGCAGCTAGTGTACCAGCCGCTACTTCTTCTGCTGCTTTTAAGACAGCTGGTGTCTCAAAAACCACTGCCAGTGATAAACAAGGTGGAGAAATATTAACAACAAAGCTTGGTTCCAGCATGACTACTAACGGTAAATCTAAAGGTTCCATTGTGAAGTTTAACTGTTAACATTTGCAAACTTAGTTGTTCCTTATTCTTTTCACAGATACATGTAGCAGCTAACATACATTGTAGCCTTGGAAAGACAATCAGACTGATGTATGAAACTGTTTAATACACATATACACTTTTTTTCCCCGTACAAGTTAGAACATGTATTATGGCTACATTGTAGCGTGTTTACCAAATAAAACATAACAGGAATTGTATACTGGAATTCAACAGGATGTACACACTCTGAATCTGTCAATCAATTTTAATACTCTGCAGAACCTCAAAATGTGGCAGCTGCCAATACCACTGCCTCTACTGTGCCTTCTACTGCGACTGCTGCTGCTGAGGCAGCTAGGGTACCAGCCGCTACTTCTTCTGCTGCTGTTAAGACGGCTGGTGTCTCAAAAACTACTGCCAATGATAAACAAGGTGGAGAAAAATTAACAACAAAGCTTGGTTCCAGCTTGACTACTAACGGTAAATCTGAAGGTTCCATTGTGAAGTTTACAATGTACTGGTAACTGTTAACATTTGCAAACTTAGTTGTTCCTAATTCTTTTCACAGATACATGTAGCAGCTAACGTACATTGTAGCCTTGGAAAGACAATCAGACTAATGTATGAAACTATTTAATACATAAAAAACTTTTTTTTTCCCCGTAACCAACATTACTGTACAGTATTGAGCTTGCAGTGTCTGTGTGCATCCCAAAGTGATCCTGAAGTCGAGGAGTGTTTCTGGGCTTCCTTGCAATGTTCTGACTCCATCAATATTATTGATGACCCATCTGTAATTATAAGTGGTTGCAAGTCTGATTAATTTAAATAACTTTAAGAACATGGTACATGTACTTAAAAAAAACCACACCAAATCTGATTTTCAGTAAATTGGAACTTGAAAGTACCTTATCTCAAGTTAGTTTTAATTACTTTGTTAATTACTGTATTAAGTTTCTTCCTCTCCAACACATAGCTCGTCAAACACAAGGAAATGGTGGACCACATCCCCCTAAAAGACCAGACTATGGTACTGTAGGCCGCCCTATAAGGTTAAGGGCAAACTTCTTCCGCCTCAATATTTCACCTCAACTATCAGATCTCTACCACTATGATGTGGAGATAACCCCAAACAAGTGTCCCACATCTGTGAAAAGAGATGTTGTGAATGAAATCATAAGGAAGTACAAAGATACATTCCAAGGTCACCACCCTGCTTTTGATGGCGAGAAGAATTTGTATAGCAGAATCAAACTTCCTTCAGTGAGTGTATTAAGCTGAATAGTCTTTCTGCTGTGTAAAACTCCTGAACTTTAAGGGGCCAGGAGATATTGCATGTACATGTGTATATTAGAGAGACAAATCCTTTTAGTTAAATTTACATTTAAGAACTAACTCCTATGAAGAGGCATCATTCATAAAGTAGTAAGTCCCATGATGAGGCAACTCTGATTAGTTCCCAGGAGGGAGCATTTCTCATAAAAGGGCACCTCCCATAAAGGCGACCCATAAGGGGGCACCTCCCAGAAAGGGGCACCTCCCGTAAAGGGGTTCTTCCCATCAATGCATTTCTCATTAAGGGGAACTTCCCATAAATAGACACCTCCCATAAAGGGGCACCACCCATTTAGAGGCACTTCCCATATAGGGGAACCTTCTATAAAGGGTCACCTCCATTTACTTTTAAGGGGCACTAATCTCATAAAGAGACATTTCAGGGTAAACGATCACCTTCCATAAAGGGAAATCTCCAATAAAAGGTTACTTTCTGTAACATTGCATGTCAGATATAGGAGCACCCTGCAGAAAGAGGTACCTTGCATACTGGACTACCTCTGCTAATGTGTATGTCCATTATTAAGGGTTATGCCCTGCCCCCGTCCCCACCCCCATAAATATCACTAGTTAAATGAAAACCTTCGCAAGAAGACTGCATCACTTTGCAAAGGAAGCTAGTCCTGAGCACATCTACTTCACTAATAGAACTATGTTTTATAATTGAAAAATTAATTGTAGCACTATAATAATGTTTACTGATAGATTTGTGCTCAATGCTTGTTAAATGAAGGTTGATTTGTTCTGACTGTTGAATAGGTTGAACTTAGTGTCAAGTTGCCTGGTGAGGATGGAGGAAAAGACAGGGACTTTAAGGTCACTAACTTATTCTAAATAGTATGTATACCCTCATGAAACATATTATGTCTGCACTGAGAACGGCTTGAAGTGTCTAAGACTCTTACAATGAGTGCTGCAATGACTGCTGCATAAATGTTAATGAATGCTTTATATATGATTTTTATGGAAAAGTTGTAGGGAGGCAAGTGTAATTTAGTGAGACCTTTTTTAGGCAGTCATTTTCCAACAAAATGAGTGGATGACAACTGCTCATAATTATGCAGGGGCTGTTTTCACCAAATCTTTAGAGTATTTAATAATAGATTGTTTGCGTGTTTTATAGTAAATACACTGTAGTGATGTTCAATATCATTTTAGAGTGTAAATATTTAAAGTGCCTATGAAGTAAAAAATAATGCTGCTTAGTTGAAAGGCTTTTCAAGGAAAAGAAGAATGCTGTTTTCCTTTTTGGAATATCTTTTTTCGTTTTAGAGATATTCATGTTTTTGTATTATGCAAATGAGAAAGTGATGACATCATAAACAGTTCCACTTAAGCAATAAAATACTGAATCAAGGGGCGTATGGCAAAGCCAGAATCCGGAATCCGGAACCAGAACCGGAACCGGAACCGGAACCAGAATGAGAACAATAGAGGTCGATGATATCCAGTTGTTTGATTTTAGCTAAAAAAGTTGAATGTTACATTACACACTTTAAACTGCAAAATTGCTTTTTAAGGATATTGTTGTGGCTACAAAGTTCGTACCATTGGCGTTACTCGTGTTAAAAAACGGCTCAAGTTACGACAATGATTGCCATTGAGACTTCTCCATGTCCCTTGGTGGCGTGGGAGCGATGTTGTTACTGAATTCATGGATGAAAGGAGTCCACAAAAGACAAAAGAAATTCACCTTATTTATTGGAATAAAATGTTTGGGGTAAACAACTACGAACCTCGCCTTCCAGATCTCGCTGCACTGGAGATCAAGAAGAAACATGGGAAAGGTGAGCACTAATTAACCTGCATGGCAGGCATTCGAAAGGGAAGGAGAAGGGAAAGGGAGATGGGCGGGAGAACGAGAAGGGTGCGCGTGGAAGAAGGGGAGGACGCTATTGTTCGTTCAAATTTTTAAACACTCAGATTCTAATCGTAAAAATCGTGATTGTCTAGCTAGAATTAAATTTGTGTCAATCAACGCCAACCTATTGCGGTTGAATTCAACGTCACTTTGTTTTCGAGCACTCACGTAAACAATCTTAAAAAAAGGCCGCCAACTTTGTCTTTTTGATCTGATTCAAAAAGTTTGGATAGAAATTCGAGATTATGCAACAGTTTTTAATTTTCATTTCACACACGTTGCAAACAAGCTGTGAAGAATTTTCGAAAAAAAAAATTTTTAATGGATTCCAGCCACATTTGTTAGTCGTTCAGGGTGGCATAATTACAACACCAAACGATTTCTTTTTCAGCGATGGTCTGAACAAATTCACACAAGATTTGGTTGAGACATATTCCGCCACTAAACTCATTTCACAAACTCGTCATACGTTGTTGAAAGATTGCTCCTTTTTCAGGCGACGGTGTTTTGGCTTCACACTACACTCCGCCGTGAGAGTTTTTGGAATAATGGCACGGTAAACAACATTCCTGCATAGCCCGTTTTCCTGTGAACGTTTTTGATTGGATGCCATTTGACAGTTAGAGATTTGGTAGCTGCCTTATGTATGCATATTAATTAGGGGATCCTTTCACTTGCACCCTCCTCGTTCTCCTGCAAATGGGAAAGAGAAGGGAAAGAGAGAACCAAACACCTGCCACGCAGGTTAATTAGTGCTCACCTTTCCCGTGTTTCTTCTTGATTTCCAGTGCGGCGAGATCTGGAAGGCGAGGTTCGTAGTTGTTTACCTTAATATTTTATTTCAATAAATAAGGTGATTCAGAATTCTCTTGTCTTTTACTTTTCTTTTGTGGACTCCTTTCACCCATGGCTTCAGTAACAAATTCACTCCCACGCCACCAAGGGACAAGGAGGAGTCTCAATGTCAATCATTCTCATAACTCAAGCCGTTCAAAAAAGGAGTGACGCCAGTGGTACGAACTTTGTCGTCACAACAATATCCATAAAAATCAATTTTGCAGTTTAAAGTGTGTAATATAACATTCAACTCTTTTAGCTGAAATAAAACAACTGGATATCATCGACCTTTCTTATTCTGATTCCGGTTCCGGTTCCGGATTCTGGATTTCCTGATCTTCCATACGCCCGAATCAAGAATATCTCCAGAAATATTGGAGCAGTGTTCTTCAAACTTGACACCAGAAATGAATGTCCCAAAAGAAACAGAATAACACCTACTATGTTGTTGTCATGGCAACAATGTTGGCTCCAGTCTCTTTCTGTGAAAAAGCAAATATCCCCATTTGCAGCCTTTTAAAGTGGGACAGAGGGTCTTGCTCGGAACACACAAGATTCCCGTATGGTGTTAACTCTCCCTATTAGATCGTTGGGAGTGAATGATCCTCATTTAAGAGAAAATCTGGGAATTTTAGTCTTAATTACAGGGTTTTCAAATTGAAATAAAGTAGCAGGAGGAAATCATAAAGTAGGTTGTGCACTCTAGGGTCATGGTAAAGGAGGTCACGTGTAGAAGATTGCCGGAATGGCTAACCCCCTCCTGCACATGGGGTGGGGGAGGGGGGGGGGGGCCAATGTGGTGAAGAATCTGGAAAATTTGAAAATTTGTGTCTTGAGGTGCATTTTGATGACCGAAAAGTGATTTGGTTGGAGGCTACTGTATGTACACTTTTTTTAACAAGAGTTTATTAAAAATTTGCTCATTGCAAGATGAGTTTCTGTGGGAGTTCATGTATAAAATGCTACATAATGCTTTTCGTTCTATCAGTACTTGTTACATTGCAGTGTCATGTTTGGCTTGCAATTTAATTGGACTGTAGTAACATGAATTAACTGTAATTTTATTAATAGTATTATTTCAGTTTATGCAAGTTCAAGGTAAAAGGTTTTCAATATGAAGATCGTTTTGAAAAATAGCTGCAGATGAATCAGGTGCATTATCGTGAAAGGATTGAAGCGATTTCCGGTGATATCTTTCCTGTCACATACATGAAGTATCACAACAAATCAGCGATCTCATTTCGTTTCTGCTTTGATATTTTAGTTTTCATTTGTCTTAAATTCTGAGCACCTGCGTTGATGAAGGCCTTTATTGTTAAGACGCCTTTTAAACTGTCACTTAGAATACGCTTGGAGCACGTTTGAAGTAACATTTGTATTTTCACAATGAAGACTGCTCTCACATTCACCACTCGCACACTTAGAGAGCTGGATCAATTTGTGGTCAATTTAGCTCAAATATCAGCTGATTGTTGTTTGTTGTTGTTGTTTTTTTTTTCTTTTTGTTTTTGTCGCTTTAAAAACTGGAACAGCTCATGATATTAGTTTACTTGTTTGCCTTCGTAAATTTTCAACAGTGCTAGTTTTCAACAGTGCTTCGTTGTGGAAAATTTTCACGTGCCAACAAAACTGATACATGTATATGTATGTAATGCTGGTCAAAAATATTGCTCTTGCTTCGAAGTTCAAAAAATATATATAATAGCCGTACTGTTAAGATTTTCACCATTTTATTTTGTTTCCTCAAATAGATCAGATCATGGCTATGTTGGCAAAACAAAATTGTGTATTAATAACTTTGCGACAAAAAGTACCCGGCGCAAATGCTTGAAGTAGCTGGTGACTTGCGCCGGTTGCCGGCTAATTTTGAAAACAGGACCAGCAGCATAACTGTTGTCATGGCAGTGGCACAATGGGTGTCATTTTGCTTCATTTTGATGTACATTTCTGGTGCCAAGTTTAAAGAACACTGCTTTAATATTTTTAGAGATATTCCTGATTGAGTGTTGTACTGTTTTAGTGGAACCACCTATGACATCATCACTGGCTTTCCTCATTTGCATAATGCAAAAATGTAAATATCTCTTAAACAAAAATAGATATTCCAAAATGAAAAAAGCAATTCTTCTTTACTTTGAATAGCCTTTCAAATAAGTCGCAATTATTTTTTACTTCGTAGGCACTTTAAGAACTCATACATGTAGCTTGTGCCCTTCGAATTTTCAGCGATCGCTCTTTTGATGCATAGATATTTTCTGAAAATGTTCAATCTGAACTTCTGGTTTTTCAGAGGCTGGCTCAGAGTGAGACTCAGATCATGGGAAATCCAGTGCTCCATTACTTATTCAGTTAGGAATCTATGCAAGTTGGTAGGTCCTTTGCACAAAAGAAGGTTTCCAACATTTTTTTTTTACTGTTTTTATAGGTTAAAATCCAGTTTGCAGCATCAGTTAGTCTCCTTGAATTAAATAACTTTCTGAGTGGTAAACAAAATGGAAAAGTGCCTCAAGATGCAGTCCAGGCATTAGATATTGTCATGCGGGAGATGCCATCATTTCATTACACACCGGTGGGGCGATCATTCTTCCCGTTTGATGGCCAAGGGAGACCCCTGGGTGAGGGGTGTGAAGTGCGGTTTGGTTTCTATTCAAGTGTGAGACATTCTGAGTGGAAGGCTATGCTGGTAAACATTGATGGTAAGCAATATCAACACTGATTTTTTACAAGAACAGGTACATTGCTGGCCAGGCTGTCCTGATTAAGGGCCACAGCAAGGGTACATTGTATGCTCACATACAAATTAAAGACTATTGCATTGACAATAGTTACTCTTTAAAAAAAACACTCAGACGGTGTAGAATCATACTATCCTATCCTTATGCCCCTAATACATGTATAAAATGTGTTTTCAACTAGCAAACCTCTCTAAATGTAATGACTTTCAATTTAACACCATCATAATTTAAAAATTAGTGCCAGCCCTGAAGATTGATTCAAGATAATATTCAAGGAAATGCTTGTGCTCAAGCTTTTATCATACTTTCATTTTACATGGTTATATCAACTCAATGACATCTGCACGTGTATGAACTTTAGACTGTGTGACATTGAATAGTTGTGTAGATCACTCATCAAAAAGTTGAAAAAAATATGTTTGCATTTTTGTTAGACAGTATAATTTGAGGTTTTAATTGGTATATCTGCCTAGGGGACATAAAGTCAGCTTATATCTGCAATTAAACTTCATCGAATATCCAATAGTCATCATTTTCTTGGTTATTTCATTTCAGTCTCTGCAAAAGGTTTTTACAAGGAACAACACGTCATAGACTTCCTATGTGAAATTCTTGGACGATATGTAACACCTCAAAGTCTTGACGACCGTAATTTTCGGTTGGACAAACATAGACTTGAGAAGGCCATACGTGGTAAGAGTGCATAAGATCTTAGTTGCACGGTACAACGTAAATTTAAATCATAATAAATGCAAAATTGGTCACAGACATGAGCATGTAATTACACAGTATTTGCATAAGCCATTTGTTAATGTTTTACACATTTTCGTTTATGTGTTTAAGGACATTCGCCAGTATTGCATTGCGCATCCCTGCTGCGCATAATTTCACGTGTGATTAGCGCGCGCGCATTAAAAAAATGGCGGCTTTTTCTTTACGGCTAGACCTTGCTATAGAAGTAAATCGTCATTTTCTCGAAAACGAGTACGGTGACCTATCATTTTTGGGGTCTTATGCATTATGCATAAAGACCCCTAAGTCAGAGGCAAATCTTGTCAGTATGTCACTTTGAGGACGAGAACACACGTGACAGTCTGGCTTGTAGACTGGGTACTAGTAATTGCGAGGTCATTGTTTTTCAAGTGTCGGCCATTTTGCTTCTAGCGTTCGTCGTTTGTATATAAATCTGCGGTCGTTTTCCCTGTTTTGGGAAAAAATTGAAGAGATTTCCGTCGCAAATTAGTTGTAATTGTTCAAGGTAAGTTATTTCTGTTTCAAAATTGATCTTTCGTGCTGTTTCAGATTGGTTTTCTTTCTTTCTTTCATTTCGAAAATTAACTACACTTTCCTGGCTTGTTTGTTCTTTGTTATTTCATCCAGGTGACGTCGCTGAGTGGAGTTTCCTCGGCGATATCGATACGGGAGTTGTTTACTCACGCAAGCCAACATATCTAGACTCGGCTTGTGTTTAGTGCGGATTGCACTGAAGCTAAGACGCTTTCGCAAGCCCACATTCATTGGCTTGAAATCCGGTGTGCGTTGCACCACATACCTCACAAGTATCTCACAAGCTATCACAAACCAGTATTTATCGGCTTGAAATGTCGGTGTGGGTTACACCCCAAACTGAAAGAGTTATTGTACTCTAAAAATTAAAAAGCATTGAATAAGAGTTTTGCACTCTCAAAGAATAGTATATTTCGTACTCTTACTGCTGTCTGCTACTAGCCGCCAGCATGGGAACAACGATCGAACAGTACCGGTCAACAGCGGTCAAGGATCGGCTGTCACAACAATTTTGTGGAAGTCAAGGATGCATTTTCACGTGTGCGAGGGCGATTTTGGAATACGATGCTTATGATGTTTCGCTTAAATGTGTTTTACTTGCCAACATTAAAACAAGTTGTTGGACATTACAAGTCGTGTAAGGAGGTGATGTTTTGGTTTACACAAATGACGTGCTACAATGTTTACATCCCATTGCTTACAAGGCAAGCAAATGATGTGGAGGAAAATCTAAGTTCTACAATATTTGATATCATTGATCCAACAACCTTTGTGTCCGCTGACTCTAGTCAAGGAAATGAAGCAATCTTTGGTGTGAATGCTGGTAAGCAATGTGTAGCAATGTCACTTACTGCTATTATGTACCATCAAATACAAGATAATTCTACTTTGAACAATTCTACTTTGATAACTCTACTTTGAACAATATTTTGGTTATTGGAAATAATCTATACAGTTCTGTAAGATGTTCTGAGCGAACAAATGACTATTTGCTGTTAACTGGTGTTCCAGACATGGTTTCAATATTTGTTCATGACATCAAACATTGGTCCATATATGTCTCTTAGAAATTCACTTCTAGAAGTATTTTCAAACTCTTAACTGAATTACAATAATTGTTGTTTGATAACTACTGGCATTAATACACTATATTGTAATGAATACACTTTAACAAATATTGAAACCATGTCTGGAACACCAGTTAACAGCAAATAGTCATTTGTTCGCTCAGAACATCTTACAGAACTGTATAGATTATTTCCAATAACCAAAATATTGTTCAAAGTAGAGCTATCAAAGTAGAATTGTTCAAAGTAGAATTATCTTGTATTTGATGGTATATAATAGCAGTAAGTGACATTGCTACACATTGCGTACCAGCATTCACACCAAAGATTGCTTCATTTCCTTGGCTAGAGTCAGTGGACACAGTGGTTGCTAGATCAATGATATCAAATATTGTAGGACCTGGATTTTCCCCCAGATCATCACCTGTATTTTTAGGTATTGCAAATGCTGTGTGTACCATCAATGTTTACGACTGCTACTCCAGTAGATGCTGCTAGTAACACTGTTGGATTCTCAGGATTCATTGGAGCATGTCTATAGATTTTTACTACAGTGTGGTAAATTGTTTTGATCAAATGGCTTTTCCCAGCACTACCTGACCTCCAGTTATAAATAAATAAACTGGTTCAACATTTTGTGACTTCAGGCTGTTGAGGTTTTCATTTATTTCTAGTCCATGAAAGCACCCTGTTGAAAGCTTTGCATTGCATTTTTAATTATTTAATGATCTAACTGATTCATGTAATTGGTCATCAGATATTCCTCTTGGCTGTTTATACATTGTTATTGCTGATGGACTGTGATTTCCAGTAGTTTGGGAATTTGCACCAAGCTCTGAGGGTACTTGTTTATTGAACATCTACTGATGATTCATCTTAGAATTCTAGTTGAATTTAAGCATTCTCTTGATCATTTATAAGATCGTATGAATAAATGACAGAGTCATGCTTGTTTTTTAGCCATTTTAGTGCTTCTGTTACTAGTAAATAGCTGATAGAGATGCTGTAGTGTGCACCAAAAGTTGTCTAAAGTGTGCAAATTGCAATAAGAGAAAGATTAGCGGCAAGTCATCAATGTAAAATTCTAAACAGGGCCTGAAATTTGAAGCATACTGAAGAAACCCATTTCACTGCTGCATTGTGGCAAATTTTCAACCAATCACGCATGGACGCATGGTGGGCTGAATGGAATTAAACTAAGCATAAGACCCCAAGTACGCATTGCGGACCTATTTTTTTCTGTTGTGTTGAATTAAGTAATAAATTTCTGTATGTGAAATAAATATGGGCTGATTCTCAGTGTTGAGCAAGAAACAATCGTCGGAAACGTGAATTTAGCAAGCAATCGTGACTATAATCATGGTGCTATTTTAATATAAGGATTTATGTAGTATAAACAAGTTGCTGTTGCTCCTAAACGAACATGGGGACCCCTCATTTTTATTTCCAAATTTAAGTTCCTACAATATAGACAATCAATAGGCAATGTTTGACAAATATCTCAGTGCAGGTGCTATTTCAGTGGAATGACCTTAATATTTACTTCGTGAATTCTGTGTTTCTTTTTTTCTTTTACATTTACTTTTGGAGCCCATTTGTTTAAAATGGTGGATAATGCTGTCTGCCGGATAAATCACTATCCATTGTAATTTGTTTGTCAACCCAAATCCACATGATAGCGATTTTTCTGGCAGATAGCATTTTCCCTTTTTTGAACAACGTGGGTCGGTAGCCGTTATTTTCCATTCCACTGAAGTCAACAAAAAAGTGACAGCAGACAGAAACTGAATTTGCTGAACAGGACTAACTCTACATGTAAAGATTTAATACTCAGATTATGTACCAGTGCTGAAAAAATAATGAATATACACCTTTGGGCTGCAGGACTTTGTAAAACTTTAGTAAGGTCCTTTGAGACATATTTCAATTTGGAGTTGGAAGACATGAGTTTTTTAAAGAGGCGTGACCATCGTTTATGGTCTGTGTAGGAGAAATTCAACTAATACCCAAGTTTTTTTTATCCTTAAGGAATTCGTATACAAACGACTCATGCAGCCTCTATTAAGAGAAAGTACACCGTGTGGGGAGTATCAAGTGTTTCTGCAGAAAAGCTACAGTTTGATGTTGAGGATGGAGTAACTGGTCGCAAATTTAAAACAACTGTTGCAGAGTATTTTAAGGATACATACAAGTTGCATTTAAGGTATTGTGCAGTTACTTTTGTAACTGGTGAATTGCGATAGTAAGTTGCGAGTTGTAGTAGGAGATCAAATTACTTTTAATTAAACCAGTTTATTGAAAAGAAACAGATGAGTTACAATTAAATTACAAATTACAAAATAAGCGATATACTCGATCGTGCATATGCGGCTTAAATGACGATTTAAGTACTTGAATTCGAACAATTGAACAATTTTAAAGGAACAATATATACCTCGAATAGAATTCGACTAATGTCAGTAACAAGTTTCGCATACACGCGACTCTTGTTTTGACTTTGCTGTTTCTGTTAGTTAGTTGTATGCCAGTAGTTCGCGAAGTTTTTGCAGAAAGTTCCTATACTCGGAGAATTTCAAAGCGAAACGTAGATCCGCAGTGCGTAGAAACGTAAGTTAAGTCTTAGAATACGTCGCTGTGAAACTCCGAAGCAAAAGGTCAGGGATTCAAACGTAATGGTTACACGTTGCGATCGCTACAGAAAATGTTGAAACTAGTGTATATATCTTATACATATATTTGTAAAGAGAAAAGAAGTACTGGTCTAAAAACAAATAAAAGACAACAAACAACACTCTCTCAATTTCAGATATCCTCACCTACCCTGCCTACAAGTTGGCCAAAAAAGGGACCGTTACTTGCCACTAGAAGTGTGTACCATCATTCCTTGTCAAAAGAGACATTTGACAGAGCAACAGACGGCAAACATGATCAGAAGTACTGCTCGCCCTGCCCCTGAACGACAGCAGGACATTCAGTCTTGGGTATGTTTGATAATTCAATTCACACGGGCCTCTTTTCGCAGTTCTAACTACCCTGTATATAACTTGAATGTTCACAAAAAAGTCTTGTAAGTTATAAATAAACTGGGTGGCAAGATTTTGAACACACTTACCCGTTTACACCCGCTAATGTTTGTTCCATGTTTTTGGACACAACAAAATATAAAATGTAGCGATTATAGCCGACAAAATATTTGAAGGATAGTTAAGTGCTGACAAGACATGTATATGTGAAAAATCGTACATTTGAGCAACAGTTTTTTGCGTAACTCAAAAATATACAAAGTTAGTTGTCTTTGGATTTTACATTTATCTCTCCTCGCAGATGAAATAATTAGCTCTTATTAACCGAGCAGGAGGTCTGTATTGGAGAATCTTGACCGACCGAATTCACGAATTTGATTGGCTGAAATCGATAGTGAAAAGCGGTCTAGATTTTCCCATCTAGACCGGCATCTAGACCGGTTACATTTTGCGGTGAAAGTTGAAAACTAAATGCAAAAATGTTGACTATTTTCTTCTAACAATTTTTCTTTATGGAAGTGCCAAAGAACCTGATGAAAAAAAAAAGTATAGAGGACGAGCAAGCTTTGGCAGAATTAAGTTCGGCTCATCGCCGTTCACAAGCAAAATGTCAGCTAGTGCAAACCAGTTACATTAAACGAATTAAATTTTTCTTGTTTGCGACGTAATAAACATCATATTAACCGAGCTTCGTCGGTCTGTATGGGAGAATCTTGACCTCGGTATATCCGGTATATCGGTATATCCGGTATATCCGGAATAATATCTTTGTTAGCAAATAGAAGGGCTTATATCCGGGGGGGCTTATAATCGGGGATGCTTTAACGTGGGATTTTACGGTATTTGTGTTCCTTTTTCTGTCGAATGGGAGTTACATGTATAGTGGAATGGCTGCTTTTTTGTGTAGTGTCCTTCAAATATTTTTACACTATTCCTAAAGACTGAATCCTTCGGGAAAAGAAGAGACATTAAGAGCGTCATCCTTGAGCTTATACTTATAGTCATATTGTACTCAAAAATCTTGTTACATGCAGTCTTTTCTAAACATTTGTTTCCATTCAGTTGAACCTGTAACTGAATGTACAAACAAAGGTACATAGGTACTAATATGACAATGAGTGATAACCTTCTTAAACGTTAGTTTTATCTCGTACTCTAGGCCCAGGAGATGATGAGAGCTAGTAGTAAGTACTTAAATGAGGAGTTTAAGACTTCAGTCAGCACTGACATGGTCAAGGTGGATGGTCGAGTCCTTCCCGCACCTAAGCTCAACCTTGGTCCTCAAGACCAGCCACTGGTTCCCCGCGATGGTGCGTGGGACATACGAAACAAATCACTCCACAAGGGAGCTCGCATTCAAACTTGGGCTTTAGCTTGTTTTGAGACTTCCCGTTGCTGTAATGAAGGTCACCTGCGAAAGTTTTGTCAGCAAATGGCGTCTGTGTCCAGTGGAGAGGGAATGATAATGACAGAGGAGCCCACTGTTGTGAGATATGCGAGGGATAAAAGTGACGTAAGAATTCTGTTTCCGTAAAGTGTTATAGTTTGTAAGGTGTTCAGTGGCTTTTGTCAAAGTCAATTCGACACGCTAAGAATGCCAAAAAACACTTCGGAAATTAAATTAGCAGCCCCTTTTCAAACGTAGCGTTCTGAAAAAAAAAGCGAGATATAACCGAAACTAGGCAAAAACAACAACAAATAATTGGCAGTGCCTGCCCTCGAGAAGGCAAAATACTGTGGGAAGCCATGAAAAGGGTCCTCCAACATCGCTGACTGTACATTTGAGATAACTGTGCACTCGCCCTTTTAAGTCATAAGTGGCTTGTCAGTGTATTGACGACCAACCAGTGCTGAAAGATTGAACGGTCATTTAAACATAATTTTACTTCTTTATATGATTAGGTGCAAGGACTCTTTTGTAAATGGGAAGCAGACCTTCCCAAACTACAGCTTATCATGGCTGTTTTGCCAGAGAAATCTAAAGATCTTTACTCGGAGATTAAACGAGTTGGTGACAATGTGATTGGAATTCCAACCCAGTGCGTTCTTTCAAAAATCGTGCAACAAGCGAAACATCAATTCTGCACCAATATCTCTTTGAAGATTAACTCCAAACTAGGTGGCATCAATCAGGTTATTGATCCGTCGGAGAAGTCACCCGTGTTTAGAGAACCTGTCATCATCTTTGGTGCTGATGTAACACACCCTTCTCCCACTGAAAATGGGATTCCATCTATCGCTGCTGTTGTGGCCAGTATGGATGCAAATGCAACCAAATACTGCGCACGGGTTCGAGCGCAGAGACACGAGAGGTCAGGAGGTGCTCAGGAAATTATTAAAGATTTGGCAGTCATGGTGAAAGAGCTTCTTATCGAGTTCTACAAAGCCAACAGGAAACTAAAGCCGTCCAAGATCGTTTTCTTCCGTGATGGAGTCAGCGAGGGTCAGTTTGATCAAGTACTGGTTCATGAAGTACGTGCTGTTCAGGAGGCCTGTATGATGCTGGAAAAGGAATATCGCCCAAAAATCACATTTCTTGTAGTTCAGAAGCGGCACCACACAAGACTATTCTGTGAAGACAAACGAGATGCCTCAGGCAGAGCTCAGAATGTACCTGCAGGCACCACTGTGGACAGTGGTATTACACACCCATATGAGTTTGACTTTTATCTGTGCAGCCACTTTGGAATCAAGGTAATTTGATGCTGTCTAACATTTGGGAAAGTTTTGTTGCTACTTTAACTCAGTGAGAAACTCCAAGTTGCCTTACACTGGATTGTGATGAACAAGGTACTTCTTTTTTTAGAAAAAAATATTGTAAAAAAGCATATTGCATGTAAACCGTGAAGTTCAACCAGTCTCAGGGTACGTTTATTTTGAAGATTTGGATCAGTAGGATTTGTAATCCAGGATCACTAAAATCATGGTGTATCAAATGAACTGGTGAATCCACTCTGAAAAATTACTCGTTGGTTCCTTTGATGCACCATGATCCGAGTTTTTATTATTTATTACAATTTAGGCCCAGTTCAGACGTCGTGCTTCTGCCGTGTCGAACTAAATTCAGGAATTAAGTTCGACAAAAGCACGGCAGAAGCACGGCGTCTGAATCAAACTTTTGAATTAAGTTCGGCAAGCAATTAAGTTCGACAAGCTCTGCCGTGCTACACGACTTTGGCACGGCATTGATTCAAACGTCGTGCTTGTGTCGCGCCAAACAAAATTCATAAATTATATTAATGTATTTGGCGAGATTGAGTTCCCACGGGGAGTTAGGAGAAGAATTGTTACGAGGCATCAGTAAAGCCTGAATTTGGTTCGACTTTGGCACGGCGTCTGAATCAGAGTTGTTTCCCTACCGTGCTACAGTCGAACCAAATTGCAATTAAGTTCGGCACGGCAGAAGCACGACGTCTGAACTGGGCCTTAAAGGCAGACTTACAAAACAAAACAAAACAAAGAAAGCCATAAGGATAATTTGTAAAAGAGTTGCGTGACCCCATATAAAAACAAATTACCTCAAAATTATCAAAATTACAATAATCTCGCTAAAACTGTAATAGTATTTACAATTTTTGTTACAAATTTAATAACGTTAGCTTTAAACTTGTCAACGCTGTATGCCAAACGGACCTCAAGAGGCAAACTGCTCCATTCATCCACAATCCTATAAAAGTTATCTTGGATCACAGGTCCTGATCTTGATCATCCAAAAGGAAACCACCTTAAACCTTGCTTGTAAGGACCCCTGGCGCTCTTTTATCAACCAATCATTCGTTACGTCTGTCAGTCTGCTTGCCTGCCTGCCTGCATGCCTACTTGCTAGGCTGTCTGTCTGTCTGTCTGTGTCTTTATCTGTCGCCTCTATACACACCCCACCTGCTTGTCTGTTTAGAAGCAGTCAATCAGGTCATTTTCTCGTTTCCTTGGTTATGAACTTATTTTCAGCTGACCATGCTGCTTATAGGTGATGCAAATGTTCTTGATTTTTTTCAACTTTTCAGATAAATCCCCTCTCCTCCCACAGCCCTTCCCCTCTTATCATTTTTGTTAAACATCAGCTTATGTGTTACGTAACTGTAATCTTTGATTTAGACAAGATATTTACTTTGCCTCAGACTTGCAGGCTGTATAATAATAATTTTACCATGAAGGTTACTAATTTTTCCTCAGGGAACAAGCCGACCCACACACTATCACGTTTTGTACGACGATAACGCCTTCACAGCAGACGGCCTTCAACAGCTCATTTATCAGCTGTGTCATGTATATGCACGGTGCACTCGCAGTGTCTCCATGCCAGCCCCTGCCTATTATGCACATTTGGTAGCATTCCGAGCCAGACACCATGTGACCAATGGTGGAAATGGAAGGTAGTTTTTTTTGTGGCAAGATTTTCGTCAAGTTTTTTACTCTCATGGCCTTGTTTGTTTGTTTGTTTTAATTGTTGTCGTGTTCAACTTTTTAGGGGCGGCGATACTGTAGATTTAGAGAAGTCTGCAAAAGCCATTCAAGTCAGCGACAGAATGAAAGGAGCGATGTATTTTACGTAAAGAATCAACAGGATAATACTGTGTAAATTAATTTAACTTGAAATATCAGGAATAGAGAAAAGATGAAAACATGCAAAAAAATCCTGAAAAAATTAAACAACGATCATTATCGTCATCATTATCATCGACGTCGTCGTCATCTGAAATCATCATCATCATCATCGTCGTCTTTTTCCCTACAAGGGAAATAGGACCTTAAAGTAACACTACCTTAAGATGTAAATGCCTCGATAAAGACATAAGTAGCGACTTTTTATGTGAAGACATTTCCCGATTTTCCTTCAGTTTACAATATAAAATAATAGAATAGTGAGATAATGTAAACAAAAGACGGGACAATACTGCACCAAAATGCAATGACTCGCAAGCAATGGTTAAACAACATGTTCTGATTTGTGCCATTGTCCGGTACCCGAAGAAGGAGCCGGGAGTTTTTGTGCGTTTTTGTCAAACTTATGGTAGGAAAACTAAGTGTTACGTAATTGTATTCAGGTTGTAAGTACGAACATCACTACATAAACTAAAAGAGGACTTTAGACTAGTTCAGAGGTAGATGCATCACGGAATGCAAGACAGCCTCGTGGACATCGTTTGCTCTGAATACTGATTGTACAGTTGTTCAAAATGCGGGCACATTAATGCTGCGTTACTAATCCAGCATTTAGCGGTAATATTCTGTTGCGTAGACTTGAATTTATCTACCAATTTTCAACCCAAAATTGAGTTTAGCCAGCATGAAATCAGTAGTACAAATGCAAGAAGTCGCCATTGAAAAATTGTTTAACTATGTTAGTATTTAACATGAATCCTTAAAGAAAAGTAGGATTAATGTTCATCCGAAAATCTTAGAAGTATTGTTGTTTGCGTACTGACTCGTAAGCAGGGTCAATTTGTCAGGTTGGAATACGGTAGCTGACCTAGCCATGGGCGTCAGGAGCGAGTTCAGTTGCATTTTGCGCATAGAGACTGGGCACGAGTCAGTCTAATCTTGAAAAAGTATATAAATATTATTTTAATTTTGTAAAAGCTGCTAAAAACACGAACTCGTAAAATGTTGTTCGTGATGGAGTTTGTTTTGTTTAGCAAACAAGTTAATATGTAGATTCAAGTTTATCCCAGGATAAAGTAGTCATATAATTATAAAGAAAAAAATTGTCACTGATATTTTTACTTAGATAATACGTTTGCTGGCGAGTGTCAACAAGGGAAGAAATTTCACAAAGAAGTATCATTTCTTTTCCTCCATGATAAGGGGTTGATAAATTTTGGGAAACCTTGGGTTTAGAATATAATCGAAACCCTATCGTCCCGAAATTGTTGTCAGTAAAATACTGTAGATGGAACCCCTATTAACTGGCTTACTGTCATTACCCCGTTTTAAGCGGCCACCCAAATTTTAACACAAGTAGTTTGGCATTTCTTTTGGAGAAGACGATGACAGATAAGAGTCTGAATTTGGAATTCGACTACTGATGAAAACATCCTGACACGCGTTTATAACGATTTTCTTGACTTGATCCCACATTCTCTAAAGCCTGGTTCACACTTGTGAGATAAGCATAACACTAATGAAATAAGCGTAAGCTCTAGCACAAGAAAAAGAAACATGTTTCTCTTTCTTGTTCTTATGCTTGTGCTTACTTCACTGGTGTTATGCTTATCTCACAATTGGGAAACTGCTTATCTCACTAGTGCTATGCTTACCCCACAAGTGTAAATCAGGCTTAAACAATTGACCCGATCAAAAAAATATTCATAGTACACGAATCCCTAATAAGCGGGCACAAGAGATTATTTGGTGGCTAACCCCTATTTAGCGCTTAATAGGGGTTCGACTATACTGCACGAGATGATCGTGGCTATTAAACAGTTATCTCACGAGTGCGCGTTGGATATGAGATGGTATCTCTTTTTTTCAACAACCGCGAGTGGAATAATTGTATTATTGAAAACGTCCCCCATTGTATAGAAAACTAACAAAAAAATAAAAATAAAAACGCCCTCCTAAATTACGGGTACGTTTACCATATTTGTAGAGCATGGTATAATGGCTCATATACCATGGTGGCTGAGCCACTGGAAACGAGGCTCTTGAAATTGCATATTTAATGATTAGTTTTTAGTACTTGTTAACCGAGAGTGAGGTCTTTGTGAAAAAATTTCAGACGAGAACTTGCCGTATTGACCGAGCGATAGCGAGGTCGACACGGCAAGGGCAAGGTTTGGGATTTTCCTCTTAAGACCGAACGTTTAGGGTTAGTAAGTTGTTTATTATATGGCTTTTTGCTTTGTTTTTTTCACAAGCCCGTAGTCGGCCCGTGGGAAAAACGCCCTACAATTAGCCGATCAGAGCGGCCGTTATATCGGCTACAAGAAAAAGCCATATAATAATTAATATTATTTTTACCACAATTGCTGCTAATCTCGCAATCTGATTGGCTAATTTGCCGTTGTCGATAAGAGTCCATACCACGCTGCTCGCGTCCATGTGTCGCGCAATGCCTTTTTCAGCTCGCGCTCTGAAAAAATATTTTCTTTGACGTTGATATTTAGGGCCGTTTATACGAGAGAAAATAAGCCGCGGCTTA
>OX421450.1:8341821-8371821 GCA_949126865.1 Montipora capitata
TTCATCAACCAAAGTAGCCTCTAGCGTGAGGCTAACCGAAGGCACATCCCGTGGAACCGTGTCCGTGAATGAGAGCGTTTGTGCGATCCCTTTTTTAAGAGGGCAGGTCAGTCCATATCCTTTACAGGCGTACGGATTCTTTAAGGGCAGTTCTTCTCGAATTCCCCATTTGATTGCGTAAAGATGGATCTTTCCGCTGTTAACAACTTCTTTCGGTGTAAAAGTAACGCCAATAGTTTCGTTGGTCCCACGTTTGATCACACATGGTTCTCCATCACAAGGTGTCACGTCCACGGAATCAAGCTCACCACATGGCGAAGCACATTTTTCGAAAGGAACTTCTCTGGAATAAGTAATTCCACTGATTGAAATAACCAGTGCGACAAAGATGACAAAGCCTCTCATATTTAAAAAGGTTTTCTTTGGGTCGTAGTATAGGCAAGAGGGAACACACCGCCGTCTGGCCTGGCAAAGTACTTTGTGGATAGGTCTCACAACGAAGCGTAAGAAGTAGAAGAGCTTTCAAAAGTCTTCTTGTGACAGCTTTGAACTGAATCAAATCGAAGCCGAAATGTTCCGCCCTCTTTCATGATATAAAAAAATTCGAACTTTAATTTTCATTTGCATTAAATTTTAAGAAAACTCTGAAACCAGATTCATCAACCTCTGAAACGAAACGAAACGTATCTATTTTGACCTCAAGTCGTGTGCTAATTACATAGTGACGTAAATTATAAATCAAAGTAGAGGTTGTAATTGAAAATCTAAACATCTTCAATATGCAAAACAAACATTTGAACCCAACTTAAACCCTCAAAAGATAAACGTGAGGAACAAAAGCGAAGGCGTGATTATTTTGGATACTAAATAGGAAATATTGACTACCTCAAAAGTCATGTGAGCCAATTCATGGCAATTGTCTGTCAGATGATGGACATCTGACAATTAGAAGGACTACATTGACCAATCAGAGTGTTTCGCAATCTCACTAGAGCGAATTTCAATTGAGTGTCGTAAAACCAAAACCAAAGTAATTACTTTGGTCAATCAAAAAGGACTGCGACAATCCGGCAAACCAATCAAAACTCGAAGTAATTACACGTAGCCGACACAAAGCGCGGGAAAATGTGTACGCGTGAGCCACGATTGGCTTTGGTTTCACTTCTGATTGGTTGAACCAATCACTGAGTGAAGTAATCATAAACCAAAGTAATTATCTAATTCTTTCGACACTCAATTGAAAACCGCTCTAAACACTAAAATTGCTGCTCCAACCGAAAACAAGGATGGTGATGACGATGACGATGATGTTAATGATGATGATAACAACAACAACAACAACAATAATAATAATAATAATAATAATAATAATAACAATAATAATAATAATAATAATTGAGCGGTTTTCAAACGAGTGTCGTAAAACCAAAACCAAAGTAATTACTTTGGCCAATCAAAAAGGACAGAGATAATAAAGTAAACCAATCAAAACTCAAGGTAATTACACGTAGCCGACGCAGATCGCGGGAAATGTGCACGCGAGAGCCACGATTGGTTTTGGTTTCACTTCTCATTGGTTGAAAAAGTGTCGCCAAAACTTTGAATCAATCACTGAGTGGAGTAATGCAAAACCAAAGAAAATTGCTAATTACTTTCGACACTCAATTGAAAACCGCTATAATAATAATAATAATAATAATAATAATAATAATAATAATAATAAGATCAACTAAACTCACTCGGAAGACATCAAGATGTGTCGTTTGGGCTGGAAATGAGAAGAGAAAGAAAAAAATAAACCTACCGGACGATCAGCACATCGGAGAAGTCGAGGATGAGGGCTACAAATACCGTACCTTGGCATTTACAGTTGGGCCAGACTGTCAACACCAAGATGAAAGGCAAGATAATATCGGACTATACCAGAAGAGTTTAAGACGTTGTGTGGATCCAAGCTGAATGGCGGAAATCTTATTAGTGGCATCAATGCCTTGGCTGTAGGTGTAATACGCTACGGGGCAAGCGAGTTTGGTGCATGTCACCCGTATGCACCAAACTGGCTTGCCCCGCCGCTTGCTCCACTGGGAACCACGAAGGCGCCGTCGCCCAGGCAGGCAACGCATGCGCTGGAAAGATACAGTGTCGAGAGACCTGCAAGACTCTGAACTTTCCTTCGAAGAGGAAACAGTGGTAGCGCAGGACCGCAAGGAGTGGCGATCGTTTGTGTTGGCGCCATGTGGGCTCGGCCCACGGCAGCAGTAATGTAATGTAATGTAATGTAATGGAAAGGAATGTAATGTAATGTAATGTAATACGCTACTGTGCAGTTATTGTGGATTGAACAGTGGGAGAGCTGATTAGCATGGATAGAGAAACTAGGAAGATCTTGACGTGAATGGCTGTCCACACACCTGAAGCAATGTTGCGAGACTGTATCTGCCAAGGAAGGAAGGGAGGAGGGGACTAATTGGCATTGAGGATTGTGTAAAGAGGGAGAGCAAATCCTTACATGCCTTCTTAATAAAGAAGGAACACAGTCGATGCTTCAAGTGGCCTGGAAGAAAAAGGTGCTTGTTGAAGAAGAGAATCGTTTGGACTATCAGAGGAGGAGGAAGGAAACGAAACTCGGGAAGTGGAAGAAAAAAGCCCCACAGGAAGAGTTTGTTCAACAAACATCAGATGAGGCTGGAGAGGAGTGATGGAAATGGCTTAGGAATGGTTTTTGTGACTACTGCGCATGCGCGTAGCCACAATTTTTATAGAGTTAGTTTTTTTTTCCGAAAGTGAGAGTGTAACAATAGAATATACTTCGCAGCCAATCCGCATACAAAGAGGGCCAAACTTCGGACTCTGCAAGCAGTAGTTCGCGAGGACGTGCGAATCGTAGTTCGCAGCTAGAGTGATGATAGCTCTAATTTGAGGCGAGGTTTTTTTATATCTTACAATAGTTACTTCTCGCAGCTTTCATATTTTGTTTCTAACCGACCAATTAAGCCCGTTTACGAGTTTAATGAAGCCGTTGAAGGAAGGCAAAGGCTCTTTAAGGGAAAACATGAACCTCTTCCAGTCCTTCCACCTTGTAGGAATATCATAATTGAGCCCGTTTGCGAGATAAACAAAGTTTTTGGAATTCAGTTCAAGTAGCACGTAATTGTCAAATATAGATGGGATATTCATCAAGTCTTCTGAATTTTTCTCCATAGGGGGTTAAAGATGACGTCGAAATAGGTCTTTTTTCGAGTTTCCAGTTCCGTGACGTCTTTCGTTTCGAAAATACAGCATTTTGAATTGTCGCCTGAATTGTCATCTTACGTGACACCATGATACAAAGCTATTTGATTCGAAAAATTTGATTTGAAACCTCCGATAATATCGTACAAAAGAGGTAAATCTCTAAAGGATACGCTTGTTAGATCAAAAATCTAACTGTAAGGCTATCATGCGAGGCGACCGCCAAAACCACACGAGGAGTCTGTGCAGGCCTGTCACTCACTTACTTTCCCTATGAATCTCAGTAGTTTGAGCCTTTCAAGTACATTACGAGATGTGCTCATACGCATATTTTTTATCTCATGGGCGAAAAGTAAGCACTTTCATCGCAATTAGTGAAGTGAAGCACTTTGATAAAATGGTTCTGACATGGCATCTGCATGCTCTATTATTTCATGATATTAAGTTGCGTGAAAGGCTTTAACAAATATCCCAGAAACGATGTGCCGTACAGGCCCGAGAATTGGAGAGGTGATTTTTAAATTTGTTTCCAGGAACATTCCGAGTTGTTGACCTTTTTCATTGAACGGTCTCGAATTTATTTTTGTTGCGTGACAGTGAAAACGATCTATTGCAATCTGTTAATGTCGAGAAACTGTCGATATGAAAGGTGGGGAATCATTCCCAGAGTTCGGCTACCCCTCTTCACATAACAGAATATTCAACAAATATTCTACTTCTTCCATATTTTCCCCTTGTACATCTCCGCGGTAGGAGTCGCGGTGGCCTCATGGTTAGTGTGCTCGACTCCGGATCGGGTCCTGGCTGGGGACATTGCGTTGTGTTCTTGGGCAAGACACTTTACTCTCACGTTGCCTCTTTCCACCCAGACGTATACTGAATGGGTATGAACGAATTTAATGCTGTGGGTAACCCTGTGATGGAATAGCATCCCCTCCAGTGGGAGTAGAAAATACTCCTAGTCTCTTCATACTACAGTAACGTAGCAGACGCCTATTTTTTGAAGAGGGAAACAAAAGGTGTGATCTTGACTGCTCAAAAACGATTCTTTAAGAAGACTGAATTTGATCAAGTACAGCATAGATAAGACCTCTGATACACCACTGAAACAGTAAACATTTAATGACTGGTCCCGAGGGAAACAGTTTATTTTGTTTCCCTCGAATCTCAATGTTTCCCAGAGGCTCAGCCAAGGGAAAAATTGAAATTCGAGGGAAAAAAATTACTTTTTGCCTCGGGACCAGTCATCAAGTGTTTTGTTATGTAGCACAACAAAAAACATGAAACGGCAACAGCAACGGCGGTCGTCAGTCAACATTCGCGGGTAACAGTGCACTGATACCCTCTAACGCCAGAGATTTTGCACTGTTGCCCGCTCAGAGACTTTTGGCGGGAAACAGTTTTATTGTTAGATGTTCTTTGACCTCGAAGTAACCAAAGAGAGCGCGTGCTGTTGGGGGAAAAATTAAGCTATATAACAATAGTACATATTGTCGGTGGATGCAGGAAGGTTGCCCAGACAGAGTATGGGAGGCGCCACCCCAAGGTGGCCCAGCGGGTACAGCTGAGAACTGTGCAGAAAGTATGGGAGTGTACCGACAAGAGGTGCGACAATCAACCCTTGCCAGTTACAGAGAATGGAAAAGTGAGGATAACTTGGGCCACGATTATGGGTCTTTCTGCAGGTACCGGAAAGCATTGTGTTTTTGGTCACTTGGGATTAGTCTTTATTTGGAATTGATTTGTTTTCTGTCCTTAGTTCCTTTTGTTTTACGTTATTTCTGCTCCGGTACCTGCAGAAGCTGCCAAGATTACTGTATCTACACAGACAAGCAGCGGAAGTACAATCTGCCAGATATCACTGTGGTGTTGAAAGACACACAGGAGTGGACACTTTTCGACATAGCTGTGCCAGCGGACTAGAACATCATTACGATTGAGCAGGAGAAGATGGAAAGGTATCAAGACCTAGCATTCCAAATTAAAAGAGTTCAAAGAGCCCCGAAAGTGGCTGTGATACCCATCGAAGTAAGTACTTCACGTACGCCAAGCAAATACGTAAAAAAGTACTTCATATAAGCCAAGTAAGTAAGTACCTCATGTTAACCAGGCAAGCAGCAAGCAAGTAAATACTTTATGTAAGTAACTACTTGGAAACATATCTATTTTAATAGACCATATTCGTATTCCCTGTATTGGACTGGAACTAGCTTGCAATGGAGGCTAATGCGGGGGATTAAAAAGTATTTGCATTTGAAAAGATTTCCCCGCATTAGCCTCCATTGCAAGCTACAGTCTGTGACAAAATTCGTCGGAACAGTACACGACTATACAGATCTGAAGCTTTCGCAGCTCACTCTCCCCTCGCTGGACCACGCTTCGATGACCAGGAAACAATAGAAATGTTGGCACTTGTTGGCTCTGAAGTTTGACCAGTTTCAAACTTCATCCAACAACTTCCAACAAGTCGCAACAACACGCAACAACTCACAACATGGTGTGCAAACGCTCGCAACATCTTGGGCCCAACAATGTTGCGTCTTGTTGGCCAACAATGTTGCGAGCGTTTGCACGGGCCTTTAGATCACCGCTGCTCTTCCGACTGAGCTGCAAGGTCAAACGGGAGCAGGCCGTATACGTAGGAACTGAAGATCTTAAAGTCACGGCAATGAACATGGTTCGACACATTTGGCAAACCATAGTTAATCCTCTCAATGCCTGACCGCTAAATAAGAGCCACATGCACTTTCCAGTTTTAACAACCGTATAAGAATTTAATACTGTTATGTATAAAGGTTAAGAAAATCGTAGAACCAATAAAGCAGAAAACCTGAAAAAGTATTTTATATTCTCGACACTTGAAAGAAAACAAAACACGTGAAAAGGGTATCGCGGAATCGACGCATGCGTACAAGAAGAGCAAATTCACGACTGCCAACTGAAATAAACTGAAACCGTAAGCATACATTCTTAAATTTTAATCCCGCACTGAAATGGTTGATCTTACACTGCAACTGCACCTTCGAGTTAACAATTTCATTTTCGCCCGTAAAATCAGTTATTTCATGCAAAGATTGCAAGAAATCACGATCGATACCCTAGAATTCATAACAAAACGATATATGCGGCAGAAACTGATAAGAGTTCATTGTTACTTCAGTTGAAGCCATTTCATCACCCTTGATTTTCAATTTGCTAATTTCTTTTACAACCGACAACAATGACTGAAAGCAATACAGATACAAAATTCTACTCAAAATTAAAATCTAAAATGAAAACTATTACAGACAACAAAAAAGACATCAAGACCTCAGTTGCACGGCATATCATTATCCTACGGTTCCATGAGTTTTTACAGTATTTAAACAACCTTCACGGCAATGATTCCACAAGCCACGGAGTCGCCATTTTCATCAACCAAAGTAGCCTCTAGCTTGAGGCTGACCGACGGCACATCGTGTGGAACCGTGTCTGTGAATGAGAGCGTTTGTGTGATCCCTTTCTTAAGTGGGCAGGCCAGTCCATATCCTTTACAGGCGTACGGATTCTTTAAGGGCAATTCTTGTTGCCTTCCCCATTTGATTGCGTAAAGATGGATCTTTCCGCTGTTAACAACTTCGTTCGGTGTAAAAGTAACGCGAATAGTTACGTTGGTCCCACGTTTGACCACACATGGTTCTTCATCACAAGGTGTCACGTCCACGGAATCAAGCTCACCATATGGCGAAGCACATTTTTCGAAAGGAACTTCTCTTGAATGAGTAATTCCACTGATTGAAATAACCAGTGCGATAAAGGTGACAAACTCTTTCATATTTAAACAGGTTTTTTTCTGATTCGTAGTATACGCAAGAGAGAACACTCCGCCGTCTGGCCCGGCAAACTTCTCTGAGGGTAGGTCGAAGCCGTGTAAGCAATAGAAAAGCTTTCGAGAGCCGTAATGTCCCTCATGTGGCAGCTTTGACCTGGATCAACTTGACTGGAACAGGTTATGTCCCAGCGCCCTCCTTAACGACTGGAAGCAACCTGTGAAAAGTATGTCATAGTGAAGTTCACGTGAAAACCATGTGAAATTTGTTTGAAGTTTCACAGGGATTTCACATGGTTTTCACAGATGTTATTATTTCACAGAAATGTGAAATATTATTGTACAAACTCTTGTGCCATCGTAGCTTGATTAAGAAAATAACACAAACAGCGGTGATAAACATTGTATTCCAACGCATTCTATATGAAAAATGCGTTGGAATACAATGTTTATCACCGCTGTTTGTTTTATTTTCTTAATGTGAAATATCATGTGAAAATGATCATTTGAAAACCCTGTGAAACGGGCCCTGCATTTTCACTTGGTATTTCACAGTATTGCATGTGAAATACCATGTGAATCAAAGGAGGAATTGCAGCAAACGTAACTAATTAGAGTGTAAGTGAAGTGCCAGTTAAATTGTACCCCATGTGAACCTCGTGAGCTAGCGTTAGCCCTACTAATGGAATGGGCCCACACAAGGACAGAGAAAAACTCTGACCAGGGTGGGAATTGAACCCACGACCTTCGGGTAAAATCACCGCTGCCCTACCGACTGAGCTACATGGTCAAACGGGAGCAGGCCGTAGGAACTGAAGATCTTAAAGTCACGGCAATGAACATGGCAGGGCCGTAGCCAGTATGAGGCAAACCGAGGCACTTGCCTCAATCATTTTTTCGTTTTTTTTTTTTTAATAGAGCGTGATTCCAGTGTTGTCTTTAAAATGTAACTTTCTAAGCAAGGAACAGCGTAACAAAACACCTAAGAAGAGCATTTCACCATAGACATTGCCTCAGTCATTATTTTTTCCTGGCTACGGCCCTGCATGGTTCGACACATTTGGCAAACCATAATGAATCCTCTCAATGCCTGACCGCTGAATAAGAGCCACATGCACTTTCCAGTTTTAACAAACGTATAAGAACTTTAATATTGTTATGTATAAAGGTTAAAAAAATCGTAGAACCCAATAAAGCAGAAAACCTGAAAAAGTATTTCATATTCCCGACACTTGAAAGAAAAAAAAACACGTGAAAAGGGTATCGCGGAACCGATGCATGCGTACAAGAAGAGCAAATTCACGACTGCCAACTGAAATAAACTGAAACCGTAAGCATACATTCTTAAATTTTAATCCCGCACTGAAATGGTTGATCTTACACTGCAACTGCACCTTCGAGTTAACAATTTCATTTTCGCCTGTAAAATTAGTTATTTCATGCAAAGATTGCAAGAAATCACGATGAATACCCTCGAATTCATAACAAAACGATATATGCGGCAGAAACTGATAAGAGTTACTTTCAGTTGAAGCCATTTCATCACCCTTCATTTTCAATTTGCTAATTTCTTTTACAACCGACAACGATGACTGAAAGCAATACAGATACGAAATTCTACTCAAAATTAAAATCTAAAATGAAAACTATTACAGACAACAAAAAAGACATCAAGACCTCAGTTGCACGGCATATCATTATCCTACGGTTCCATGAGTTTTTACAGTATTTAAACAACCTTCACGGCAATGATTCCACATGCCACGGAGTCGCCATTTTCATCAACCAAAGTAGCCTCTAGCTTGAGGCTGACCGACGGCACATCGTGTGGAACCGTGTCTGTGAATGAGAGCGTTTGTGTGATCCCTTTCTTAAGTGGGCAGGTCAGTCCATATCCTTTACACGCGTACGGATTCTTTAAGGGCAATTCTTTTTGCCTTCCCCATTTGATTGCGTAAAGATGGATCTTTCCGCTGTTAACAACTTCGTACGGTATAAAAGTAACGCGAATAGTTACGTTGGTCCCACGTTTGACCACACATGGTTCTCCATCACAAGGTGTCACGTCCACGGATTCAAGCTCACCATATGGTGAAGCGCAGTGTTCGAAAGGAACTTCTCTTGAATGAGTAATTCCACTGATTGAAATAACCAGTGCGACAAAGGTGACAAACTCTTTCATATTTAAACAGGTTTTTTTCTGATTCGTAGTATGCGCAAGAGGGAACACACCGCCGTCTGGCCCGGCAAACTTCTCTGAGGGTAGGTCGTAGCCGTGTAAGCAATAGAAAAGCTTTCGAGAGCCGTTATGTCCCTCATGTGGCAGCTTTGACCTGAATCAACTTGACTGAAACACGTTATGTCCCGGCGCCCTCGTGAACTACTGGAAGCAACCCTTTGTAAAGTATGTCACAGTGACGCGGTTCACGTGAAAACCATGTAAAATTTGTTTGAAGTTTCACAGGGATTTCACATGGTTTTCACAGATATTATTATTTCACAGCAATGTAAAATATTATTGTATAAACTCTTGCTCTTAGGCCATCGTAGCTTGATTAAGAAAATAACACAAACAGCGGTGATAAACATTATTCTATATAAAAAATGCGTTGGAATACAATGTGTTGCCCAGTTTCCGGCCGGTACCAGTTTCCGGCCAAAAAACGGTAAACTCGGTTATTTTCGATGGGATTTTAACTGTTCGTCCACCGAAGCGATCCGTCGGAAAAAAACGAACATCTCCGCTATCAACTGATGGTTTAGGCGGGCTTTTTGGTTGAGAAACGAGCGAACAAGATGGGATTTTGTCCAGGTGAGTAAAATCTTACCGGCTAATTTTTGGCCTTTTCACTGCACAGCGAAGCTACCGTACGTAAATAAATAACTCGTTTAATAGGAAATAGTTCACGGAGCTTGATAATTTTTTGAAAGAATTTACATTGAAGATGGAAGTAATTAAGGGACCTGTCATCATAAGCTAGAACTTAGCTGTTTGCGAACGTCAGAAGTCTAAATCCTAGCTAAGATTTTCGCATACTACGCCAGTTTCCGGCCACTGATCTGCACTCACAGATAGATTGTTTAAAACTTATTTGAATTAATGAAATTTTATAACTTACTACTCGAGAAATTAATGAAATGTACATAGCTTAAGCAAGCATGGCGTAATGAGGTACATATTAACTCAGATGTTCTGTGTTAATTGCCCGTGCATATCGTGCGGGCTTTGTCAAGGTTATACCCTACCCATAGTTAGCAGCTATCCATGCCCTACCATACACCCCTAAGTAACCATTTTGCTCTAATCCCATAAAGTACAGTCGCTAAGCCACATCGAGATAGCCTTGGAAGTCCGTTTAGTCAAGCGGATTGAATGAAATTTCTGCTTTCTATTGATGGCCGGAAACTGGACTCGCTGGCCGGAAACTGGGCAACTTACTAGTTTTGCAAAAAATGGCATAATTTCTTTAGTACTTGAGGTGGGCAGCCGATCTCCGTATATTTTAAAGGTAAGTAAATGAACTGTCTCTTGTAGAAAAATGAGAAAGTTTCCGCGCATAAACAAGAAGTTAGGGCGATTACAAACTAAAGTGGCCGGAAACTGGGCAACATACTGTACAATGTTTATCACCGCTGTTTGTGTTATTTTCTTAATGTGAAATATCATGTGAAAATGATTATTTGAAAACCCTGCGAACCGGGCCCTGCATTTTCACTTGGTATTTCACAGTATTGCATGTGAAATACCATGTGAAAAATATGTAAAATGGGATGCAAAAGGTAGGTTAACAGACCTGAGAAAATGGATATGAAAATTAGTACTGGAGGGATCTTCATTTGCAGTCGTCCGGTCGTCCCAGACGACTAAAAACCGGCCCGGTCGACGAGTATAATAACTCCAAAGGTCGTCCTTTGGACGAATGAAGTTTTAATAAATGTATTTTCATGAATATAATGCCATCAAATCAATATAGAATGTGCTTCCGTTCTGATCGCTTTTCGTGGGTGACCCTATTCTATGGAACGGTGGAACGGCGGAATTGCGGAATGCACGGAATATTCTAAAATATGGAATATATGGTATATTCTAAAACACGGAAAAAATCGAATATTTTGAAACACGGAATATGCAAAATATTCTAAAACGCGGGATGAGAGGAAAGTCTTCAAAAAAAGGATATAAAAATTGCATTTTTTGCCTGAGTAAGATAATTTTACATTTCCTCTCGACAAAAGATATAAAAATGTGTTTCCCCGCTTCAGTTTCTGTGCCTCTCGGACTGTTCCGAAACATCGCAGGAGCACTTTCCTACACTCAGAGATGGAAAAATGTAGAAAAACGATGGCGCCTCAATTGCCTTAAAAACATAATGTACGACATGTTATCGTTTCCTTTTCAGGCTGATTTGCCAAGTCAATGCCTTCTTGAAGGTCTTTGTTACAAAACCTCCTTCGTTCATACACGATTTCCCTAGCAGATGTTGTTATGATCAGTCACAGGCAGACTAACTTCTGTCGTTGTTGTTGTTATCGATCTGTAAAAGGATAAATACATTATGGCGGTTGCGATTTGCTCGGCAATAAAGTTTGAAAGCAAATAATTCAATGAAAGATCAAACGAAGTGTCAACCGAGGTCCGTGGGTCTTCCGTCCATTTGATTTCCATGAAAAATGGAAAATGAAAAAATGGATTTTGTATTTTTAGTGTTTCATTTGTTTTTACCAAGGAACGTTGAGAATAAAATTCCAACAAACACAAACATGAAAATCATGGTTTCTTATTGAATGAAAATTAAAAATGACAATACAAATCTTTAATTTTTATTTGCAAAGGAAGAAAGAAGAATTGAATAGCAGCCAATCGATTTGAAATTATTCTTTTTCAGAACCTTTCCAATCAGGGTCTAATTCTTTGATTTTTCAAGGAAGGGGCTTTCAAGATAGAGGAAATGATCCATGCAGTAAATATCCGATCAATTTCCAATTTTCCTCTGAAAATAAAAATGAAAAATTGACAAACCCTTCCGCACCATGGGACGGACAAGTCGAGACCGCAACTGACAGGGCTGGGGTTGAGAGAAGTCACGCAACCCTTGGAGGGGAGGGGAGGGGAGTTGAGTTATGGCAGCTACAAGGCTCTACAAGGAGTCATATTTTTATTTCCTCGCCACAAATGTGAAAGCTATGTGGTTCCCTGCATGTTCAGACGTTTTGAACGACTTGGACCTCCACTAGGCTGCCTTTTTAAAGGCCAAAAATTCACATGTGCCAGGTACGTGATATTTGCATTTGCTCGAAGTAGTATTTGTATGAATCGAAATACATCAAATAAAGCAACTTTTCCAGAATGAGACGACAACAAAAAGTTTGAAATCGCAGGAAAATTAACGCTACCGAGGCGAAATTATGGTTTGCAGTCAAGGTTGCCCCTTGAATAAGCTTATAAAACACAACAATACAGGTAAATCAGCACTCTTTCTTTCCAAACTCGTGGGCTTTTATTTTTCATTTGTTTTCAAGAATACATTTTCACATGTATAAAGCTGTTCAAAGCACTGAATTTAAACACATCATGGATCACACTCTCACAAGCTAAGCTGGTAAAATTATAATTGTGTCATATACATTTTCCTTTCATCTTATAGGAATAACCTGAGCAGTACTCAATAATAAGGGATGTGATTTCATGGAGGATAAAGTGAAACATGAGGATAAAGTCAAACAACCGGCTGAAATTTGCAGCTATGAGCAATACTCATAAGTGAGGTCTCGGAATAACTGAATTGCATTTTGGAACAATGGTGGATTTCCATTTACTACATTTTCAAACACAGTGAGAAAATCAGGAAAATGTGAATGGAAGTGTTTCCTTCTTGCTGAACTTTGGCATCCATCACAAGACAATGGGTCTATACCAAATTCTGGCCAGGTTGTCAATTGCCCCCCACTTCCTTCAAATATCTGAACAGCCACCGCTGTTGTTGGAACAACATCTGGTGTCACCTTCACTGTCTTGTCCATAGCTGCTTGCATATTGTTTGGATGTACTCTCTGTTCTATTGTAATGCAGAGAGAATATGAACATACCGGTAGCTACTGATTTAAGAACATGGTGATAGAGTGATTTTACTTGATCCATGAAATATATTGTGGAATATTACACACTATATGTGCATAAAAGCCCCTATCACATGGTGTATACAAGATTGAGGATGAAAAAACTCACACAAAAACAGAACACACAATAATGACACAACTGAAGAGATAAATTATACGACTGTTATTGTAATACTTTTCTTCGTTTATTAGACTAAACGTCAGAAATTGTTACAAAAGATCGTGGGGTGTTTCGTGTAAATAGTCTGAGTAACAGAAAAACAATAGGGCTAATTAGGAGGTAGTGTTACACAATAACTATTATCCTCTGTTTCACGGGTCAAGTAAAATCACTCTATCACCATGTTCTTAAATCACTAGCTACCGGTATGTTCATATTCTCTCTGCATTACAATAGAACAGAGAGTACATCCAAACAATATGCAAGCAGCTATGGACAAGACAGTGAAGGTGACACCAGATGTTGTTCCAACAACAGCGGTGGCTGTTCAGTTATTTGAAGGAAGTGGGGGCAATTGACAACCTGGCCAGAATTTGGTATAGACCCATTGTCTTGTGATGGATGCCAAAGTGGGTAACCCTAAAACCCGGGGTGCTTACCATTTACAAAAACCATCCGGTTGAAATTTTCAGGCATAAACCTTAAACACTTAAATGCGACGTTGCGGGAGAGGGAATCGCAAAAAGGTCTATCCACGTCAGCTAGAGAGACTTAAAAGAGCAGAAAAATAGCATCACCAGAAATCAAAGCCCAAATTTTCTGAAGCTTCCCAAACGGAATGGCGTGAACCATTTGATCTTCCAACTGGAATTTCCGGTTTTCCCATGTAAATGGTAAGTACCCCCGGAATCCGGAATCCGGAATCACAGGTCATTGTTTTACCAATACAGAGAGTAAAAAATATCCTAAACATTCATAAAAGCTAACCTTAGGCCTAATTAGGCCTAAACAAACGTTTTTAGGCCTAAGGTTAGCTTTTATGAATGTTTAGGATAGTTTTTACTCTCTGTATTGGTAAAAGAATGACCTGTGATTTCGGATTCTGGATTCCGGATTTTAGGGTTGCCCTGCCAAAGTTCAGCAAGAAGGAATCACTTCCGTTCACATTTTCCTGATTTTCTCACTGTGTTTGAAAATGTAGTAAATGGAAATCCACCATTGTTCCAAAATGTAATTCAGTTATTCCGAGACCTCACTTATGAGTATTGCTCATAGCTGCAAATTTCAGCCGGTTGTTTGACTTTATCCTCATGTTTCACTTTATCCTCCGTGAAATCACATCCCTTATTATTGAGTACTGCTCAGGTTATTCCTATAAGATGAAAGGAAAATGTATATGACACAATTATAATTTTACCAGCTTAGCTTGTGAGAGTGTGATCCATGATGTGTTTAAATTCAGTGCTTTGAACAGCTTTATACAAGTGAAAATGTATTCTTGAAAACAAATGAAAAATAAAAACCCACGAGTTTGGAAAGAAAGAGTGCTGATTTACCTGTATCGTTGCGTTTTATAAGCAGGTTTTTATAAGCGGTTTGACTGCAAACCATAATTTCGCCTCGGTAGCGTTAATGGCAAGATTTCCGCACAGGTCCCTACTTCATTATGCATACACTCCTTTGTTTCAAGAAAACAATAGCGATAACAATAGACGTCCTTTGGGACTGTGGCGCTTTGTTCTTTCTTTTTAGAGGTTTTTTTTCTAAGTCTATATGGACTTAAAAAAAGTCGGTCGAACTTCTGTCTGAAATACGGAAAATCGAACAGTTTTTCCTGCAATTTCGGCACTTTTCCTGCAATTTTACCCATTTTTCAGTTTTAGAATAAGCGCAACAAGTGGAGTTTCAAGCAATCGTTGTAATAGGGTTCAGATTCGCAAACATAACAAACAAACCAAATAAAAAGTACTGTCATAAGAAATTTAATGGCTACCTGCTCTTTTTATTGTCAAATTGTTCTTCCTGTCTGCTTAAAAATTCGCCGAGACACTGCAAAGTGTATATTTTCTTCCTTTCCTGTATTTAGGATCACGAACGGTGCATTTAGAGGGATTTTGCGATTTATCGCTCTTTGCAGAGATCGGCAATATGCTCAATGATACTTCCAAGTAAATAGCTTTGGTAAAGATCCATGGATGTTCCCGTACGAGGCATACTTCGTTTCACTCCCCATCATGTCTTTTCAATGCCCTGCTGTGGGCTCGTTTGTCTGGGTCGACGAAGTTTAGGCGATGGTTAACTGCGGTGAGATGATGTTAGCCCTTGTCTTGTAGGCAGTTGTAAACTTTCCGGCCACAGGTAGCTAGGGCTAACATTTTTTCAAGGAAAGTTTACGGTCAGAAAATTAATATGTGTTCTGGCGGATTGAAGGCTATCCATTGCAGTTTTTTCTTGAGCATCGCGAAACAGATCCATCTCCCGATGCGGCACTTTGTCTTTGCCAACGGACTGCGTTTTCACACAGGTTTTGGACACGGAAGACGAAAGTAAATTGTTTTCTTTGCACCACTATATGCACAACTCTGGAAAGGCTATAAAGCAGGGACAATTTCCAAATGATCAAATCTCCCATTGCTGTGACCCTTTTACTTCGGTGGCCATCTTGATTATTACGAAGACACAAGTTTGCTTCAAAAGAAGGGAAATATGAAACGATTTGAATTGCAATGAACTCGTGCATGAACGTTTCCCATGAAAGATGCACCAATCAGACTTTAAGCGTGGTGTTCTCTTCCACGCAGTGAACTTATAAGTGTGCCGCACGCACGGGGCATGAAGGAAAAGCAGGTCACAGTTCACAGCAATACTGGAAAACCTAAAACTATCACAGGAACTAACCTTAAGCCTAAACAGTGCCTTTAGTCGTAGTTAGGGTTACGGTTAGCATTATTAAAGGGATGGGTTGTTTCAAGAGTAGTAAAACAGGGATCTCTTAACGGTAACCTACAAGTGTAAGTTCGATTGTAGGTGCTCGGCGCGGCACGTGTATATAATTACGTATCATTGTTATGTAAATAGTCAGCCAGAATTCAAAATAAATATCATTTACAAGGTGTGAATTAGCAACTTGACACGTTAGCTCAGTGGTAAAGAACAGGGACAAGTAATCCAGAGGTTTACAGTGGGTCGGAGTTCAAGCCAAGCTGCGAGTGACATATCATGGGATAAAATGGCAGAAAAAGCCGAGTGGGATCTGGAAATAAGAACAAGACGAAGGGATAGAAAGTGGAAAGCTGGGACAAAAACGAGTAACGGTGTGGGCGATGAAGGGAAAGAAGAGAGAGAGGGAGAGAGAGAAAAAATGAGATCCGTTTTTATTCATCCCGTAAGTACAAATTACCCATGTATATATTCGGTTCTCTTGGGTATACGTATTGTTCTACAAAACAATAGCGCGAATGAATAATTAATTTATTCTGCATGCATAATGAAGTAGGGACCTGTTCGGAAATCATTCCGCGTTAATTTTCCTGCGATTTCAAACTTTTTGTTGTCGTCTCATTCTGGAAAAGTTGCTTTATTTGATGTATTTCGATTCATACAAATACTACTTCGAGCAAATGCAAATATCACGTACCTGGCGCATGTGAATTTTTGGCCTTTAAAAAGGCAGCCTAGTGGAGGTCCAAGTCGTTCAAAACGTCTGAACATGCAGGGAACCACATAGCTTTCACATTTGTGGCGAGGAAATAAAAATATGACTCCTAGTAGAGCCTTGTAGCCGCCATAACTCAACTCCCCTCCCCTCCCCTCCCCTCCAAGGGTTGCGTGACTTCTCCCAACCCCAGCCCTGTCAGTTGCGGTCTCGACTTGTCCGTCCCATGGTGCGGAAGGGTTTGTCAATTTTTCATTTTTATTTTCAGAGGAAAATTGGAAATTGATCGGATATTTACTGCATGGATCATTTCCTCCATCTTGAAAGCCCCTTCCTTGAAAAATCAAAGAATTAGACCCCGATTGGAAAGGTTGTGAAAAAGAATAATTTCAAATCGATTGGCTGCTATTCAATTCTTCTTTCTTCCTTTGCAAATAAAAATTAAAGATTTGTATTGTCATTTTTAATTTTCATTCAATAAGAAACCGTGATTTTCATGTTTGTGTTTGTTGGAATTTTATTCTCAACGTTCCTTGGTAAAAACAAATGAAACATTAAAAATACAAAATCCATTTTTTCATTTTCCATTTTTCATGGAAATCAAATGGACGGAAGACCCACTGACCAACCGAGTGCTGTTTTTTTTTTTTTTTTTTTTTTTTTTTTTGTCGTTCCGAGCTGTTTTAGGCGTCATTTTTCGAGATCTTTTCTCGACCACCAGTTAGAGAGTCAAGAAAATTGACAAGGCAGGCAACACCGAGCCGCCGGCCAGTGACCTCGTCTTGTTCAAGCGGGAACTGACGCCAAACCAGTGGAATTCTCATGTTAAAAACACTAGCATCCGATCGATTAGGGATGTCCTCATACCTTTGCTGATTTTTGAGCTTCAGTGCAACGCGACCGTAGCCAAGCGTTGGCAAGCCAACGGTCGCGTTGAAACTGATTGGTAGATTCGAATAGACTCAAATGCTTGTTTGTTTGTTATTTATTTGTTTAAGCAGGTTGAAGTTTTGGCAGCTATTCAGCTGATGTGGACCTGCTATACCCACCCAACCATATACACACAGAGGACAGCCACATCACCGGGAACTTCATCTCCTACTCTTCTCAAGTAGTGTGTGGGTTCTTTAACGTCCCACAGGGAACTAATGAACATGGAAGTTATTTGTGAGACGGAACCTCCGGCTTATCGTCCTTATCCGAGAAGACTTGAAAGTCTAACCATTTGCGGATGTAATTACAAAGGCAGCACTTTCTCCTCAGTTATTTAAAGACCCTGAGTGTTGGTCCGGCCGGAGTCGAACTCACGACCTCCCGCATGGCTCAACCAACTGAGCCACCGAATTCCTTTGATCTGGTTTCTTGCACCGATCATGTTGAGAAAGCTTTATTATGGATTTCAGGACCGCCTTTCTCGGTGAATTTTCAAAAAATGACGCTCAAATTCGGCGAAGGTATGAGGACGTCCCGCGAGGACATGTCGCGAGGAAATGTTAAATTATCATCCGAAGTTACATTGTCCTACCCAGACTACTCCCGCGTTTTAGAATATTCCGTATCTTCCGTGTTTTAGAATATACCATACATTCCATATTTTAGAATATTCTGTGCATTCGCAATTCCGCCGTTCCACCATTCCATCAACAATTTGAATGGAAACTTCCAGAGAACTTCCAGAACGTAAGGAATAAACATGCAGCTTTCTTCAGTTTTGAAACGATATCTTTGACCCTGCAGTACTTTCCATGAAACAACTGTAGGCTGTATCTCACCGCTGGCATGGTTGTTAGCAAGTCGTTCGAACAAGTCGTTTAGCAAAGAGCAAAGGGCGACTCCTGATTCAGCTGATCATGTGGCGTTGTTGCAAGGTGTTTCGCCACCTCCGGCAAAAAGGAAAACACGTGGAGCAGAACCTGCTGCTTACGAATAGGTCTCTGTAATTGGAGACAACATCCAGCGCCCAAATCTCTTGACTAGCGTAAGTTTTCCCGCGTTTGTTTCGCGTAATTTCCACTGTTTACAAGGGGTCTTAGTTTTCGTACTACGAACTTAATTCTAGTTTCGGCAACGGCTCTTGCAACTTGTCTCGCAACGATTTTGGCCGTTGCAACTTCTCCTGCCATAATCTCGCCAAAACATTGCAAGACACGTTGCACGAAACATTTAACAGTGTAACATGTAACAGCACCTGTATAAGCACTCACTTTAGAACGGTTAGCTTTCAATAACGGTGATTTCGGGTTATAGTCTGCAGTCCGCGGTCTGCAAGTGTCACACACCGCCCTCCTTCAATGGCTGGCTCATTCACTTTTTTAAATTATTCACCATTTTCCTGCCCTTTATTTGATTTAGCTGTGACTTGTCCACTCATTTCTGGCTTTTTTATTTCTTTTCTCCGAAAGATTCCGAAAACCACTGGGCTTCTGGATTAATTATTATTATTATTATTATTATTATTATTATTATTATTATTATTATTATTATTATTATTATTATAGCTGTGCAAACGTTTGGATGCTGGTAGATATTAAAGCAAGATAGGGTGAATCACGTAACCTATCTGCATAACAGGAAAAGTAAATCTACAAATTCGACATTAGGCCCGTTTTAAACGTCGAACTCTAGTTGTGCCGAATGTAATGCAAATTAGCGAAAAAAATAGATTTTTCTCATTTGCATTAGATTCGGCACTTGTAAAATGCGACGTTTAAAACGGGCCTTAATAATACTAGAAGAAAAAAAGGTCTTTGTGGTAATTAGATGTCCCTATAAAATAACTAAAAATTACAGAAAAAATTAAGATGTGATTATTTTGAATGTCCTCGCAATATTAAGTGTGCCGCTTAAAACAGCTTTCTGCATTCTCATGAGAATTTCTCTGTCTTGTTGCAGAAATGTTTCTTATCTCAATTTTCTAACTCCTTGGACCAGCCTCCAGGTACCTCCATGATGACATTCAATTGTATGATCTTGTATCCTGCATGGGTGTCACGGTCTTGACAGCTACAGTCACGGTAGAGGTCCATACGTACTTCTCTGTCTTTTCTGTTTCTTTCTTGTTAGAAATTTAAAGAAAACGACAAAACTTTTAAGATTACAAGACATGGCAACTTCGTGCGCACGCGCCCAAGAGCAATACCGCTAGCCATGATTACCGCGAGAAAAGCAATTATATGACTTTGGTGCTCCGCTTGGCGGCCCTTCGAGTTGCCGGGTCTCAGCTATGAAGAAAGCTCTGCAAACCACAAACAATTCTTTACACGCGCAAAAATATTGCCGCCGGTAAATCCGATCCTTCGTCAGCTTTCTTAACGTTTTCTTCGTGTTTGTGCCTTTACTTTCGTCACTCTTGTTCAGGCGTACATGGAAACGAGGAAATCATGCGCACAAGAAAAAGAAAATCGTTCAATTTTCCTATGTTTTCTTGATTTGGATGTGTTTGATGGCTCGCTTAGGCTTTTTAGCGGTCTTCTGTGACTTATATGCGCATGCATGGTATATGTTTGGTGTTGTTCAAATAGGCCCGCCGTGTTTACTGATCACATGATATTGAGCGGAGTCTGGAGTAAATGGTCTCGAGCATTTCTTCGACTAGTGACCAACAAAAGAACTAGTCACTGCAATTTGTAGCCTGTACAAGTCCTTATTACTCAGTTACAAAACACGTTAGATTTCAGTTTTTTTTTCTGGTGCAGGAAAATGCACAATAGAAGCACATGCAGTGTTTGATTGCGCAATGCCCAATAAAAAGCACGTGGCGGTGTTTGGATTGGGCAATGCACAATAGAAAGCACGTGGCGGTGTTTTGATTGCGCAATGCACAATAGAAAGCACATGGCGCTGTTTTGATTGGGCAATGCACAATAGAAGGCACTTGGCGCTGTTTACATTGGTTATTTAAAGCAAACCACGTAATCCAAGATCATGACGCCATATTCTGAAAACAAAATAAAAACATTGGCACAGCGAACAAATGGCCTCACGCTTGTACCATTTTCAACGCGAACAAATAGCCTTCCGATGTATTGTGCACATAAACGAGTATCTGTTCTTCTCTTTAATCGTTAATATTTCTTGACAGGCCTCTCACCGTTCAGAGAGTTGGCGTTCGCATTTCTCTCTTTATTTCTCGAGAGTTTCAATAGACGAAGCGAAATAAAAATGACAGACCAAGTGGCCCACACTACAGTATTTTATCTTTTCTCGTGCCCTTACCATTCCGGAAAGGAAAAACTATTTTTGTTTTTTGAAATAGTTTCTTGTTAAAAGTCTGGTCCACCGTTTGGCATATTGCTGGTAAGTTCAACCTTTGCAGGGACATAACTTAGAAAAACCATGATTCACCGGCATCCCATTGATCTTAGTAAAACAACTGTCAAGGTGATGTTTTAGTGTGTGGATCAAATGCTAGTAGTGAATGTGCAGCAGCTATGTCATTATGTGCTATATATATAATTATGACAGGAAATTCATTACTTCCCTGTAATTATCAGTTATGAATGTAGGAAATGAACTCTACACTGCTGTATCAAACTTATCGAGAGAAACATATTTAATGTTAAGAGAATTACCTTCAGAAGTCATAGCGTTCAACACAACTTTTCAGATTCAATACAGCCCAAGTCATATTAGTAATGTACATGGAAGTTGCACAATCATGGCTTTTGCTTACTGTGTGTCTTTGATAAGTACTTTCCAAAATTTGATCACAGAGAATTATAATTCTTTTATTTTATTTCTCAGTGCGTGAGCGGGCGTAATTCAAAAAAATCCTGCAATCTGATTGGTACCGGGAGCGGGCATAATTTTCTTATCCGGCACGCTCACGGCGGGCGGAATCCTTGGTTGCGTGAGCTTGCGTGATGATCTTAAATTTCCATTTTCTTTGACACCGACTCTTTTTACATACGGAAGTTACTTTTTATTAGACTAGACGCTCCATGAGCGTATACTGGGTTGCCTGTGGTACGTGTTACTCAAACACAGAAGGGACTGAGTTGGGTGGTATTGAACTGCAGCGTTCCAGGCAATTTTTTCAAGTCGGGGGTCATTAAGACCATTTAAGAGGTCACCCAGAAGTCGTACCAGCAAAGGCCCTTTAGCTCACACGTTCATAGGACGAAAAAGATCTTTTTCTGAGGTTAGAAACCTGGCTACCAGTCTATTAATCATTTGTCAGGAAGAAAAAATTCCTGTCGTCTTTAGTAAAAATAGGCAAGCCTTGCGTACGTGTGGTAGTGCAGTAACACAGCGCTTTATTCCATATCGTCAACTGTGAGCTGCCTTTTGTCTTCCAGGAGATTCAAGTTGTCTTTGCGTAATATGTAGCTCTAACAGTGCACGACATTGTTTTGGTATTTTATATCATTGTAGTGCCATGGTAGAAGTCTTACGTAAATAGCCCCCTGAGAAGACATGCGGTTACTAGCAAAGTATAGATTGAAGAAAATAAAGGGAATCGAGAAACATTGGCTTCTAGGTTGACATGTTGATCATTTCCAAGTTCCCTCACAACTTCTTTTCACCACTAGTTTAAGCGTGCACTCTCAGCGTCTGACAGCTTTGTAAGACAAAAGTTCACCGAAGTTAAACCGGCCCTGTACGGCGGGATATACCACTTTGTAACGGAAGCATAGGGCCGAAAATTCTATTTTAATGCTCAAAAATGCGAGCAAAGCAAGGTACAGATTTTGTTCGCTTGCTTTATGAAAAACAAATATTGATGCAAAAGTAAATAAATATTGATACACAGTTTTTAGGAAGAGCGGAAGGAAGTTTTCAGGACAGTCGATCGAGAATAAAATATTTGCCATCAGCAACAAAATTTACGACATGAAAACAACATTAATTTTGAACCGCGAATATAAAAAGTTATCATCAGCGAAAAACATTTTGAGAGATATTTGCTCCGTTCAATTTTGTTATTGTACTTTTGGCTGCACAAGTAAATCGCAAAATCGAAAGTGACGTCGAATTCAGCGGGCACCGTGATCTAGCGAGTTACCGCGGCGTGTTTACTCGCGAAACAGTGAAGCATCTGTGTCAAATGATGACAAGATACCAGGTTTTTGTTTTTGTTAGTTTTCTTTTTCTTTCAAGTGTTATAAAGTTTGACAAGAAATGTGCCAATTCAACACAAAGATCACAATCGCCCAACTCTTGAGGTTGACCATTGTTTCTGCAAAGTCAAAAATTTACTCTCCAAGACGAGGCTATTTATCACCAAGTAATTCCATCGTTTTGGAAATAGCAGCTACTTTATTATTCATCAGCGTCACAATTTTTTGCTGATTTTGGGGCTCATTTTGTTGAAACTCAAGCACGCTTCCAACAGACCAGGGACCCGTTTCTCGAAACTCCCGAAACTTTACGGGCCATTTTCGTCAAACTCCACAGTTATTTTGCTTTTCCTTACCTTGAAAACGTGTTAAAAAATCAGCTTTCCAAAACAAGTGGTTGGTAGTTTCACAAATAACTTTTCGGGCCCAAAAATTTTTCGGGACTTGCGAGAAACAGGCGCCTGTTTATTTTCATGACTTACGCACGCGCTGCTTACAGCGCACTACCACAGAAATCCTCCCGTATCACATATCAACCCACGTATGCAAATTTGTTAAGCTACACAACATGTTAAATTCACAAAGGCTGGAAATCTCACAAAAACCTTTTCCTGCGAAAAATTTATTGAAACAAACAACATATTTGCTATTAGAGGCAAAAAACCCTTCCTATTTCAATTGCGTGCGTGCAAACAAGACACACAATCCGTGTCACAAAGCATATGCAATTAAATAAATTTCTGACAGTTCACATCAAACCCTCTTCGAAAGAACCTTGACCGTATATAATGAAGCAGATAAGAGACAACAAGCTTTCATTCAAGTAATTCTTCACTGTCACATTTCCAATTTTTTTTTTCCTTGCAGAGTTGAGTACAAAATAAATGTAAATTGCAAGACAACTTAGATGCGACTTCAGTAAACACTGTGATGCATTCAAGGCGTTCGATTCCTTCAATGTTTGTTAAATCCATAAAAAATTTGCCATTTTATGTCAGTGTTGTATATAATACCAAGTTAGTGAAATATTAGAAACAAAGCTCACTTGATATCCAACGGCGAAAAATGAAATTGTTGTCGAAGACCATTACTCGTCTCTTTAAAGATTCCAGATATTTATTTTTACCGGCTGTCTTGTTCATCCAATTGATGTTCCATTCTTGAGCTCCATAAGGGTATATTTTGTTTAAAGATGCACTAAAACGCCATTCGCGTTACAATGACTTTCGACGCCATTGCAGATTAATTAAATGTTCTCCTGTGTGCACCAGAGAAATCTACGCATTACCCCAACTCCCTCAAACCTAACAAAATATGCACAGAATACTCTATGCACAAAGACGCCACTTAGTGACAGGCAAGACTTTTACCGACACGGAAAAAAATAAAAAGAAAAAATATAAACCATTTTCCGGCTGGGATTGCCATACTGGCAACCCATGAGTAACAAGAGGTTTGGAAATAGAACTCAAATAAAAAGTATTTCTTATTGAAACGTTTAGTTTTTAAGTCGCTTTAATACTGCATTCGCTATCAAGCGCGGTGCAAGTCAATAATTAAAGAAATTGATTTTAGAGAGGGAGGGAGAGAGAGAGGGAAAAAAATGAATAAGTTATTTACCAGCTAAGGGTCGGTCCGTAAATTGAAAAACTGTGACCTCGGTCTTGAAAAAGCTGCCCTCGGCCTGCTGTTTCAGGCAGCATTTTCAAGACCTCGGTCACAGTTTTTCGCTGTACGGACCTCCCAGCTGGCAAATAACATATATTTATTTTGACAATTGGGTGCATATTACTGTGAGTATTTAAATTACAACAAATGGTATATTTTAAATATTTGATTCTCGAACTATGGATTCATTTGGCATGGCCATCCTCAAGGAACTTGTGTACTTCTGAAAGTATCGAGAAAGTGTCGAGATATAGTGCACATCTTCACGTGTCGCGCACGTCACAAAGTGACCTTTACGTGCACCACTAAGACACTATTCTTACCTCGTTTCCATGGTCCAGTGGTCATTGTCATCGGCTATAATGAAAATAATCTGGGTCGGGGTATTCACTACATACACAGTCGAACATCATGAGACTATAAGCGCAATGTAAGACCTATGTAAGAAGGATAGACTTCTGTCCTTTCTTTTCTTTAGTGTTAAATTAACCATACACCACTTTACTTTTGCAGGCCCGAGTATAGGCTACTTGTAGCCTCTTGTTTATTCCAAAAAGCACGAGTTACATATTCATAATATGCATGAAAAATGTTAGCTCTTTTTGCACTGAATTAAGTACATCAGTACATTTCTTTTAGCCATCCAGAATCGAAAAATTTTTCCATCGATATTATAAACTAAAAAGATTGAAAAAATTTACTCGAGGTCATTTACTGAAAAATTGCACTCGTGATTCTCTGCACTCATTTGTGTCAAGAAGATTGATTTATTTATTTGACGAAAACACATCAGTGTTCTGGCTTGCGCCTTGTAACAGAAAGGTCTCAGGCCTTCCAAGGGCCTTGTTTGCCTCAGCCTCTGTTTCTTTACGCACTGTACAGGGGCTTGTAACTTATGCTCCAAGGCGTGCTTTTCTTCTTTGTTTTTCGGCTTCTTCACTGTTGTTTTCTTCTTTGTTTTCCGACTTCTTCACTGTTGTCAGTTTTGTTTTCTGGCCAAAGACGAAGTTTCTGTCTTCAGTGACACTAAGTTCTTTCTTGTGGGACCGGTGCATGTCTATCATTTCGTGTCATATTTGGTCAAACAATTAAGTCAATTAACAAGACCGCAGTTTCAAGGTTAATTATGTTTAATTTTTGTGATATGTTTATCGCTCTCCACGCCAGCTGATCACTGAAGTTGTGTTTAAAATGTTTATTCAGTTGTCATTCCTCACGTATTTTGTATTTGGCCTTCTCACTACAAAAATTATCAAAGACCCTTGCATGATGAGAAAGAAATGAGGTGTCTGGAAGCAGTATACCTTATAGATGTAAATTCGATATTTTTTCGATGTAGAGTTACTATTCTGGTAATTTTAAATAGTTAGATTTTTCACAGAGGAATTGCCCCAGCTGCTGAGGATAACCCCTTCAAAAAGCGTACGTGACCCAATTACATTCCAGGATGCTTGACGTGCTAATAGGGAGTTTAAGATCTACGACGGCGACGTCAACGAAAACGTCGCTTCAAAATATAACTTTACACTATCGTAAGTTTCTCGTGGTTTGGCCATCTCGTTCGCGTAGTACAATGTGGGCGAAGTATCCTAAAAGTAAATTGGTACGAGCGGTTTCAGAGCAAAAACGGAGGATTATATAGATTCACATTTGAACGCTCGCGTTGTCGTCAAAACCTCAAATTCGGTGATTTCACGTCGTCGTTTTGCAGAGAACCGCACGATTATGTGCTAAAATTCGTGCCACACGTGCAGCACGATTATTTTTCCTCTTTTAACCAATGATATTGTTGTTTCGTAGCGTTCTCGTTGACGACTGCGTCGTAGATCTTAAAGTCCCTATTAATCACGACGACCTCGTAAATTTAGCTATGAAAAACGAAACGAAAGGGGGGGAAACATGCCGAAAAACGCTAATAGAGAAGCAAATGGCGCATTAAAGCCTTACCTGAAAGAAACCCCTGCGCTCTGCTATTAAAATCTGTAGAAAAATATGATTCACTCCATCGGTACTCGTGAAAAAATGCGACAATTTTACATCTTTTTGTGTGACCATCTAAATAAGTCGATCAATACAATTAGAATTATGACATCGATTAAAGGCAGGAACGCTGTATTATCTTAAATAAAACATTCGAAGAAAGTTCTGAAAGTCCTGTATTTTCACAGCTGTTTGAATAGGGATGAAAACTTAAAAATTCAAAATTAAATCGTATCAATGAAGCACTGAAAACGAACAAAATGACACTTTAAATCTAGTAACATGTTAATCGACGTCGACGCTTGCCAAGCAAACTTTATACCAAAAAACAATACGATAACTCTTCATCTTTTTTTCCAGTCATGTGACCAGAATCAATAGATAACATCAAAAAAGGCAGCTGTCTTATATTTAATCAAATATTGCAAAAGAATTAACTGTAAGTTTTGCGTGTTTTCCGACAGCCGTTTGAATAGGGAGGAGAGCTTTAATTTAAGAGTCAACTCAGAGTGGGAGATATTTTAGCGAGTCAAAGCTTTTTACAATTCATTTCACGGCTGGAATCGGCACAAGTGAGCAAGCTCATCATGATGAATGACACAAATATCCTTCTTAGGCTGCACAAAGAAAGCTCTGTTGGTTTTTATGCAATTAAGGCCGTGCTTTCTGCCTTGATAATATCTTTTGCCTTGGTCTCTGTCATTGGAAATCTACTTGTAAGCGCAATGTTTGCCAGAACACAGAGCCTTCGCACGAGCACGAATTATTTCATCACGAGCATGGCTGTATCAGATCTCCTTTACGGAACTACTCTATGTGGTCTGTTTTCCAGCAGCAGGCTTTCGGTGTTTGATCATCACATATCTTCGATTGGATGCAAAACCGGCTACTACGTTTTGGTTGTCTCGTATTCTGTTTCAATTGTAAGTCTTGTGTTAATTACAGTGGACAAGTTCATCGCAGTTGTTTTCCCGATGAAGGTAACCTTCATAACAGGAAATATTCGGGCGTTTCTCATTTCCACAAGCTGGATGATACCGGCGGCATTCTGCTTTCCATTTCTATACTTCTCAAGAGTTGCGCATGAATCCGAGAAGCCTTTCTTGTGTGTCATCGGGATTAACGAAAATTTTCTTACCTTCTACACCATTTTTGCATTTGTGTTTCTTTACATCCTGCCTTTTCTTCTTATCATAACTCTCAACATTCGTATTTTGAAATCATTGAGAAGATCTAATGGAGTAGTCTTTCCAAGTAATGCCGGTTCCAGCAACGCGAGAACACGAATCGAACAGAATCAACGAATAACAAAGATCCTTGTTTCCATAAGTGTTTTCTTCTTTTTCTGCTGGACAGCACATTATATCTGTATAATTATTTTGAAGAATTTTCCAACGTTATTAGAAGGTGGCAGAAAAGAAATTTTATTTATTTTTCTGTACTACTTACTTCCTCTGATCAGTACCGCCTTCAATCCAACTATACTGTTTGTGTTCAGCACAAACTATCGCCGCGAGCTGAAGGACTTTTTAGGCGGGATTATATTTATGTGTAAATCATTCTAGATGAACCATTCTATTTCATGCCTCTACCAAGACGACTGAAAAGCGGAACTTGAGTGGGATTTTTAAAAATTGTCTTTCCGCTGTAGCCTTGGGGATCGAAATACGTTTTTCATTCTCTGAGTTAAAATAAAATATTGGAAACAGAATTTCAAAAGTTTGTTGTTAACAATAAAGGTTCGTTTAAACGATTTCAATATTTGCTTGAACATGCATTCAACACTTTGTTGAACCAACTGTTCGGTGCGTTTGAACAGGTCGTCCAACATTTTGAAAGCGTAAAAAATGTTGAAAGCGTATTGAATCAAGTTTAAATCGGTTTAAACTTTCATTAATCATCAATTCAACTTTTCCTTTGTTCTTGCAAATGTTGAATGGTGTTAAAGCCGTTTGAACACTGTTCAACAATAGCCCACTTTCGATATATTAAAATTTAGTCCTAAACAAAAGACATCATCTCGAGGCTCTGGGGAATAAACTCATACAAATCCTTATATCCTTTTAATTTATCGAAAGTGGTCTATTGTAGAACACACGCATGCTCACATCTGGCCACAGAAGTCGCAGTCATTAGGACATTTGCATGATGACGCCATATGACTACAAGTACCAGAATCCTGCAGGTTTCGCTTGTCTCATACTAATAAGAGCTATTGTTATTTTTACCCCACTGGGAATACAGAATTTAAATATGAAAAGAAAAACAAACTGAATTGTGGTAGTTGTAGTCAAATGACGCCATCGTGAAAATTGCTTATATGGCGTTGCTTATCTGGACGAGAGAGACTGGTTTCTAGTTCTTAGTTAAACGCAATCAAATTTCGCGAAAGTGTTGGCGCAATGTTGCAACCGTTTAAACAGGCCTTTACTGTTAGAAGCAGAAAACAATTTAAATAGAGATTTCATTTTGTGGCAAGATAATAAAAGATAAAGAGTATTTTTAAAAAGTGTTCTATGTATATGGGAGTGCTTGATATATTGGGGCATTTTCCATTTCTGTACCATTTCTGGAGATTTCCATCGGGTGAAAAACGTGTTGCATTTAACGCAAGTCCATTCGCCGCCCGGCGTGTGCTATTTTCACTGCCAAAATTCAAAATAGGACCATGAATAGCCTGGAACTGGTAAGACTTTTGACAACTTGTAATTTCCATCGGAAAGTTTGTAACGGGAAAACCCGACTACCTTTTGAGATCTCCTTTTTTCCTGAAAATTTTCAAGTGGAACGAACCCAAAAGTCGTGTTCCATTTTACAAACGAACCGGAATTTCCGGTTTTTTTTTTTTGTAAGCGGAAATTGGGTATAATGGGCAACAAAGGTGTCTGAGAGAGATGTAAAATAGCATTATGAAATTTCTCAATCTTCATGGGAGAAAGGCTTGCAGAGCAATGTGGGTATCTTGGATGGTCCTATGGCATTGGCCTCTAGCAGCTCAAAAAGCAACAGACACACGAGATCATTCATTTTATGAAATTTTATTTCTGTAAATATTTCTGTGAACGAACACGCATACTCATTCTTCTTGTCTTCTTGGAATCTGATGCAATAAAACTTCATGTTATGAAAACTTTTAAAAAAAAGACAAACAACTTTCGGGAAACAATGGATAAGCTCATAAAAGTTGAAGATTTCAAGGGAAAGAAGTATTCTCTTAACATCAGACTGAAAAGAAAACAAAGGAAACAAAAATCCGGAATTTTTATATCCATAATTCCAGAAAGTTTATTTTGGATTCTTAAAATGTGGTTATTCAGAAAAGAGAGTTGAATTTTTAATACCACTCTGCAATATCCGGCATAAGTAGATTTCTAACACGTTTCCACAAAGTTCGTCAGGGATACATCAGGATCAAAATATATCATATCAAAAATACAATCAGCAAAAAAGTGATCAAATATAGTTGAACATCTGAAAACCAAAAAAAGATATGAAATTAAAAATTGATTTCTTGTGTTTTAATTATCCTACAAACTTCATT
>OX421450.1:8384321-8389321 GCA_949126865.1 Montipora capitata
AAGTACTTGAAATGTATATATAGAGAGCACGCCATGAGCAAGAAACCGCAACAGACTCCTTTTTCAACTTGAATTAAAACTCGAGCAAACTGATGTTAAGTTACCAACTTTGTCAATCAACACGCATCGCTGCAGACTAAGAGAAAGAACTTCTGATTTAAAGTTATTGATTTTGCTACAAGAAATTTACCTTTGCTGACACATTGCCCTTCTCTCTAAGAATTGACATGGGGTTCGGTGAAGAAGGACGGGTTGATACTGGAATTCGAAGCTCACCTATAAAAGGCAAAATATGCAGCAATATCTAACACCAGTTCATTTAGTACTTTGGCAGGGGCAGATTCAAAGAGTTGAGAAAGACAGCGTTGAAAAAAAACTAAGAAAACAATACAAAACGTATAAATAAACATCGACATTTAAACTATTGTTAAAAGAAGCTTAAGATTGTTCACCTAATTTTTTTTAAAAATACAAAAATACCAAACAATTAAGGGGGCAGACGTTTTTCCTTCTTTCATATTTCATAAAGGAGTCCATGCGCGCTTTGGTGTGGTATATACAGATTGTGGAAAAAGTTACTGGATACTAGCAAAATATCCGATACAAAATTTCACGGGAGCACATGAGCCCAACAAACGGACCTGGGGGCCGTTTCTCGAAAGTCCCGAAACTTTACGGGCCATTTTCGGGTGTCACATTTCCTTTTGTAACTCAGGAACGGAGAGCATTTAATTCGTCAAACTTCACAGTTAATTTTCTTTTTCGTACCTTGCAAGCATGTTAAAAGATCGGCTTTCCAAAACAAGCGGTTGGCAATGTCACAGATGGCTTTTCGGGTCCGGAAAGTTTTCGGGACTTTCGAGAAACGGGCCCCGCTCTCAACTGAGTGGCTTGATAACTAAGTTGGTAGAGCATTGAACCGGTATCGAAGAGGTCATAGGCTCAAATCTCGTTGAAACCACCTGAATTTTGCAGGTGTTTATAAGAAACAATTGCTTAAATTGTCCAGATAAGTGCGAGGAGCACTTCTATCTTTCGTCTATAATCGAACGCACTTCAAATATACACTTCTTTATACTACTGATATGTTGAATACAAAGCCATGTAAACAGTGAAATCAGCATCACGAAGCTATAAACATGACAAAATAAACCAAAAAATTATTAGCTCTAAGCTCTAATGTCTGCTTGGAGTGAGGTTGCAGTAGGGTTCTATAGCCACGAGAAAACACCTAGAATAACTACTCTGAACAAGAGAAAATTAAGGGACAGAGAGGGAGGCTCCCGGTCCAGCCCTTGGGATATGTCATGTCCACGAAAGTTATTTTTAGACGAGCGGAAGTCTTTGTTCTAACGGAGACGTCCGCATGCAGATCAACCTCGGTCTGATGTTTGAAAGAAATACAAATATTTCATGTAATGGCGGACGAAGTGGACTTAACGTTTGTCGATGAAAACGACTTTCAGAAACGTTAACGCGGAAAATGGTTTTTCTGGTCTGATAATTCTAGCTGGGAAATAAGCTCCACTCTTTCTGTGGACACGAATGACTCGCTGGCTGACATCAGTGAATTAAACGGAGAACGCATGTCAGAAGCGAATAGCGAGGGTGACAGTTCATGGCACGACGACAGCGCTGTTAGCGATCGACAGTCGGGTGACGATCACACCGAGGAAGCCTCGACATCTTTCTTCATCAGCCTTCCACGTGCGCCGCCATTTTCTCTTTTTACTAAGAACCTGAGAGCGCGGCAAGACTGCATGCGGACTTCTCGGAAGACAGACGCTAGAACAAAGACTTCCGCCCGTCTAAAAATAACTTTCATGGACATGACATATCCCGGCCAACGCCCTGAGCCTCAACTTACCGGAAAATGGTCCCTGCTTCAGTCCTTTGTTGTTTCCACGTGCGAGCCCTTGCCTTGATTCTTCCTTATCTCCAATGTTGATTACAACATCATTCGTCTCACCTGTCAGTGGTTCCTGGTTCAGCCCTTTATCTTCATCATCTTTTATGTTAATAACGATGTCAGCAGGTTTATCTGGTTGTGTATCCAGTCTCAGTCCTTTGCCAGATTGTTCCGTTTTCGTATCTCCATTACCTTGGCCCTTCTTTACGTCTTCCTGGTTTCTGCAGTTTCGAGATGGGGAGATAGCTGCTCGAGTCGACCCGCGTTCGTTTGCAGATGTAACCACCTCCGCTAAATCTCCCTCATCTGGAATGGTAATAACGATATCCGTCACAGGCGATACAGGCTTTTTACTCGATTCGTTTGCCGCACTGGTGATTCCGCTCTCTGTAGCAACAGCACTTTTCACGTTTTCAGGTACATTGGAAAAGCTGGCAGAGGGTGTAGAAGTCGAAAGTGAACAGTCCTCGGCAGAGGTTGACGAGTCATCTTTGATTTGGGACTGTGGTTTGGATTCCATGGCGGCGTAGAGTGTGACCAAGGTGGGGGCAACGGAAGGCGCTGTGTCCTTTAGTTCGAAAGACATTTCAGACGAAAGTGAGCTGCCCGATGGAGATAATAAATGTTCCATTTCCGAAGTTTCGTCCTCTATCCAAAACTGATCGGCATTTTTTCGATCCGTAGCAATGGGTGGGGTCATTAGAGGAGTAGATCTGGGTGTGTCTGTCATTGTCCAAATGTTTGGAGCATGCTTAGAGCTGTTTTCAAATCGTACGGCCTGTTCCGAGGGAGTGCTATCTCCAGGTTTTGAACCCGTTGTTGTCTTGTTAAGACCTTTAGGTTTCCTCTCATAAATGATCTCCTCGTCGCTGAGTTCTTCGCCAAAGTTCGTCATGGATGGTGTCACTATTCCCAGTTCATTGTCGTTTTCAGGGTCATTATTGCGGCGTAGAAGCGGCGATTTACACTTCCCCCTACAGAAGACGGAACGATGTTGCATTGATCTGTGATATGTGATCAACATTATCGTTTGTTCATAATGTTTTTTTGGCTAATTATTTTACATGCCGGTGGCATGCCATATACATGAGGATTGATCACTTTTCGGAAGCACTGAACCTGGAGCCTACAACTCCAAACTAGGTAATGGTTTCTCGCGTAAGACTGGTGATTAGCTGGAAAGCTCCGGTCTCGTGGGAAAATCAATCTAAAAATAACTTGGTCTATAAAAACGCCCTTCCACAAATGCAATGAAGTTGTGTTCTTCTAGTCATGGGCTCCTGTTACTTCGAAATTCTCTTGGTGGGTCCGGTAGAAAAAAGGTAAACTTGACTCCAGTGTACCCATCACCTCTATCAGGAGCCTCTATCCAGTCGCTAGGTGGGTAATCATATTAGAGCGAGTTTCAATCAAGTGTCGTAAAACCAAAACCAAAGTAATTACTTTGGCCAATCAAAAAGGACGGAGACAATCCAGTAAAACAATCAAAACTGGAAGTAATTACACTTCACTGACACAAAGCGCGGGAAAATGTGCACGCGCGAGCCACGACTGGTTTTGGTTTCACTTCTGATTGGTTGAAAAAGTGGCGCGAGAACTTTGAACCAATCACTGAGTGAAGTAATCATAAACCAAAGCAATTCGCTAATTACTTTCGACACTCAACTGAAAACCGCTCTTATCGTGTTCCTATGCTTAGGTTATAATACCCAGAACCGTGTAACTTTGCAACGATGAACGATTCCAACAATTTCTCTCAGACCTACCAATTTTTCACAAATTTAAAGCAAACATAAACCGGCCGGATTCTCAAAGAATGACAAAATGCTTTGGAGTATGATGTAACGTTGTTGATTATTCTTCCACTTTAATGTTTATTTCATTTCATGGTACGTTTACTTTGCTGCTAAATAGAGCAATATATTCCTTAATAATTGTCCCTAAAATGCTTAGAAAAGATTTGTTTCTCACTCTCTAACTCCTATTAAAGTTTGTGAAAGGGAGGCAATTAACGTTTAAGGATGCTTACCATATGAACATTGCGATCAGCGGCACTACCATTGCTACCACCATCAATCCAGCGAAAAATGCAGCTGGGGAATTCCGGGAAGCATCCTCTTTGTTTCTGTCTGGAGCTGCGGAAACCGGGGAAACATTTTCTTCGTCTCCATCTTGAACATCAGGGTCCTCCTTCTTTTTCATTTTATACTTTCCCGCAGGTAACTTTCTCGGTTCATGAGGTACGGACCAACGAACTCCCATCGATACGGTCTGCGTTCCTGGTCGCAAAGGCTCGCTCGTGTTTTTTTCCGTTGTGGTTCCAAATCTTGAGAAGAAGAACTCGTGTATTGTCGCTCCAGCTCCTTGTTCATCCTTGCCATCACTTGAAGACTCCCCACTTTTGCCATTATTGGTGTCGTTTTCACCGGCAGGCATCGACAAGGGGTTCTTTTCAAGGGACGAATCTGTTGAATTTGGGCTTTTATCAAATGATGTGGTTTTCGATGACTTGCTTGCTTGACTGCCATCGGAGAAGCTTACATCATTGGCAGTTTCACCACTGACCTTCGAAATATTGATTCCATCACGAGAAGTATCGTTAATGTCATGCTTCACACCGGCAAAGCTTGAAACACCCCCTTCTGCGGTAGCCGTTGTTTTCTCTCGCCACGACGGTTTGGTTATGTTGCCACCTTGAGAAGGACCAACAACTCTAACCTTCGAACTACGATTATTTTTGATGGCATCGTGTGTTGGATTTGGGGTGATTGATTGCGGAACAACTAGCGAGAAGCGCCTTGGTGGTGCTGTCACTTTAAGATTCCCTCCTTTACCCTTGCCGATCCGGGAAGTGCCTTTCCTTTTCTCTTTACTAAATCGGGAAAAACCGTTTCCGTTGTGCTCTTCATGGTTTAGACTAGAATTATTCACACGGCGATCGGTTTTATTAGAAGGGTTAGTTGGTTTATGCTTTTCTTTGGGTGGAATCTTTGTTGAGAAACGCCATTTGGTGGTATTTTGTCCACCATTTCTTTCTTTGCCATCATTCTCCGACTTACTGTCGTTTTGATGACGGGATTCTTTAGAGTCT
>OX421450.1:8394321-8411821 GCA_949126865.1 Montipora capitata
CTCTTTTGCCGAGTTTCGAGCCATTCTGAAGCCGTTTAGTGAAGTGATCCGGAAGACCGTTACTGAAATAATAGGAAGGCCGGTAACTTCATCCATCGCCGGCCAGACCTCACTCCACAAATCGTTTTCTCCTCAACAGGAAAAGTCCCGAATCGCAATAAAAACAACAGTTCCATAAAGCCCAATAAATTTCACTCCAAATACGAGTGTTTCGACGGCCGAAAGACTCGTGACGAACGAAAACTTTGCCTTAAAATTCGCCTCTTCGGCTTTCCTCAGAGGCTTGTTGTGACCGGGCAGTCAACAACGGAAACTCGCAAGATGGTTTCAGCCTCAACTCTGATTGGTCCATTTGAATTTTACCGCGCGCTAGCAACACGACCGTTGTTGACTTGTGACCGGGCAGTCAACTTTATGGACTTTATGGAACTGTTGTTTTTATTGCGATTCGGGACTTTTCCTGTTGAGGAGAAAACGATTTGTGGAGTGAGGTCTGGCCGGCGATGGATGAAGTTACCGGCCTTCCTATTATTTCAGCATAGGCAGCCCAAGCTCGCGTCACTACAGACAGCCGTTGAGAATTTGAACGCGTTATAAGACTTTGTATGGGAAATCAAATACCGTCGATTATAAAGCTTAAAAAATGGTCAATTTAACTTTCATTCAATAAAGTGAATAAAAATGACTCACCTCTGGTGTATTCTTGTGCCTTTTGGAGCTTATTACACCGTTTCGGGAATTCTGTGTTTTCGGTGTTTTCAATGTTCTAAGACGAAGTCAAGGCTGCACACTACGATTCCGACCGTTGTCAGCTCAGAGGCGGTTTGCGACTCGAAAATCCATCCCAGCCAAGATTTTTTCACGCAAAGCTAAAGCCACATCATTTGCGAACCTCCGTGAATGTTTCATCGTCAAAAAAACCCACGCACTTCGCTGGAAATGAGCATTTTCTGCTTCGATTTCCACGATAGCCGATGAATTTAACTGCAGGTGATCACCGACGAGAACACGGAGCTTGGGTCCGAGGTCAAATTAACTCCACCCGATGGAGGTACAGTCATTTCATTTACAACACTTACCCCATCCCCACAGCGTCACTCGTAACCATGGAGCTGTTCGAGAAGCCGCTGTGGGGATGGGGTAAGTGTTGTAAATGAAATGACTGTACCTCCATCGGGTGGAGTGATTTCCCATACAAAAGTCTTATAACGCGTTCAAATTCTCAACGGCTGTCTGTAGTGACGCGAGCTTGGGCTGCCTATGATTTCAGTAACGGCCTTCCGGATCACTTCACTAAACGGCGTCAGAATGGCTCGAAACTCGGCAAAAGAGACAAGTTGGTCACACATTTGAGGTAGGAAAACTTTATTTCAAATGAGATAGTTATTTACACAATTTTTTTACGATCGGTGATTTTCCCATACAATTTTCTATATACACAAGCTGTCGCATACACCACGTATTTTCAGCTTGGGGAGCCTGTGGAGGAGGTTGGAATTTTACCCATACTGCACATCGGACAGGTCCATCTACTGTTATGAGATGACCCGAAGAATCGAATATCCCGTGCATTCCTGTTGCAGGTTTGTTCCCACAGAGCACCGTTTTCAAACCGAGTTCCGTACAACCTTGGTAAAACCATCGTACATAGAAACAAAACCAAAGTAATTCTTTTGGCCAATCAAACGCAAAGTAACGGACATGTAGCCGGCACTTTGCACGGGAAAAAACGTGCGAGCTTTGCTATAGCCTATGATGGGCTGGGATTGTGGCACGATGTTTTTTTAAGATGATAATAACGAACCGCTCTGGGAAAATCATAAATTCACTACATGTACAATCCCATAATACACCTCTATTACCCCCCAAAACTTTTGCATAACCATTGTTTGCAATTTTTCCTGGGACATGAAAATGTCTCAAGAGAAGTCGAAAAACAATGCCTATGCAGATTTTTGGGGGGTAAGAGGTGTATTATGGGATTTCTGCAAGTAGTGAATGCCCAGAATGTTTCACCCGGCAATGAAGGCTGTGGTTGTACATCACAATAAAAACATTTTTTCTATTTTATTATTGCAATTCATAAAGAAATCTCAAGTGAAAATGTTTGAAATTACAAATAGCCCAGCTCAAAATAGACCCTTTTATTATACAAACACCAATAAAATACCAAGTGAGCTTTTGCACGAAAACATGATATCTTCACACATGAAAAAAACGTTATCTTCACACGCGAAAATATCACTGTTGCTATGGTTACATATGAAAATCGCGCTCTTCGATGCCTTTCGTGAAGTGATTTAGTATTTCATTGGTGTTTATACAATAAATAGAATATTACATGGCCGCGCAGAGATACGAAATTTCTCTTCTCGTGTTAAAAAATATTTCCTTCGTTCGCTGCACTCACCGGTGAAGTATTTTCAACACTCGAAGAGAAAATTCGTATTTTCGCACGGCCATGTAATATCCACTATGTAAGGCAAATATATATTAACTTCCATGGGAAGCATTCTGTACAAACAATAAAACGTGTCAATTACTTCACTCCTGCCAGCTACTTATTTGGGAGCCTGGAGTAGCTTTTTATCAAATGCATGACTTTTCAGAACAGAACCAGCTTTTTAGAATAAACAGATGCAGTAAACACATACATAGAAGAACAAGTGGATCAAGAACACCAGACTGAAATTTGGCCAATTAACTTAAAGCACCATATAGATAAGAACAAATTTCGCCTGATAAATGAAACATGTTCTTAATATAATGGGAAAGGAAAACAGAATAAGGAAACAATACAATTATTTTTTCACTTGTTTAGAACAGCTGACTAGCTAGTATTGTGTGGCCCTGCTTATTGCCTTGGACGTGGTTGTTCAACTCCTGGATCTGTCGACAAAATCCTCATACATTCGAAATGGTTGTTTTAACTGGTGCACCTGTGGCTGAAGTCCTCGATGTATCAAATGAAATATTGGTTTTCTCTTAATATAAACCAATTTCTTCTTTTATAACATCATAATATTAATTTGTCAACTAATTAAAACGGTCCTTTGCCAGTTCACTTTCAACCTCTTTTTAAAAGTGTGACGTGTTTCTAAAGAAAATTATTATTTTATTTTTAGTTAATACAAAGTATCACAATTTCACTTTCCATTGAAACAGAAAATTTCCTTCAGTCCAAAAAATGTTTACTCATCTAACAAAAAGAGATTATTGTGAACTTGCACTGGCAATGTTTAAAGACTCTTTAAAGCAGCTCCTAAGATAGCTAGTTAAAGGTCTTTTGTCCTTAAATTTTCATTAATTTTTCTAACAACTGGCTTGTCAGATAATAAATCAATATCAACTCTTAAATGCAAGGGTCATATCCCCATAAAATATTTTGTTTGCCATTGTTCCTCATCTCGTAATGTTGACTGAACTGTGTGAGTTTCAGACACAAGAAAATCCTGAATCCTAACTTTTCTTGGTGTTGTATGCAATACCAAGAGAGAAATATAAAATGACATTCAGTCAACCATTACTGGTTTAACCTTTTCCTGCCTGAGAATGAGATTTGCAGATTTTACTCTATCTAAAGCAAGACCATTTCTGACTCAACAATGGGGGCTGCTTTAGGGGTGAACGAGTTTTAACATAAAAAAGTTAAAAAAAAATCCAAAAAAATGGTTTCCAAACAAAAGAGTCCGTGATAAAATTCATAAAAACAAGGTATACAAAAACTCTTGATTTTTACATTTTAGACGCTTGGTTAAAAATTGTTGAAATATTTCTGTTTCGACATGCACCTTAGGAATTTTTATTTTTTTGCGTAAACGTGTCAGGTGATGGCAGGCTGAAAATACTTCATTGGATCGGGCAAACTGAAAGAAAACCACTTCAACAGTTTGTAAATATGGCAAACATCTTCAAATTGCCAGCATCATTCAATAAACTTATAATATTACATGTATACTCAGGGGTTTCAATGAGTTTTGAAGTAGACACCTGGGCTAGTCAAAATAAGCAGTGGTCACTTATTATTATTATTATTATTATTATTATTATTATTATTATTATTATTATTATTATTATAATCATTATTATTTTAACATTCAGAGTCTGTTTGAGATACACGTACGATACTGCTGTGCACCACGTCATCAAACATTGATAATGCTCCTAAAGCTTTGTTGTCCATACTATTTACATGACTCTATGTACATCTACATGATTTATAAATGGAATGCAAGAATTTTTTTTTACGCTTCACAAAATAAGCCACACTCATGTGATGATACATGTTTCCGAAGCCACTCATGAGCAAAGCGGTCATCTCTACACCTTGGGAAGAATAGTGCTGCACCTGTTAAAATACAGTAATTTTTGAAATAAAAGAAGGGTTATAAAGTTTGTACATGTATACCAAATTAGTTGTATTAGAAAAAAAAAGAATCAATTAGAAAATCATCGTCATCATCACCGAGTTCATGAATTTAAGTTCACTCAAGCAGCCACGCAAAATAGGCCATTGTAACTCACGTGTCATGCGCAGCAGACTTCATGGTTGGTAGCATGAGGGTGGCCATCTGCCAAGGATGGTGCCTACTATTGTTATTGCACATACGTTCTGCACATCTCAAGATACTCAGATTTCCTACGGGTGGTGCTTATTAATAACAGCAGGTGCTCTTGGTATCCAAAAAGAAATTTTGGAAAAGAACGCCATGCATTGCTTTGTATTTTTAAGCTTTTTACAAATATTCTTCATTAATTATCTTCGAAAAATGCGTGGTTACCCCCAATTTTCTTTTTGGATTTCAATAACACTTGATAAGATCTGCTGTTCCCGCATATTCAGTAAACCACGCAAACATTCCTTTGAATCAGTAGGCAACATCCTTAAATAAATTCTCTGTGGACTTGTAATGGGGACACACAACAATCTGTACAAAATAACATAGGGAAGAGAGATTGCTACAGGAACATCTAGTGGACTCACAAACTGTTTTATCTCATTCAAAATTTTCATGGCTCCAATTTCTATCATAATTCTAGGTAGCCGGTAAGCATTTGAGAAAAAATGATTCCATTTATCAAATACTAAAAATGATGATTTCCAAAATAGCAAAACAAAAATACGGTTTAAAATCCCACCTTCATCATGCTTTTTCTGATGCCGTTTCAGCTTTCCTGGTGCATCAAAGCAAGCTAAACAGCCTCTCTCTGAACACCTACATTTGTAATAATGATGATAGCATTACTGGTAATTTTGATTGTACCAAACAAATTCAAAAGACTGAAATGAAAAACACTATAACATGTCGGCAATTTGCATATTACTCTTGCATAGATTGACATTTGGTGGTCATGATGGTCACAGTAGTTGTGGTGGTCGTGGTGGTCACAGTAGTTGTGGTGGTCGTGGTGGTCACAGTAGTTGTGGTGGTCGTGGTGGTCACAGAAGTTGTGGTGGTCGTGGTGGTCACAGTAGTTGTGGTGGTCATGGTTGTCACAGTGGTCGTGGTGGTCACAGTAGTTGTGGTGGTAAGTCAGGAAGAGGAAAGACCACTCTGCCAGCCGCCTCGACATTCTTTGATTTGCCTCTCATCCAAAGAAATGGATGAGTCAGTCCAGTTGCGACTTGTCAAACCTGTTTTTTTAATTTTTGCACATGATCAATCTCCATGATAAATATTTTTAAACCGACGTGGCAACTTTCAACTTTCTAATTAAATTAATTAATTGAAATTGTAATTATGATTATTTTATCTATTTATCTGTTTGTTTCCGACTTTACATTGTACATTAACTATGAACTGAGCAAATAAAATCATACTGTATTCTATTCTCAATCACATACCTCACTATTTAGTAGTTCTAAAAATAGAAATATACGGAAAGGGTTGACTCAAGGGTACAATACAGATGGAAGCTCCGGGTAATGGACTCCTGGTTCCATTTATTATCTGGCTCTCCCTCGTGAAATACCTTTTTGCTAATTTCTAAGCTGACTGATAGGAGTCGTTTACGAGTAACCATTCTTGTTGGCCTTTTTCCTTGACTGATACAAATGTTGCACTTTTTGTCGTTAAAGGCAGCTGCAAAAATCTTAGCTCTAATTAAACAGCTTTAAACTGATGGTTAGCCTTGATTTTCAGCTGCCTCCTTCACTCGCTAAGTCATTCGGGGAGAGAGGCGACTGAAATTCAGGCTAACTCATGGGTAGGAACATTTTTTGGCATAAAAATTCACTGGTAGGGATCACTTTTCCACACCGAAAAAAAAAATACAAAACTACAATAGCAACAAATAACAACAACAAATGGCAGGAATCAGCATATCGATTTGAAGAGGGGGTGGGGGAGGGGGTTGGATATTAAATGGAAGGTCCATATTTTGCTTAACATGAGTCACGCCCCAGCGAATCAAAAACATCATTCCGAGGTCTTCGTACAACAACACAAAAATCAAGGTGATACACCATAACACCAACCCAGCTTACCACATTTGATGGATGTGGAGCTGCCAGTTACAGTGGTTATCAGTGAAACGTGCTCCCCAACGGTTTCTCTTATTTTATAAGAACTAAATTTCGGTAGACGTCAATCAAATGTTTCTATGGCAATATAGTCCTGTTCACTTGGCGGCAGTCGGATTTGTCAAGGAAACATTTGATTGACGTTTACCCAAATTCCGTGTCGAAAAAAAAGTCGTTGAGGGGCGCGTGTGACTCGTAATCGCTGTAAAGGGATGCCTAAAACACCCGCCTGGTACGTTGACTATGCTATGCTGATGAGGTCCTACAAGGCCGAAACAGCTGTCCATGGTTGCTAATCGAGGGCCACTCACATTGTTTCCAGTTTCTCTTGGGACTTACAATGGTCCCAAGAGAAAACAAAAACAATGCTTATGCAAAATCCTTGGTGTGTGTTGAGGTCAAGCCATGTGCTTTGACAAACCACTTTTCCCCTCCAAAACTCCCTGGGGCAACAACAACAACAATAACATTTATTGTACCCGAGAGATTTAAATAAAGTAGGTTACAAAAACAATAATAAATTAAATTTAAATATGATAACTAAAAGGGTACCAGCGCCCTGAAATAACTATAAAGTTAAACATGTCAGGGCGCTGGATCAGATAAATAAATTAAATGTTAACAGCAGAGGTACAAAATGGAGAGTACATATACACTAACTATCGTACACACAAACGTAACACTAACACTAACATTCACCCGAGTTCGGGTGACATTTCCGGTCGTGTCACACCTCAATTTGTTTCCGGGGCACTTCTGATCTTATGCCCATATATGGACTGACATTTCTGTATGCTTCCGACCAAAATAAAATGGTGGTTGTCATGGTGGTTGTGGTGGTCGTGGTAGTCACAGTAGTTGTGGTGGTTGGTCACAGTAGTCGTGGTGGTCATGGTAGTTGTGGTGGTTATGGTGGTGACAGTGATCGTAGTGGTCACAGTAGTTGTGGTGGTCATGGTGGTCACAGTGGTCGTAGTGGTCACAGTAGTTGTGGTGGTTGTGGTGGTCACAGTAGTTGTGGAGGTCGTGGTGGTCACGGTAGTTGTGGTGGTCATGGTGGTCACAGTGGTCGTGGTGGTCACAGTAGTTGTGGTGGTCATGGTTGTCACAGTGGTCCTGGCGATTGAATACTAAATAAAAAGTCCCCTATTTTCCTTTACATGAGTAACGCCCCAGCAAATCAAAAACATCGTTCCGAGGTCTTCGTACAACACAAAAATCAAGGTGATACACCATAACACCAACCCAGCTTACCACATTTTTTGTATGTGGAGCTGCCAGTTACAGCGGTTATCTGTGAAACACGCTCCCCAACGGTTCCTCTTATTTTATAAAAACTAAATTTTGGTAGACGTCAATCAAATGTTCCTATGACAACATAGTCCTGTTCACTTGGCGGCAGTCAGATTTGTCATGGAAAGATTTGATTGACGTTTACCCAAATTCCGTGTCGAAAAAAAAAGTCGTTGAGGGGCGCGTGTGACTGGTAATCGCTGTAAAGGGATGCCAAAAACACCCGCCTGGTACGTTGGCTATGCTATGCTGATGAGGTCCAACAAGGCCGAAACAGCTGTCCATGGTTGCTAATCACCGGCCACTCACATTTTTTCCAGTTTAAATAAAGATAAAGATAAAGATCTGATCTGCTAATCGCCCTTTCTCGCAGTCGGAGACTGAATTACTAAGGGCGCAGCTCAACGAGGTCGGGCCGAAGGAGCTGTGCTGCCGGCTAGGCGCTCGGCCCCTGAACACGACCCATGTATGACCTCGGAGCACAGCACCACAGCCTGATGGAATAGGCCGGGAGTCGATTTTGAGGAGGGAGGAAAACCGGAGTACCCGGAGAAAAACCCTCGGAGTCAGATTGAGATCGACTGAAACTCAACCCACTTACGACCCGAGGCCAGAGTTGAACCTGAGTCACAGAGGTGGGAGGCACGGTTGATGACCACTAAACCACCCTGACTCCCCAAATGGTCCCAAGAGAAACAAAAACAATGCTTATGCAAAATCCTTGGTGTGTGTTGAGGTCAAGCCATGTGCTTTGACAAACCACTTTTCCCCTCCCAAATAAAATCATACTGTATTCTATTCTCAATCACATACGTAACTATTTAGTAGTTCTAAAAATAGAAATATACGGAAAGGGTTGACTCAAGGGTACAATACAGATGGAAGCTCCGGGTAATGGACTCCTGATTCTATTTATTATCTGGCCATTGTAAAGCTGGCTCATTACATATTATAGAGTGTGTAATTACTCAACAGAATATTGTATTTCTGCTTGGTCAATGACGAATGCATGAATAGGTTATAGAGTGCAGTACGAAAGTTGCTATGGAAACAGCAATGTGGTAATTTGAACACTTGTGATGTTTTAAAAGTTCTCAAACTAATTTCAAAATACCACTTGCATGCATAAATAACGAATGCACTTGCATTCATATACAGGCCTATACAGGTTACATTTATCCCAAAAATAATGTACTTCTTGCGATGATCAACAAATAATAAAATTAATAAAAGTCCTAAGACAAATAAGAGACTTTAGTCACATTTATCAACAACATTAAACTAACCTGAAAGGTTTTTCACTTGTGTGAGTCAACTGATGGATTTTCAATTGACTGCACCTCTTAAATTCGACATTGCATCCTTCAAAGGGACACTGTTAAGGATGCAAGGCAGATAATAATAACAGTTACTATGATTATATCTGGCACTGCAGAAAAGACGATAAAGCAATAATAAAAACTGGTTAAATCGACACCCACTCAGTAACTACCGTACTTATTCAGCTATAAGCCGAGCGATTTTTACACAAATCCACACTCAATTTGGGCAAATTTGAAGCCGTAGAAGGGGTCTCGGCTTATAGCCGAGTATTTTTGATAAAAATAATTTTCTCAGCAAATTAAAACAATAACAAATGCACATGTATTCACTTACAAGCCGAGCTAAATTACTTGTAAAATGAAGACAAGTTGTTGTTGGTTTAATATGGACTTCTATTATTTGGTGGCTCGTAAAGGAGCCGTTTGTGTTGTTGTGTGATCGGGATCAATCTTATTGCTCATCTGTCCTCACTGTCTGTCTCGAATTCGTCGTCCATTTCCTCGTCTTTCCTTTTTTTATCTTCTGGAATATTCTCGTAGAAGACTGCATTGTCTTCTGTGCCATCGAGTGCGTTATAGAAGTGCCAAGTCTAGAAAGAACGCCTCACCATCTCCTCCGGAATATCGCGCTCGAAGGAACAAAGAGTCTGGGAACGAGATGCATCATCTGTTGACACAGATCGTGTCAGACGAAAGCGCGAGTGGATTTCTTCTTGTTTCGCCATTTTCCAAGCCAAAAAAACATACACATTAAATTAAAGGGAAAATCTTACCTTGACTTCTTTGCTCGTAAAACCACGCCAACAGTCGCTGATCGAGCTCAGGATACCCTCCCCGATAAGCTCCTCGTTGAACAGATTGGCCTGATCTTTACTCCAGCAACGGAACCATCGACTCACTGATGCTGTATTCTCTGGCGATCTCGGAGTTATTTTTTACAGCTTCTGCTTTGGCGACTATTTTAAGTTTAAGGGCGAAGTTGTAAGGTTTCCAGTCAAATAACTTTTTTATAAAACGCTTCGCTTGTACGAAGCCATGTTTCTAGTGAGGTCAGTAATTGTTTAATATTGTTCGTCACATCATGATCACGTCACTTGTTTGTTTCTAATCTTTCAGTCGTGTTCACTTTATCGCTTTGAGTATAATTTTTCAGTCAATGTCAATTTGTATTTTAAATTACGAAAATTCCATAGTCGATAATACACATCAAGACCTAAAATGGGCCTTGGCTTATAGCCGGGTATTATGCATTTGCAATTTTGTGTCAATCAAGTTCATTTTTTGCATAAGAAGTTTGGGGTCTCGGCTCATAGCCGAGCTCGGCTTGTAGCCGAATAAGTACGGTAGTCTGCGAGCAAGCTCTCTTTGGGTGACGGGGGGAGGGGGGGGAGGGGGGGGAGGAGACAGCTTGCAATGATCTCTCCCTAATGCTCCCTGTGGCTTCCCGGCTGTCTGAGCTGTCAAAATTTTGCCAATCAGCACAAACCGAAAATCTCATGTAAACTTGTGAAAGACACAAGTAAGGCTGCAAAATTCACCCCAAAACATACTCCAAAAAACTGTTTTGGGCGAAAACTACGGAGATTCGTGGAAGTCAATTGCCACAGAAAATTTGTTTCTTCCATGAGCAACTTTGGCACACGCATTGCAAAAGACAGGAATCATCGCTAAAAAAACCCTCCTCACTTTCTGAGATTCTGCCTACCATGTGCTACAAAAATATGAAAGACCTGCAAAGGTTTCAGCCTTATTGCAGCAGATTTTTGGAAGAATTTACCTGTGCCAATACATTTTTTGGGTTTGGGTCATCTGGCAGCAAGTGAAAGTGGCCAAGGGGCAAAACAGATGTGAGAGTGTCAGGTGAAGAGGAAAACATTGCCCTTCTGAAAAATATTGCCTTTAAAAAGTGGCAAACCATTGCTAACACAATTTTAAGTCACTTGGACTTGTACATGTAGCTGTTGCAGTTAATTTTTTTTAAACTAGGTTTTTTTTTATCAACTCTCTAAAAAAGGCATTTTCCCTTTTTGGAGGTGTAGTTAAAAAACGGGGGCTTGGTTTTTTAGGGGGTTTAAAGAAGAATGAGACGTACATTCCTCTTCTCCGTTCTACTTCTCCTACACTGTACCCCTCCCTCATCTTCCCCATTGCTCCTATCCTAACAAGTGTATGCTCCTAGCCCTTCAGTTTTTCAAGGACTTATGTTTACCTTGAATGGCCGATTGTGGGAGCGCTTGACATGCCGTTTACAATAATGCTTGGATGTAAATACCAAGTTGCATTCATGACACCTAAGAATAAAAGAAAAGTAATTATTACAACGTTTATAGAACAAGTAAAGCCACATTATTCACACTGTTGATTCTTGTTATTCGCAAACCCTTCTGATATGATCTGAAGCCTTTATCGTTCCATCTCGGAACATTATAAGGCCACTGACAAAGTCCCTCCAGTCCTCTCTGTCCCTGGACAGGTGTTCGAGCTGGTACCAAGAGAGACCTCTCAACTGGATGGTGTGGTCTGTGTCTCTCCTCCACCTGTTACACGGTCTTCCTCTCCGTCTACTTCCCTGTGGGTTCCAACCAAGGGCTTGTTGAGTAATGCAGTCCTTCGATCTCCTAAGTGGACATTCCAGGCTGCAATTGTTATGCATTGTTTTGGAGAAAGGAGGTATCCGTACTGACTGGCTTTTCCTACCCAATGTCATACGTTCCTACAAGACAGCTGGTGTGTGTTTGGTGCTTTGTCTGTGTTTCTGTAACAGTAGCATTTTTTACTTGGTGGGGTTGTTAGCCCCACGCTAAACCCCCAATAACCTGGAGGGCCAGTGTATTTTCTGTCAAGGTTCCTTCCCTTAGCCATGGGTTCCGGTTATTAAGGCGCTGGAGTCTCGCCTTCACCATTGCCACTCAGCTGTAGCACATTGCTACATTACCAGGGTTACGACAAGGACGTGTGTCATCTGATTTGCTGGCAGAGCCTATGATGTTGGTGCGCATTTCTCAGCATTTGTAAAGCGCACCTGATGGCCCTAGTGCGCTTCACTGAGACAAACCATTGGGGGTGTAAATCTATCTATACTTTACTAGCCCCTGTAACTAGCAAAAGGCAGGCATAGCTGACACTTCAATCCATGAAAACTTCAATGTCTGTCTGAACTGTTTAAGTGTGCTTCCAAATACAATGTATCTGCAAAACAGGGAACTGGCAGAAAAAGGGTGTCACTAAGCAGTCACTTTTATTAATGATCAACTTACTTGAATTGTTTTTCTCCTCCATGAGACAGTAAATGTCTTTTCAGATGGACAGCTCTGATAAAAGATTTCTTGCACCCTTCATGGGGACATACACAAGGTCTCTGAGAACAAACAAAATCACTACCTCAATTAACGACTGAAGAGAATTTAAAGTACAATGTACCATATTTACCCACGTATAAGTCAATCCTGTGTATAAGTCGACCCCCATTTTTGATGGCAAAAAAAGCAATTTCTTAATTTCTTTGTTAAATGTTACTGGGACACTAATCTTGTATTCTTCGATTTCTGGAAATGTGGATACACAAAAAAATCAGGGCCTCAAGCACTTAATAGTTAAATGTGGTTCAGCAGTTGTTGTATATGCGGGCATTTTCTCCTTGAGTTTCGAAAAAGTTCTCAGAAAATAGAACATGTATTACCTCAAACTACCATATTTAACCGTGTATAATACGCGCCCGTGTATAATACGCACCCCAATTTTGGACTGCATTTTGAAAAAAAAAAGTTAGAGCAAAAAGCAAAACTAGTGTGAAAAAAATCCATTTCCTGGATAAGAAAATTTGCTCTGCTACATACAACAGTAAAGTAAATAAGCCTATGTAAAGTGTTTAAAAACTGAAAACTTTAACTCGTAGTCACAATTGAACAGCACTTCTCTCGCACAAGATTCGTCATCGACAAGTTCATCTTGTTGTCCGTCCACAAGATCGTCTTGTGTGTTATCAAGGTTTTTTTACTACTCCATATTTGACAATACGACTCAATCATCTCTTCAGGCAGAACTGAGGTCAATCCGCCAAGAATTACTGCTAAATTGGTGTTTTCTCTGTAAATGCTACTTTCATGCTTTCAGTCACACGAGCTTCGAAAGCATAAACAAGCAGGCTTCTTTGTCTCCCCAGTCCCAACACGTGGAGCACACCAAACTCTTCATTCCTTCGGCATCCATTCGGCCTTTCTCTTGGGCGTCGCTGATAACCCTGTGCTTGTTTTCAACTTTAGGCACCGTTTTCCTCTTGAAAATCACCATTGGTCTTAATTTTGATCCATCACCGGCACGCGCCAACAAAACAGTTGCGTGACATTAATTTTCTTTTCTGCGGTGTAATGTTGATCATTCAGTTCCGCGGCATATCGAAGACCAGTGGCGTTTTGTCCATATTTCCAGTAACATGTAGTGGGTAGTTGTGTTCTTTGCAAAGTTTTATAATATAACAGTGTGAAATCATATGATCTTCAGCGAAATTAACGAGCGTTATTTATCAGACCGGCATCGTAAACTCCGGGGAGTTTCGTGGCCATTTTGATCTTTCAGTTTATCGCTCAAAAATGAAGGCTATGATGTTCAGTTGTTCATTTAAACAGAAAGGTTAATTTATTAGTGGATCTTGGTCAAGCCTTTTACTTTTCAATCAAAAACCAGTGCGTCTTTGTTTTTATGCTAATAAGGGACACATGTCTAAAACAATGGATTCCGTGTATAATACGCATCTCAATTTTCGGAGCTGTTTTAGCGGAAAAAAAGTGCGTATTATACACGGGTAAATACGGTAACCTGTTTCGTTGTTCAACGATAAAGGGCTTTAGAGGATAAGCACAACATCACAGAAGCAGGAGTCAATCTTTGAAAATAACTTGGGAACGATGCGAAAATGTGCAAGGTTTAACTGGGCCTTGAGTTATCATTTCTCACATGACAAACAAAACAAAACTCATAAACCAAACAATACGAAGTTTGCAAAAGCATTTAAATCAGGCAGGTTTGTATAAAGAATAAAAAACAATCATTCCAACCAGGATTTTTACGCAGCACGAGTGACGATGCTTGCATGCAAACACGAGGTATTGCGCCAGGTTACTAAGCCGTTGAACGATCGCGTTTATTTAAAGAAACAGAAATGCCTTTTAGAGCTTTCCACCTTTGGAACAAAAATTTCCAGTGTCTATTTCATATTTGTGCTTGTGAGTATCTTCAACATTTAGATTTGGACAAATCCTTTTGCATTTCAACTGGAATTGCTTACATTCATTTTGAAGTCTTTTGTCAGCTTTTGTCCACTGTGTTTGTTATGCCCAAGACAACATTATTATGTTAATTTTGAATAAATTACTTCGCTGGAACTTGGCTCAAAATCTTTGACCAATGTATAAGTTGAGGGCGATAAAAGGTTGACTTATACATGGGTAAATACGGTACGTGTGACATGATTACCAAGTCAAACAAATTATATGCATTAAAGGGAAGGAGAAGTATCCACCTTGTTTCTTTAGCAAACCAAATAGCTTGCTCATAGTTCTCTTCCAACTCTTTAAACTCCATGCCCCTGGCTTTCTATCAACCCATGGGATACAGCAGGCAGCTATTATGCCAAATACTTTCCCATGTCTATGCATGGCTGATGCGATTTTGTGAAACTCAAATTCTTTTTGAGGTTTCTCTTCTCCTCAAATTCTTTGATTGCACTCATGTGATAAGACAGCCATGTTGGTGCCTAAACAATAGAAAAAGGAACCTCCAGTTTTGCATAATAACAGAATCCATTTTCTCTATTGTTCTTTGCCCCAACATGGCCACTGTGACGTCTGGCGCAATCAAAGAATAGCCCTTTTTGCAGATACGGCGGCCATTTTGATTTCTACTGTTTCAAATAGCTATTATGGGATGGACGAAAATTCAGCATTGAACGCCATGCCAAAACCATCAGCGGACATGTTCTTATCATGAAAATTTGGTTTGATTCTTCGGCATAGAAAATTGATGCTGATGTCATCACATTTTGTTTCGGCAGATCGGAAAGAACCACTGTTGATAAAGTGGGCGTTCATCAAACAACTACACCTGTGTCAAAATAGGGCAGAATAATATATAATGTGGCAGAATAAAAGATATACATAACAGGGAAAGCGGAACCGGCGTATCCGCCCATACTTTGAATGTCAATTAATATTGCGCGCGAAAACGTACCTGTTACGTTTCACCATGCATGCCAGTGGGTGATTTAATCAAATCAAATGCAATGCGGCCATTAAATTAGACATATTTCACGGAAAAAAGAGTCATACCTCGCCTGTGTGCATTCTCTTATGCTCTGCGAGCCTTTTTTCTTTTCCAAATTCTTTCCCGCAACCTCGGAAGTCACACACGTACAACTTGCGGGCGGCCATTCTGTTTATGTTTGTGTTTGTTTGTGTGACCGCTGACCAAAGAATGAAACTTCCCATGATTCTTCACTTCTAGATGAGTCTGCTCAGATTGGGTTGAATTTGAAAGGAAATGGCTGATCAACACAAATTAGTCAACGATCAAAAACACATGTGTCGAGAACAGCAAATGCCAAGAGACGATTTCATCTCGTTCGCTCAAGCGAATGCAAACTATTGTTATCAATTGTCATTGTGGTGGTGGAGTGTTTGCAATCAACATCGGAACAACCCGTTCTTGGTTGCAAATCAGGGTTGCGAATGTTTGGAGAGAAGTACTGGAAATATGACTACAGATGAGGGTTACAATTCCTGCCCGGATAGGAACAGGGAGGATTATATGTTAGGGGCTCATGGATATGACTGGAATTATGCCTGCAAAGACTGTCCTCAGCCAGACATGCACAATTTTGTGAGTGCCCACTGGTCTATACCAAGCCATGAGCATTTAAGTACTGATCGAAACTTCCTTAACGAGCATCTTCATAGCATGATATTTCAGCAAAATGATTCTCATGAATTAAGTGAAGTAGAAGTTGCTGCATCAGGTGATGTTCTCAACGTCAGTAATGATGATGATGATGATGATGATGATGATGATGATGATGATGATGACGTGGAAATTGATGATGACTTCAGAAAATTTTTAGAACAATCTGAAAGGCATAGACAAGAAAGGGAGAAGAGTGAGTCATGTTTTATATGTTAATTTGCATCTTGCAAAATCTTTTACAAAATACATCTTGTAGCATTCCCACAAGGTCTTTTGGAAATAAGGTGTCCCTATACAGTGTGTGCAACAAACATTGATTTTGATATTATCCAAATATCAGGACCGATAAATTATTGCAGACAAACATTCAAATTTGCTGTCACCAAAATTTGGGAAGAGATTCCTACTAAAGATATTTAAACTCAAAGTACTGTATATTCCTGTTTCAAGAAACAGCACAACATAATTCTGGTGCACTTCCAAAATTGATTAGTGAACACGACTACATGTATAAATAATAGTTCTCTGAGGATATGCCATGGCTCTTAGCCTACCCTACCAGGGAACAGTCTATTAAAGGTGGTCAGCTTGAAAGTTATAGTCCTTTCTTATGAAAAAGGAACATTTCTGTCAATTTGTGAGTCTTCGATAAAGGTTGTGCTAATTTCTTTTCTCTACAAAATTAATACATGTAAGGGGACTGGCCTGTCACAATGTTTTGACTTTTTTTAGGGAAACAAGAAGCCTTGGACACAACAGATGATTACATTGAAGGTAGTATATTTAAATAGTGATATGCCAGTTGTTTTAATTTCAAGTTTGCGACATGCAGATTTCTTTGCTGCCTGCTGAGATCTCACCTCATCTGCTAATCGAATCCTTCTCTTCACAATTTGATGCTGGCGAATAGTCAGCAGGGTTGAAGACTAATGGTAGCCTACTAGCCACAGGCTAGTAATATTTCAGTTTTGGCTAGTAGATTTTGAAGTTTCACTAGCCATTGGGGCTAGTTAAAACTGTGAAGCAATGGAGTTCTGCACAGTAACAAAAATGAAAATTATTTTGGATGAACTTTAGCCAAAGGAGAGAATAAAAACTAATGAAAACAGTGACTGTGATCACATTTCATGGATTTAACTGCCTTTAAAAGTGATAAGTTAAAAAAAATCGAAGAGGAAACCAATGCGGTTTACAGTTTCCCTGCACCCTGTTACGTTATGAACGATTCTCGAGCTCCAAAAATGATCAAGGAAATGAATGGGAAATCATGCGGAACTTCAAGAGGTCATGTACTTGATTAGAATTTGAATCCAAAATAATATAATTTATTTGAAATAAAAAAATAGGAATGAGATAATATCAAAAACGACTTTAATATCTCGTTCACTAGGAATGGTTGAATCTCATA
>OX421450.1:8421821-8434321 GCA_949126865.1 Montipora capitata
CCCCCTCCTTATAGTGACACTTACAGATTTTGTTCTGTTTAACACCAAAGAAATAAATTTTGGTGGAGAGAAATGATGGCCAGAAATATGTCTGTGTTTGCAGACAGAAGACCAGACGATTTAACTGATCAATATGGGCTGGTTCACCAGTAGGAGTGAAATAGTCAAGGACAAAGCTTATGGCAAATTTAAGCGTTGCTCACAATCAGACTTTCTGTAATGGATCAGTTTATTTTCATGTTGGAGGGTCGTATGATCTGATCATCTTGTCATATTTCATCTCAGATTTTTACCCTTTTGCCTTTTCACAACATGACTTTCCTGATTTGTGGGAAGTAAATTTTACTTCTGTTACAAACATCTCAAACTAAGTTCCTGCAGGACAGATCATTGGACATTTATATCTTGCAAAATATTTATTTTCATATTGACGGATCATTAAATTCTTCAGGTTTGCATTATATATCCCTTGCGTGGATGTCAGTGATATTCCTTCTTGAGAGTTTGAACCTTGTGTGCATTTATGTCTTAGGATTATGGCAACAGTAGTACAACAGTGAATCAAAGACTTGATCAGCTTCACGTCTCAGAAAATGGCACCGCTCAACATCTCAACAACTCTACAACAGAGATGGGAGGTCAGTGTTAACTCAATTATATTCAGCTGCAATTTTGTTTCCATGGCTGTCCTCTGTAGTCTGTGTAGTCCTCTGTAGTCTCTGTAGTCCTGGTATGGTCTGGTCACATGTCTGCATCAATTAAAGGTATCGGGGGAGGGGGAGGGGGTCCCTTCATTGCAGTGAAGTCAATGGCAACAGTTAGCTGGCCCTTTCCCCTTTGTTATTCACATGACCAGATCATACCAGGGTCTCTTTCTCTCTTACTCCTGGGATTGAAAGAAGACATAACCATGGTAACAAGGTTGCGTAGGCATGGCTGGTGTGCCATGATATTTATGCGTTCAAGGGTCTACCTTATGGTGTTTGTTTGTTGTTTTTTTTTTTTTTTTCAGAAACTTCGTGTGGTGATCCACAGATGCAAACCGGTGAAGAAGAAGAAGGGTGGGAAATTGTACGGAGATCAAAAAGGCGTTAATTAAAAACGACTTTGAAAACCCATTCTGTGTCTTGTAAGCGATTATTTAGCTGGAGGAACGCATTAAATGAACAGACTAGGCCCTCCGTGAGGGTACACTGGGTTGCCTGTGGTACGTGCACCATTCCAGACAATTTTTTTCAAGCTGGGGGGTCATTAAGAAGTCATACCAGACGAGGCCCTTTGGCTCACAGGTCCTCACACGTTCGTACGACGAAACAGATCTGTCCTTGCGTAATATGTAGCTCTAACAGTGCACAATATTGTTTTGGTATTGTCTATCGTTGTAGTGCCATGGTAGAAGTCTTGGGTAAATAGTCTGAGAAGACATGTGGTTACTAGCAAAGTACTGAACCCAGAAAGATTGAAGAAAATAAATGGGAAGTGAGAAACATTGGCTTCTGGGCTCACATGTTGATAAACTTCTTTTCACCACAAGTTTAAGCGTGCCTTCTGAGCATCTGACAGCTCTGTAATACCGAAGTTCACTGAAGTTAAGCCCTATTGGACGGGGTTAGTGTTTGGATGGGAGACCACAATAATATACCCCTCATAAAACAGAAGCAGCGGACCGAAAATACTATTAACGCTAACAAATGCGAACTCAGCAAGGTACAGATTTTGTTAGCTTGCTTTATGCAAAAACAAATATTGATGCAAAAGTAAATAAATATTGATACACAGTTTTTAGAAAGAGCAGAAGGAAGTTTCCAGGACGATCGCTCGAGAATAACATATTTACGACATGAAAACAACATTTATTTTGAACCGTGAATATAGAATATAACAGTTACGATCAGCGACAAACATTTTGGGGGATTTTTGCAACGTTCAATTTTGTTATTGTACGTTTTGGCTGCACAAATAAATCGCAAAATCGAAAGTGACATCGCCGGAATTCAGCGGGCGCCGTGATGAAGTTACCGCGGCATGTTTATGCACTAATCAGTGGAAAGCCCCGCACCCCCATACCCGGGGAATAGCGGGGAATTAGACCAGGCCTGCCTTCTAAATGAAGCAAATTCCCCGCTATGCGGGGCAATTTCGTTCGTCAAAACCAAACTTTTCTCCCCTGCACCTGGGACGATAGAGTACTTCCAAAACTGTAAAGCACAATGTTGACCAAAATTAATGTACTTTAAGAATTTTTACCTCAAATTAAATTTTGACAAACATAAAAATCAACAATGCAGTCCATTTCTCATAAAGCCCGAATAAATCTACCTTGAATTACAGATTTGGCGTTCGAAAATTTACAATCACTGGGTTTAACACAGCCCTGAAAATGGGAATAAAAATACCAGTTTCCTTGGTGTCAAAACCATTCAGATAACAACGACATAAGTCCAAACATGCATTTGACGAGCAGCTTAATCTGACAATATTCCAGTTATTTGCCCTCTATGCGTAAGCATACCCAATCTAAAGTACACTCAACTGACTACAACGGTTCACTATCACAACAATTCTCAAAGAGCTATACAAATTTCACTAAGAAAATGGCTAATTATCAAAATTTTATGGCCTCATGATCCAGCTACATTTTGTAAACTAGATGCTTCCGTGAAGCATACACTGGGTGGCCTGTGGTACATGTTACAGAAATTCAGAAGGCACTGAATTGTGTGGTATTGAACTACAGCATTCCAGTCTCTGAAGAATAACAAATAACAGAGAAGCGAGAAACAGTGTCTTCTGGGCTGACGTGTTGATAATTTTCAAGTTCCCTCACAACTTCTTTTCACCACAAGTTTAAGCGTGCCCTCTGAGGCATCTGACAGCTACAATAGTTCGCTGAAGTTAACTTCATTCGGCGGGGTTAGTATCTGGATGGAAGACCAAAAACAATATACCCCTTAAAACAGAAGCATTGGACCGAAAATTCTATTTTAACGCTAACAAATGCGGACCAAGCAAGGAACTGATTTTGTTAGCCTGCTTTATGCAAAACAAATATTGATGCAAAAGTAAATAAATAGTGGTACAAAGTTTTTGGGAAGAGCGGAAGGAAGTTTTCTGGACGGTCGATCGAGAATAAAATATTTTGCCATCAGCAACAACATTTATGACACAAAAACAACATTAATTTTTAACCCCGAATATAAAAAGTTACGATCACCGACAAACATTCTGGGAGATTTTTGCTATTGTACTTTTGGCTGCACAAGTAAAAGCGCAAAATCGAAAGTTACATCGGATTCAGAGGGCGCTATGATGAAGTTACCGCGGTGTGTTTACTCGCGAAACAGTGTCAAATCATCATTTGACACAGATACCGGGTTTTTGTTTTTGTAAGTTTTCTTTTTCTTTCAAGTGTTATAAAGTTTGACAAGAAATGTGCGAATGCAACACAAAGATCACAATCGCCCAATTCTTCAGGTTGACAGTCAAAACTTTACTCTCTAAGACGAGGTTATTTATCGCCAGGTAATTCCATCGTTTTGAGGATAGCAGCTACTTTATTATTCATCAGTGTCAGATTTTTTTTGCCGATTTTGGGGGTCATTTTGTTGAAACTCAAGCAAGCTTCCAACAGACCTGTTTATTTTCGTTACACTATTGATCGTTTTCACTGTCACGCAATAAAAAAATAAATCGAAAACCATCCAGTGGAAAAAGTCAAGAATTCGTGATGTTGTAGAAGATAAATGAAGAAGGCACTTCTCCAAGTTTTTGGCCTGTGCGTTTCCCCAAACTTCAGATATTCGTCGAAATGTTTCGCAGAAATTTACAGAGCCCAGTATGAAAACGCCATGTTGGTGTACATCTGTGGTGCACCAATATGGCGGCCGGAAAATAGTGTCAACATCTGTTACTTACTTTGGCTATCTAGGCGAGTGATCATCTGTACTGAACAGACAGCTATTTACCTAAGCACCTTTCCTAATGCTTAAAATTCTAAAAAGGCTCAAAACCATGAGATAAATATATATTTCTCAAAAAACTCGATCGTCGCCTCGTGTCACGCACCGCTAAACTTAGAAATTCAAAATGCTCTGGTTTCGAAACGAAGCACGCTATTGAGCTTTAAAATTGCAAATGGATACAAATTTACCGCCTCTTATGCCTGATGAGGATAAAAACTTTCGTGGCTCTTTAGTTTTGGATTTTCGAAAATGATGACGTCACGTGAAAACGATCCATACTACAAAAATGCTCCCGTATCACATTTCAACACACGTATGAAAATTTGTTAAGCTCGAAAATTACACAACATGATGTTAAAGTTCACAAAGGCTGGAAATATCTCGGAAAAATCCTTTTCCAGCGAAAAATTAATCGAAACAAACAACATATTTACTATTAGAGGCAAAAATACCTTCCTATTTCAATTGCGTGCGTGCAAACAAGAGATGCAATTAAGTTCACATCAAAACCCTTTTCGACTCGGAACGCTGACCGTAAATAATGAAGCACAAAAGCGACAACAACTTTCATTCAAATAATTCTTCACTGTCACATTTCCAAATATTTTACACCTTTGCAGAGTTGAGTACAAAATACCGGTAAATGTAAATTGTCAGACAACTAAGATGCGACTTGAGTAAACACTGTGATGCATTCTTGTAGGCGTTCGATTCCTTCAATGTTAATTTGTTAAATCATAGTTAGTAACTATGGTTAAATCCATAAAAAAATTGCTATTTGATTTCCGTGTTTTATATAATACCAAGTTAGTAAAATGTTAGAAACAAAGCTCACTTGATATCCAAAGGCGAAAAATGAAATTGTTGTCGAAGACCATTACTCGTCTCTTAAAATCCAGATATTTATTTTTCAGCGCTGTCTTGCTCATCCAATTGACGATCCATTCTTGAGCTCCATGAGGGTATATTTTGTTTAAAGATCCACTAAAACGCCATTCACGTCAATGACTTATTAGTGAAATTTCCAATTGTTATACCGGAAGACTGTGCAGTGTTGAGAACAGGTAAATACAAATCTGACAAATAGCGAGACAACTGAGATAACAGATCCACTATATGGACTCCTTCTCTGTCTTTGTTGAACCCATACTGAGTTACCAGAGAACTGTTCATTTGGTTTGAGTGTTGTACAAAACACCACACTTGGCAAAATTTTAGGAAGACAGCTCACTTTGATTACGGCTTGACGGGCGACAGATTGTTGTCGAAGTCCATTACTCGTCGCTTCTAGCATTCGACCGCCTGTCTTGTTCAGTATCCAATTCGCTTGCCATTATTGAGCTTCATAAGGGTACATTTTATTCAAAGATCCACTAAAACGCCATTCGCGTTACATGACTTTCGACGCCATTGCCGGTTAAGTTAATCGTTCTACTGTGTCCACCAGAGAAATCTACGCATTGCCCACTACCCTCTCGATCCTAAGAAAATACGCGTAGAAGGCTAGACACCACTTAGCAGGGGAGTGACAGGCAAGACTTTTACCGACACGGAAAAAAATAAAAAAAAGAAAACGAAAAAGAAAACGAAAAATAAAAAAACGACGAAATTAAAGACAGATTCCGACTGGGTTTGCGGCAACCCAGTAATAATGTACTTTCAGCCAAAACATTGAAGACAGAGAGAACACAAAGAGTCGACTTACATAACAAGATATTGAAAATTGTTCGCCACATTTCGTCGTAATATACATGTACGCTTGGCGAGAAGTACTTTAACATGGAGTCTGGACTCCTGAAAAAAATGGATGAACCGAGTCGGCTTTAAGCAAAGTTCCGTTACCCGAAGTGAATTAATACTTAAGGTGGCTTACTACAGTTTTCCGAAGAAAAAGATCAAGATTTTTAAATCTGTGTTAGACCCGTTTCAAACGTCGAACTTTTCATGTGCCGAACCTAATCATTAGAAAAGTTCGACGTATGAATCAATTAGGTTGGACAGATTTGTATTTGGGTTGACTCCCAGTCATGACCGACCCTTCTCGTGTGCCGAACCTAATTCATATGTTACTTTAATGAACTTTTCGATGTAACTGCGCAGATGATTGGTTAGTAGAGAGAAGTGACACTTCACCACGTGTGCTGTGTGAAGAGAAATCAGAGAAGGGTAACGACCGTTGGGCACGTTCTCGAGAAACTGGCTGGAACATTCTGAAACTAGATAGTTCACAAGGGTTGACTTCCAATTTGCTTTAACGCTATTTGAACTAAAATTCCTTGTGTGCATTCGCATCTCAATGTGATCGCAATTTTCTTGAATATAAAAAAAAACAGCATATAAAGCTGTTAATTACTTTCCACCTTAGCGAGTAAATTATCAAAGTAACTATTTTGGCTTTTTGTACTGAAGCGAAATGGGATGGAATGGAAATGAGTCGTTTCAAACCTCTTTCACCAGTTCATTTCCTTATTTTAACTGTTGAAAATGGTATTTGTTTACTCCATGGAAGATTTAGGTTCGGCACATGAAAAGTTTGACGTCTGAATCAACCGTCGAACTAAATCATTTGGGTAGACCCAGATAGGTATTAGGTTCGGCACATGAAAAGTTCGACGTTTGAACCGGGCCTTAAACAGCTTCCTGGAAGGTACATGTAGCTTTTAGCTACATTATTAAGTACGACTACTACCACTACCACTACCACTACTAAAGAGGCAGGATGTCTCTGCTTAAGGGTTATTCACTGCAATAGACCTTTCTGCCGATACGGAAACTCAAAGGTTTCGTCGTTTTGCTAAAAATATACATGACAAATAAATGCAAATTAGGGGAAAATGCCACTGTAAATATAGTGACCGAGCTCCTGGAGTGGGGACTGAAAACTAGACATTTCAAAGGCCTTTTTCTCAAAACCTAGGAGTACGACCAAATTTTGGGAATTAGTAAACAAGATGAAGACGAAACCGTCAACATTTTTTTAAAAAAATCTATCGGACAGTTTTTCAGTTATTATCAAACAGACGAAAATCGACTTTTTTGCCATTTGCGGAAAAACCTGTTTGACAGATTTCTATACATGATTACTTTTTCTCGCTAAGGAAAATCCTGAAATTTTATGGTGGGGTCGTACACCTATTGCCCGTGTTTTCTGAGACAACAGGAATCAGCGAATAACTTTAATAATCCTGATTTCAGACACCTGAGCCCGGTTGTTCGAAAGCCGATTAACTTAATCCAGGATTAGCGTAAACTTTGGTTTGCTTTCTTAACTTTTGGGTGAAAGTTTCTTTTGGTTATTTTTTGGTTTTCAAGCTTGCCTTCGTCTAATGTAAAATTTTGCCAAATATCAGCGTTGTACAACATTTGGGAGTAGAGAAATAAACTCCTTGGTTAATTTTTAATCTGGGATTAGCGTTAATCGGCTTTCGAACAACCGGGCGCGCCCAGAGAGCAAAACTGTGCTTATGTAGACGCCTGTATTCTCCTTATTTCATCACTTGGCTTTCCGAGTGTTGGCTATATCTTAATCTAGTTTAAAACGATCAGATAACTGTGCAGTAAAGAACGATAACTTAACCTCGTGGTTTATTTTATTTTATTTTTATCACTGTTGTCTATTCTGTATTTCCGGTTCGCTAAGAAACATGGTGGATTGATTTACTTTGCTGTAGCGACGCAAGCATCTTCCGAAAAATCCCAGTTCTTCCTGATTTATTTCGTGCTTTTAAGCCAAAAACACCACATGGCTAAGCCTTTAATCTCTTTGGTACAGTCTTGGGACCAAACCATTGCAATGTAGTGTCAGGTGAATCGTGCATCCCTCAACGTGGTGAATCATTCCGCCAAAGCTTATTCAAACATAACACGGGTACACTTTTCAGTCAACAGATGCACATTATAATTCGCTTGTCAACGCTATCAATTTAACTCAAATACGGTGTTTTTGACAACTGGATAAATAGGAACTTTGATGATGGTTGACCTTGTACAAGACGCTAAACGCTTTGTTTGTAAGACCCTTTTTTATGTTTCATATACAGTAAACACCCGCATATAAGAACACTTTTTTCAGGTTTAAGGCTGATCGTGTTCTTATTTGATGGATACTTAGTGAGAAATCAGCCTGAAAGTGTTCTTAAAATTGGTTTCAGAAATACTTCAAATTATATATATTACTGGAGGTTTAATTAACACACAATGCTGTTTTCTAAGAGATTTTATATAGTTTGTAATGGTTCTTAACACCAAAGTACTTTGATATACGTTTATACTGTACTGTATTGTTTCCTTATCTTAATACCCTTTCCCTTAGTTGATGATTAAGAACATGTTATATTTATCAGGCTGAATTTGTTCTTATTTATATGGTGATTTATTGGCCAAATTTCAGCCTGATGTTCTTAATCCACTTGTTCTTATATGCGGGTGTTTACTGTATTTCACTCTTCGATATAAGCAGAAGTCAAAGCAGCTTCAATGAACGTTTACTTCATATGAAAACTGTCAAGCATTTTTTCGCTCTTTTCATTACTGATTTTGCATGATTTTCCTTTTACTCTTGAGTTTAAGATCTGTTTAAATTTTTCCTTCGGTTAACTTGTGTGACTCCAACGTTCATTTTTAAGTCTACCAAATCATGGATCTGATCTGAGTTTTTGAGCACCGATCGCTCAACAACGTTTACTAAAGGCGCAAGATCCAACAAAAGGTAGCTCCTTCTACTTACTTAAATTGTTACCCGTAACTTCAGCCTGTACATGAGTTTCAAAGAAAGTTCCTCTATCGGGGCTTGGAACGACCCTGCGGATGTATTTAATGTTCCCTGGGCCTGTTTCTCAAAGGTCCCGAAACTTTTCGGGCCTATTTCGGGTGCCACAATTCCCTTTACATCAGGGTCGTAACGAGGTATATTTTTTCATAATTGATCCCGTATTTATTACCGAAATTTTGATCCCTGATCCAAAAAACATCGAGAATTTTGATCCCTCATCCCGCAAAAAATTGTTAAGTCTGATCCCGGATCCCGATATCATGGGTTGTGGTCCCAGATCCCGGAGCTGTGATCCCTGATCCCACCCCTAAAAAGGCTGTTGATCCCTGATCCCATATACCTCGCTACGACCCTGCTTTATATGTTCGCAACGCCGAAGTTCTAAGCCATCAAACTTCGCAATCCTCTTTGTTTTTCTTACATCAAAAACGTGTTAAAGGATTAGCTTTTCAAACTAAGAGATTGCAGTTTGACGACTGGCTTTTCGGGCCCGCGAAAATTTATCGGGACTGTCCAAAAACAGGCCCCGGGTTTGGCTAGTAATTCGTTCCGCCGACGAAACTTTCTGCAATTCTTTTAAAATTCTCGCTCTTGTTGTCGGTAACAAATAGAAAGAAGAACTGTTAAAGGAATTCCTGTAACCGTTTTAACGATTTAACGATTACTGTTGTAATACAGTTGCCATCGTTGTCCAGTGTCGATACTGACGAGACTCAATTTAGCCTGTGACCTGCAAATCAGGACATCATGTTGAACCCAAGCTACCGACCGACCGAAGGATGCTTTCAAGTCTTAAACGTGTTTATTATCACAACGTGGCGTATTCCATTCTTAATAATTGTACGCATATCCCCCGCGATCAGAAAATTCTTCGTACAATTTACTCCCTATTCACGTCTTCATCCGGGTGCTGACTTGCAATCTCATTGTCTCTTTCCTGATGATAGTTGTAGTGAACGATTTACGGTTAATACGAGATCATTATTCCGAGTATACAACGGATATATAGAGAGAAATTCAAGTTATTGCCTCATCGATGCCTTCAGTATGGGTGGTATTTCAACATATATGTGGTAATTTAAAAAATACCAATGGCAAAGTACATCTCGGGTGACTTTCGAGAATCTGCATAGATCTGCGGATCATGAGGTGTAAACAAAGGATGAGCAAGTTTTCGTGTAATGCTCTTTGTCAGAAACGAGTCAACATTTATTTTGACTCTTGCATAGTTATGGTTATTTGTAATTAACGAAGATTTAGCACCTAGCATCTTATAAAATGCATGGTTGCTTATGTTTTTCTTTCCTAAAATAATCCGCGGCAGTGTTCATAGCACTGAAAATGAAAATTTAGTCATAGGTTCGTGAAGTTTGAATACGTTACAAGACAGTTGTTCATTAAACCAAAATTAGGAAGAGCCACAAACCGCACTTGCCCTCGTATTAACATATTAAGAAGCTGTTTATCAGTTCTTCTCAAACATAGGTTAATCCCTGAACTTTCTTTAGTCAGTCAATAGCAATTATCAACAATAAAAAGAGTATCGCTTTCAGAGATCGTTAAAGAACAATCATTCCAGGTTGTCATTTACAATAGAAAATATATTTTTCTACAGATTATTGAGTGTCCTTTCATTATGGATACTTCTTTTCTGACTCTAACCTAACAAGATACTAATTAAATTGCGTGGGCGAATCAGAAGTGTTTAAAAGGCGAATTCGGCGAAAGTACTGCTGTAGTGTATCTCTTTTTCGGTTAGAGTGTTAACCGAGGTGTGGGACAATTGAAGTCCGAAGAATTGCTATCAAAAAAGGAGCATCACGTGAATCATAACGAGGTCCTTGGCAAACAAAACTCTAACGTGTTTTTAACGAACTGGGTCGTGTTTGACTGTTTTGAGACTCGAGAGTAAACACTCTGTTCAGAATTGAAGTGAATATTTGCTCACAACTTCGAAAATTTATGCATTTTTGGGGCATAAAAGAGAGTCGCTTGTGGGTTAAAAATCACTGGTTCCAGGAGCCATAATCTCAGTGCAGAAAGAACAAGATGAAGTTCAAGAACGCTTTGGTTTTGACCTTACTTCTTCAGATCGTACTGACCCCCATTGCAGGTAAAGCGTTTAACATCGAGATCAAGATTTAAGCTTTTGCAAAGCTCTTTACAATTCTTTGCCGGATTTGATTAAATAAACTATACGACGGTCGTTCAAAATGTTTATCTTCACTAGCCTCTTCCATGAAAGAAAATTACTGACAATAATTTGCATGTATATCATTTCTCATTTACAGTGGCTCGTACTGGGGAAAGATTGAGCATAAGGCTCTACAATCGGGACTTTCAACCCCCGTTTTCTGAAGTGCAGCAAATGCTAAAGAAAGCTGATCTTGAGAGCCATGGTTATAAAAAAGAAGTTATTGTCACAGCGATGAAAGGACTCGGAAGTGACTTCAGGGATATTGAAGTAAGTCAGTACCAAATTGGTTATTAGGACGATCGATCAATTCCAAAGAAAAGAATTTTTGCGTGAGACAAATTTCAAAATGAATTTCTTTTCTCGTTATAACTCATCATAATATTGATGATACATGACAGCTTTCATTCATAAAACAAATCCTTCGCTTTTTAATTTTTTTTAAGGAATCACAAGTTTACTACAAAATAGTAAAATGCTCTGAAAGTCCTCAGATTGAACAAGAACTAAACAGCTTGATGCCTGGTAAGTCGAAGCTCGTCTCTAAAATGGGATTTGACAAATAAAAAACGACAAAGAATTACATGTTATTCCTCTTCCACACCCCGATAATTAAGCCAAAAGATTTCTTTTCTTTGATTCTTCAAGGTGCTTTTGGAAATGAAGTAGCTGCTAAACTCGAGCAGGAAATTCAGCGCAGGGAGATAAACACACTGGGAGAATGCAGAGCCGGGCTTACAGTTGTTCAAAAAATGCGACGCAGAAACAAAAGATTAGCACCTTTTGTGGCAGGCGCACTGTACGGAGCAGGGGTGGTAGTCGGGAAAGCTGTGGCAGAAGTTATAATCGACGCAGTAATGGACGACGACGACGGCGATGACGACGAGAAGCGGCGGTGACGTCCCGAAGAAACGAAGCTGATCTCTCAGTAAATCCCAAACGAACGCATGCTTGAGTTTTGGTGTTACATTGTTTGGGGATGAAATAAAAGTTCAATTATGGGCAAAATTCGTTGGTCTGATTTATTTCTGAATGCAGTCTAAGCTAGAATAAAGTAGTTGGTAATTTTCACTCCATCTCGGCTTTACCATAACCATCACGTATCTACTTCGATAAATGAGTGGCAAATGCAATTATTATTTTACAGTCTGTATGTATATGCATGGTGCAGTGCGCTGCGAAATCCACATGGGACATTTCCACCTCCTGCCCCTCTACCACGTAAAAGGTTACCCGGCTCTTCTAACTTGGCCTCGAAAACAAGCGGCGAATTTAAAATAGTTGGTAAACGATGATAAAAATCGAAATATACTCATGCTTGAAACAAGTCTTTATCAAGTGCTATCAGTTATTGGCTGCGAGCATGTGTTTGAACTCCCAGATTGTGAAAATGTCTTAGATTTAATGAGTGCAGAACCGATGGTAAATGTCGGAGAGGGGAATTATTTCCGGGGATAGTCACTCGGGAATACTCGGAAAAATCCGAGTGTTCTTCTCGGGAGTCAAACCCTATGACCTTCCGGTTACTCTTTTGGATTTATTAATGGATCTTCTCTAAAAGAAAAGGGGCAAG
>OX421450.1:8439321-8451821 GCA_949126865.1 Montipora capitata
AGGAGTACTCGCATTTTTGCGAACTAAACTAGAAAAAAGATACCCAGATGATAAATTTCTTTATTCTCGTCACCAGTCGGATCATGGAGGTTATTAGTTAACCTTACTTTCGTCACTGCTCAAGTAACATTTTCAATCACGTGATGAGTCGGCCATGTTGGCCCACAAAACAATAGCAAATGGCTCATGTTTTGCATTATAGAGTCAAATTCACCCCCCCCTCCCCCCAAAAAAAAATTTTTCTCTATTCACGTTCTTTGCACCAACATGGCTGTTGTGGCGTCAGGTGAAAACCATCTATATTAACTTTTGTCACGATTAAGGTATGTTAATAACTCTTGGGAGTGCACTCACTGGCAGAGGAATGAAGAAATTCAAATACTGCACGAGGCATAGTCGAGAGCAGTGGCAATAATTCCTATTTCGTTCTCAAGCCAAAACGGACTTAAACGTTTGGAACGATACTTTACTTAGTGATAGCTAAAAGTCTCGGGTTCTGTAACTATTATCGAGACCGAGAGGGCTGATTTAAAGAAACGCCGTGTTTTGAAATAACAACAATGACCGCATATTTAAAAGTTAAACTACTTTTAATTTCTTCTTAACAGACTGGGAATATTAGGCAAGAATTCTTGGAAAATAAATCCCGCAACATTTAATTGTTAATGAACTCTTTTGGCAGTTTAAGAACTCGGCCAAAACACTATTTGCAAAGAGGCGCAGGGTACAGAATTCCCCGTTGTCAGGAAATTTAAGAAACGACGACGGTTACGGCTACGGTAACGCCATAAAACAAGAATATGATTGGTTAAGAGGCAAGTCGTGCTGCATGCATTTTATGTCGTACTTTTGCGGTACTCTGCACAACAACCCAACCTCCTCCCCAGGGTCTCTCTTCTCTGCCGCTGCATAGTGTTACGTCAGCGTATTCGTACATTTGCGGATACATCCGAATTCCCAGCGTTCCACTTTGGACAACAATAAAAGCAAGGTGACACACGCTAACGCCAACCCGGTGTGGCAAACACATCACGCATGCGCACAACCATTTCACCCCTCTCAATTAGCAGCCATGGACAGCTGTTTCGGCCTTTTGGGCCTCATCAGCATGGCGTAACTAACGAACTAGGCGAAAGTGTTTAGCACCCCTTAAACTGGCAGCTTCACATGCCATACATGTGGTAAGCTGGGTTGGGAACAGCAAAACTGTTCTCCCACGGCAAGCGTGTGGGAACGTGGATAAGAGATCGGTGTGTCACGTAATTAAAAACAACAATAAAAGCAAGGTGATCCACACTCTGGACACCGGATACGTGCGGACGCAAGCCGTATTCAGGGTTGCCACTCAGAGCATGTTTATATGAGGCGAGCCCGATCCAGTAAAAATATGGACGATGCCAGCACGGTTTACCGGGATGAATTTCAGGAATTTATTTACGTGCCTTGTAACCGTCAAAGTCACGCATGGGGTAACTGGTGAACTATCTTTCTTTGGTTCGAAACAAAGGTTCGTTTTAGCTCTAGAAGTACGGCAGAATGGCATTTTAAAAAATAATCCTGTGATTATCCAAATCTGGCTATGTTTTCAAGGCAACCCACGCGTCATGAGAATTTTTCATCCCGGCAAACCGGACTGAACCGTTTATATGAGAATTTTTCAGCCCGGCTTGCTGAGATCTCGGCAGCTCAGACCGGGATCTCGGCAAGCGGGCCAGCCAGCCCACCTTCTCATATAAACGAACCGAGATTTTACTTTAAAAAGATTGGCATTAGCCGAGATCTCGGCAAAACGGGCCAGCCCGCCTAACCGGGCTGGCTCGCCTCATATAAACAGGCCCTCAGTAAAAAATTCCCTGACTTCTCCCTGACCTCTAAACAATTTTCACTGACCTTAATTAAATTAGGTGAAAAACACATTTAATTCAGCTTCTTTCGTCTTCGACCTCTTTGCACTTTCACAGGATTTTGTGCGCAAAATCTTGTAAACTGTTAACCAAAAATAAGATTCCCCGACTTTGACACTAAGATTTTCCGACTGTTTTTTCGTTAATTCCGTCTTTTCCCTGAGCTTGAAAAATTTGTTTTGCCTTGACAACGGCAAACCTGGTATTAGCCTGCGTCGCAGGCAGACTAATCTGCACAACGGCCCCGTGTTTAGGGATTTCGGCTGTATCCCTTTCTGATTGGATAGATTCTTACGCGCTTTGTGACTCGACGTTCACCTGCTTGACGAGTCACGCATCCGTTATTTGCATGACAGAATTTTAACAAAAAGTCAAAACTGAGAAGGCGATGTTTAATTATTTTATGTCGTCGCGTTTTAGAAAAGAATCATGAATGGTATTGCTTGCGAAAAGGCAGTTAGACACACTCGCCTCGATCCAGAGCGCGTAAGATTCTAGCCAATCGGAGGGGGGTACTGAAATCCCTGTAAAATTGGAAGCCGTTGAGCAGACGGATAATGAGTTTAGAGTTAAGTCTAGCTACGCGCAGGCTAACCTGGTATTCGAAGAAAAAAAAAATCGTGATACGTGTGGATGGGGCTGTAGGCTGTCGTCGTTAGTTGCTACTTCACATTGTATGCGCAGGAGGGCCACCAAGACTCACATCAGCTAATTATTTCAGAATTGCGCATGAACTAAGCTAAGGCACCGAACTGCCCACAGCACAGAGGCAGTGTCCAGATTATACAGTCCTAAGTCAAATTATTCATCAGAATCCTATGAGCAAAGATTCGTTGGCAGTGTAAATAAGAACCTGAAAGGAATTTAACTAAACGAATCAAATGAGAGATCTCTTTGCTTAAGATTGTTAGACGCTAACAGTTCGGTTTTCGCTTTCCGAGTAAGAAAGCTAATCGCAAGTTAACGAAGGAGAAACTTTTTGGTAACGGTGAAGTAGTACTGCCAAATAGTGAGTGCAATACTTGTCAATGTTGGGCTAATTTTTTTATATACTTTCTAGATGGAGTCATTGATGCTTTTATTAAATAAATCATAAAAGACTGATTGAAAATATTTTTATAAGGTTTTATTTTTGTACATATTGCAATGTAACAAATTGAGTAATTAATAAGTAAAAGACAAATTCTAACTATATCTAGGCAAGCATTGAATGCTTTGATTGGACAGTTCACTTTAAATAATAATTTGAAACAAGCTCAATGAAGGAAACTAGTAGACTTCCATATCACTCAAGCACATAAGAGACATTAAAAAACATGTTACTGGTACTTCTTTTGAAGACATTCAGTATAGATACATATTTACAAATTCAGTGTAATAGTCAAAAAAGGCACTTTAAAATGGTGATGTGTATTTCAATAAGGCGAAAGAAAGGGATTATTCTGCAGCTTAGTAGAAAAATATTAAAAACAATGCCATAAAAAAATCACGTGTTGGAGTACAACCAATCAACGACAGCGTAAAGACACATGTACATGTAATATTTTCCATTGCTATTAAATTTGCATTTGGTTCTATTGTAAGTGAGTTTGTGTTTCTAATTTGAACTCAGAAAACTATTTCAATGAAAATTCTTGTCTTGTGTAATAAACAGCTCACAACATAGAAAGTGCTTTGTACGGGGTTTTATTCACTTCGTTTGTCAAACCCTCGCTCATACATACTTTGCTTGTTCAGGGTTTTGACAGAAACAACTCTTGGATAAAACCCAGTACGCTGCACTTTCTAAGACGAAAACTATATTTATAAGATTGTGCATGTTCTAAAAGAAAAATATTAGAGCATTAGAAATCGTAATAAAAATTATTCTGAAATAGTAAATTTTTCTATGAAGCATTCCTTTAAGGCAGCATATTATTTACATTGTTCATATCTGTGTAATGTTTAATAATAATTATTTAAGCCAAAGGGAGCATCTCTGGTGCTGATAGATTTGCCACTCCATGGAAGCTGAAAGAAAACCAGTCAAGTATCAGCATTGAAATTAAAATGTGGCATTATCAGTGGAAAATGCTAGGTTGTAAAATGCACTTCTGGAAGGCAAGGTGGAAGCTAAGAGAACACCTACACATACTCAAGTTATTCCTTGCTGTAGATTTTGAGTAAAATCTGTTTTAAGATTAAAAAAACTATGGGAAAATGCAGGGTCCATACTACTGAAGTTTTTGGACCAAGGAACTTTAGGACTTTGAAAGTGTGAAAACTTGTAATAATTTATTATTGACTTTGACAGGTGCAGGCAACCACTGTTAGAAAAAGACTTCTTACCGTGGACTCTTGTATTTTTCTCTAATAGCTTGCTGAGGATGTTTAGATGCATGACTAAATGTACGGTGAAGGTTATGAAGGCATGCTTGAAGATCAAGTAATTGGAATCCAGTGTAGTGTGAAAGAGTTGGACTCTGAAAAATAGATGACATTAGGTAACTAACTTTCTACAAAGTTATGCGAGTTATAATCATTCTTCAATGATATTTACATTTGCTTATGAACCTTGGCATTTTTTAGCATTTTCAGGGTCGTGCTCTAGCAGTGCTCCCCAGCACCTTACCACTATAAACTTTTGCCTTTGGGTGAAAAGGAAATCAGAAAATTGTAAAAAATAGCTAGGCTCCCAAACACATTTCTTAGAGCACAGCCTTGATTTTATTTATTTTTGCAGTCATATCATTCTGTTGATAGTTCATCTTAAATACAGGATGTCTTATTGACACATGAAACTGTTTGGTGTTGGCCAGAGTAAAATTTATAGCATCATTTGAAGTTTCTATGATCATGTTTAGTTGTGACAAATAATAGCAATTGGACTGAGTGAAGTACAATTCAGGGAGTAATTGTGCATTTCATTTGAGATTACAAGCATGATTACTCCCTGAATTGTATGACAAGAGGTTTAATTGCTGATTAATTCAACTATTAATTCAACTATTATGAAATTCAAGAATAAAAAGTCTTTGAACACCTTTGTGTGAAAGTTAAATTTGTTTTGCAAACAGTAGGAAAACAGCAAGAAAGACCCCATCCAAGTGCATGTGAATTGCACGCCAATTACGCGACAAATACAGTGCAGGCATGCACAGAACCAATCAGATTCTATCATTTTGTAATGGTTTCAATTAATGTATATATTGGACAATGACAGAATGTTAGGGTTTACCCATGATTGAAATCCAAGAGTGTGAAGAGCCAGGACAACAGAACTGGCTGCAATTGTGGATGGTAAATACTTCAGGTAAGGGTCCGCGTCAAGGAGGGTCAATTCACATAGATACTGAAACAAAACCATGACCAACAAATCAGTTGGAAAAGAGAATGTGAACTGCTATGTGATATGTACAAACATCTTTGAGATAACTGGTCAGAGAAATGGCAAGAACTTTTATTTTAGCAGAGGCCACATTGGTAATAAAAGCATTCTATGAAAGGGACACTGTCATCTGTTGCACATGTTCACTGAACACCATTTTTAGTCAAGTTACTTTAATTAAAATGATCACGTAGGATGAGTGAAGTATCAACCTACAAGAAGTCTTAAAAGAGGCTTTCATGTTCCTGCTGCTCACATGGGACTTGGAAAAAAACCAGTCCTCAGTTGTTGAAAAGGTGGATAATGCTATTCACCAGATAAATCTCTATCCACCCTTCAAATAACTGGGGCCAGGTCATCAACTGCAGGAATAATCCAGGTTGATGCACAGGCAATGTGGGGTTTGTTTTGAAATTAAAGGATTTCCTCACCTTTGACAACGCTTCAAATTTAGGGTGGTCTGACTCTGGACAATCTGCTGCCTTGACAAATCGTTCTAGAAAATTTACTATCGTTGGTACAGAAACATCAAAATTAATTGTCTTGAGAACAAGGCTTTCCATCTTTAAGACCTGTGAGAAAGGTGAAATGGCAAATGTCTATTTTTGTATAATAAAATAGAGGTCACTTATGTAGCATAAGAGCTTTGAGTACAAAATGGTGTAACATACTCTTTGGTAACTTTGTGGCAATATATTGATGTAAGAAAGGTGCATTGTTTTATTTAAACAATGCAGTGTTTCTGTCGAGGAACTATCGGCTGATAGTTGCCCAGCGGAAATTTGATGTTCTTAAAACAAATATTTGCCCGAGAAGCGAAGCTTCGAGGGCAAATATGCTAGTTTTAAGAACAACAAATTTCCAAGGGGCAACTATCAGACCGATAGTTCCGAGACGTAAACACTCTATTGTCTTTATTGTTCACTACTAAATTTTCTTCCGCGCGCCAGCTCAAAAATCATTTTGAATTATTTTCAACTTTATTAGACGAAAGCCGTGTCAGCCAATATAAAATTTGAAAAAGAAAAACAAAAACCCTCTTAATACAATTTCGATTGTTTATTTTCCATAAGGCCGCTTGTTTACAGAGGTATTTTCAGCAGACGACTACTATCCATCCGGGTATTTTGCTCGGACGGGCACTATGGGCTGATAGTGTCTCTTCGCGGACGAACACTATCGCGTCACGTGATCAATTTAAACCAATAAGAATCGGAGAAAATTTAGTGGTGAATTATAATTAGAGTTAGAGTTGAACAGTGAAGTGCGCTGCTTACACATCTTGAAAAAAATTCTGATCTTACTGTTGTGTCCATTCAACTATTTAACCCACTAACATCTCATTTTAACAACCTGGCTGTGTACGGTTCTAAGAAGATCTGTACTGGGTAAATTCTTTCAAACTAAAAAGCTTCTTCAAAGTTGATTAATAATAAAATTAATATGATTGGAACAGTAATCTGAAGATCTCTTTTACCTGTTTAGCACTGTATGTGTCATCTGTAATATAAACAAATTCTGTCACTTCTGGTGGATATATTTCCTCAAACTTTGATGCTACCAACATACAAGCTGTTCCAACAAGCTGAAGCTTTCCTCGCAACACAGACATGACAGACAGGAAACGATCAATGTAGTTTACAGTTAAATATAGAGTCTGTGGTAACAGTTTGTATTCTTCAGCAACTTCGACCAGCCAGTCGACAAGAATTGAACGCATGCTGTGATTGATGTCAGATTGCTTCTTCATGTACCCAGGCTTGGGTCTGTTCTTCACCTGTGATAGAGGAACAGTTTATTAGTACTGAATCTTAAAGTGCAGCCACTATGTCAATACCAGAGAACTATGGCTACCTGGTCAATATAAGAAGTTTAAACCCCAAGTGTTTGAATCATGAGAAATGTTTCTTGGGTTTTAAATGTGAAGTAGATGTTATTGAGAATTCAGAACATAATCCTGTTCCTTTTCGTAGAGACTACCGGTACATAGCAAATTAAAAAAATGATGGAATTAGAGCTTAGGCACTGGGAAAGAAATGGTTGTTGAGTTCAAATGGTACGAGTAGGGCCAACAAACAACATCGAACTCAACATAAGGGACAATACTAACCCTTTTTTTCCCCTCAACGCCTAAGCTCTCTAGGGTTTATTACAGCAAACTTGTTCTAAACTCCAGATTGTTGGATTTAACCTTTATTTCCAATAATCAGCCCAGGTCATTAAATAGGAAGGGGGGGGGGGGGGGGGGGGAACCAACAGGCCCAATAGACAGCAAGTAGGTTTCAAAACAGATGTGGCGACGCGACAAAGTTTGAAAAAATTGCATCACGAGCGCGAGCAAAAAATCGCTCGTCTAGCCGCCCGCGGCTTCATGCGAAATCTTCCATTATAATGCATTCCATGTTTTGATGCTTTTACCGCGCGCAGTCACAATACAGAGAACAACTGAATCTCTAACGTTGTGAACTTTTAAAAGAGAACGAGCCTTAAACTAAGAAAAGGATTACCTCGGCTTGCTTTAGATACTGGAATATCTCCGAAGCATAATCAGAGACAAAGAGAATGTCGTCGCCAGTATCGATGTCGCGTATTTCTGGCGCTGTTTCCGTGGTGTATTCAAAGTCCTCGTCATCGCTCGAGTCAATGAGCATGGGCGAATCTACTACAAAAAGCAAAATCTAGTAAAACATCACCCCAAGCGAAAGTTATCAGAACGAAAAGAAATTAAAAAAAATTGCATATTCAAGTGAAAGATACGACACGAAGTTAAAGGGGGAAAATTTTAAGAGTACATGAATGGAAATTTTTTATTCCGGCAGGCTTTCACTGAGCTTTAAGATAACTATAGAACTCACCGTCTGCGGGTCTGTTTGCAACGAAAACATCGGTCAAGGCAGGCCTTGAAAGGGTCGTCAAGGCAGGATTTAATTCCTGTACTGTAGCATCAGGTTTACTTTGTGCTACAGATGGTTGTGGGTCGACGTGAATAGCAAAGCTTTGGGTTGTTGTCGGTACAGCGAAGGCTGTCTTTTGTTGTGCTCGACTGAAAGCATTTTCGTCGTTCTTTGCACCACCGAACACGTACAAGGCGCTTCCAAGACCAGCCTGAATTTGCACAAGAAACGAAATAGGGCAAAGAATTAAAGTTTATTAAAAAAAGGTTTTTGGAACTGATAGCTACTCAAGGTTCCTTATTCTTTCACTGACCTGTTGCTTGGCAGCACGGAATGGCTGAATTCTCACTCCAGGATTGTTCGTTATCGTTCCTAAAGCAGCTCTTTTCTGAACTTGCTGCGTCGCTCTGGCTTGTCCATCCTCCATTTTAGCTTTCTTCAATGCATTGCTTGCTTGGTTGTCTTGGAAGTTGTTGTTTAAAGGAAAATTCTCACCCAAGGATAACGACATTGCGACAGGTATAAAAGCGGTTGAAATCAACGACCAGAAATTTCAAAAGCGGACTAAAATCTCCTTTCTCAGGACTACTAAAAATACAAACGAAAACTATGTGAGACGTGGTTACCAGAACCAGGTCAAGAACTCGTTAGATGTAATAAAAACTGTCAACGGTTAGCTGCTCCTTTGGATAACTTTAGCGTTGTGATCTTCTCCGACTCGCGAATGCGAACGTTTTCGGTTCTCTCACATTTCAAGAATCCCGCTAGTCGACCGGCAGCCAATCACAGCACAGAATACTGCACGGGCTCATTCGCTACATTGCGATTTACCGCTGGTGGAAACAGCGGAGGCTCATTCCCAAGGGAATGGAGCCATTGATTGGAAAGGTACGTGAATAACAAACTTCTCGGTGAAAAAATCGTGTTTTTCTCGATTTTATGACTATAGTTCCCTTTTTTTTTAGATATTTTGGCCTCAAAACGTGAAAATTCGCAATTCCCATGAGGGGTGATTTTGTTAGAAAATTTACAGTCATGATTTTGCCTCGTTCCCAGTGGCATTCATCTTGTTGACACATCACAACCAACGAGTTATTTTGTATACATAATTAAATGTTGAAGCGATTTGGAAATCATGGTTGTTTACCATTTAGAAAAAAATTTCCGGAATTTACGGTTGGTTTGTAAATGTTAAACGACTCTTCGGTTTGTTCCACTGGAAAATTTCCGGGAACAGCGGGACGTCTGAAAAGGTAGTACTGTTTTCCCGTTGGAAACTTTCCGATGGAAATGTGTGTTTGAAATGTCTTACCAGTTTTAGGCTATTCACGGCCATATTTTTAATTTTGTTGCGGAAAATCTCTATCACCGAGCGGCGAAGGGACTTGAGTTAAATAGAACACATTATTCACCTGAGGGAAATTTCCATAGAAATTTGCGGACATTTTTTATAAACGGTAAAAAGCCCATGCCTACTTCTGAGCGCTCAATTCGAATCAAGGTGAGCGCGATGTTTGAATAAATTAGCTTATATGAGGACCTCCATACTGCCGTGTTGCGATAGCGATACCGGACCAAGGTGACTGTAAAGTAAAACGAGTAAATATCAAAATACTTGATGAACAAATGCAAATCAGGAAACTTTTAATCTAGCTAAATAGACCGAATGCCTAAATGGCGGCCAAAAAATAGTCTTTTGTTTATGTGCTAATTGGCCTCACTAGCCTCGTTTGCATGGACAAAATACATAAGAAAGTTTGCTTGAGAGCGAGGCTAGTGAGTCTCATTAGCACATAAACAAAAGGATACACACAAACAAAAGAAACCAATGAGTTAAGGTGAGCTAACCGAAACTTCACATGGTCGTCAAGTCAGATACATTAAATTTTGGCGTTTCGCCATTAATGCCAGATGAAGGCTCGTACACTGACACAGAAGCAGTTGTTGCAACTGACGCCAGAACGTACAGACACGGAACAGCCACCGCGCACCGGTGGCTCAGTTGGTTGAGCACCGGGCTGCCATGCGGGAGGTCGTGAGTTCGACTCCGGCCGGACCAACGCTCAGGGTCTTTAAATAACTGAGGAGAAAGTGCTGCCTTTATAATTACATCCGCAAATGGTTAGACTTTCAAGTCTTCTCGGATAAGGACTATAAACCGACAACTATCTTCCATGTTCATTAGTTACCCGTGTGGGACGTTAAAGAACCCACACACTATTCGAGAAGAGTAGGGGATGAAGTTCCGGGTGTTGTGGCTGTCCTCTGTGAGTATATGGGTGGGTAGATATAGCAGGTTCACATCAGCTGAATCGCTGCCAAAACTTCAACCTGCTCAAACAAATAAATGACTGACAGACAGACAGATGGTGCTAGTTAAAGTTCCAGGGTTTGATGGGGACAGTCCGCAAACCGTTAAAATAATTGACAAGTAAATTCTGACCCCCTTCTGCGGTGATGGAGTTTCAAAACACTAGCAATTAAAGGCAGTAAACGGTTTGTTTTCATGCAGGAGCTAATAAAGCGTAAGAACAAAATCATGTGCTTAAATACGCGAACTTGTTGTTGATTGCCTATTGCCATAGGGATAAAGAATCAATGAGCAAATGTGTTCGCGTGTTTTTTTGTGCTTATACGAGCCCCGTCATAAAAACAAGCCTTAATTAAACTCATCGACAAGATGAGCTTAGGTGCTGGTGCCTAAAAGGTGGAAGGGCCTAGAGCGCAACTGCCAGTATTAAACTGAAGGTAACCATGACAACCATGCGAGTGCCGACCACCAGGTACCGTCACACTGAAACGAGTTCAGTGGAATACTTAACGAACCTCATACTTGCCATCAAAGGGAGGGAGGGATGGGAGCAGGAACAAAGAGCTATTGCAAGCAATGACTGCAAATGATCTGCAAAGATCAAGCAAGAAAGCAGAGCTAATATACATTTATGTGATCACACGTAAATTGTCGAAATTGAGTAACAAAACCAGATGCTTTGAGGCATGTCAAATAAATTTCCACTCGGGCCCTGATTGTTAACAATTATTCACCGAAGTGGAGATAAATATCAACCACATTCACCTCCGAGCTAGCTAATCACACTGTAATCAGAATGAGCGGAAAGCATTATTCACTTGTGTGGTATATACTAATAAATGTAGCCCAGGAAAAATGCGAATGAATTATTCCCTCGTGTAACAATTAAAAGCTAAATTCAGTTAACTTGAATTTTTGGAAGATCGAACCGTCGTGTTACTTCGATTTTCACAATTCTGCGGAATTCGTTTTCAAGGGCCAACTGCTAAACTGCGTTTCTTTTTTGCTTCAATCAATCAAACTTCCGATGCCTATCACAGATAAAGAAATCAATTGATGCGTGACATAACATACCCATCAGTATCTTTGGTTCCCACGGTATATTTGTACATTCGAACGCGATGCCGATAGAAAGCGATGGAATATGTACGAATCTTTTTACTGAAGAATTTCTAAAAACATATTATAATGGTATTCGAGCTGTGATCTAAACAACAACCCCAATTCACTTTCCGGATCTTTCCGGAGGCGGAGTCAATCTTACCGGTATACCGGTTATGTTCGGAAATTTGATTGCAGGAAGCCAAAGGCGCAGTTTGGGGCTTGGCTCTTGAAGGTGAGATTCCACAGAATTAAAAAGGGAGCAAAAAATGTTCTTTCGTTTGATTCATCTTTATGTCAAGTAATTTGCCGCTTTGATGTTTCATTTCATAATCGTTCGAAAGAAAGTCTGAACGGGTAATGAACCTGATGCTGTTACTGGGTCGTTCACCACGGATGCGTCAGAATGCGACGCTGTAGAAGATGGTGTCAGGCGCTCAAAACCAGGAGCCTTCAACTCCAATACTAGGTCAGTGTAAAAGCATTTCCATGGGGAGGGGTGGAGCAGGGATGGCGCAGTGGTGGCGCCCAGTGGTGGCGCCCAGTGGTGGCGCCCAGTGGTGGCACAGTGGTGAGAGAATTCGCCTCCTACCAATGTGGCCCGGGTTCGATTCCCGGTCCCAACTTCACATGTAGGTTGAGTTTGTTGTTGGTTCTCTCTTTGCTCCGAGAGGTTTTTCTCCAGGTATTCCGGCCGTTTTCCCCTCCCCACAAAAACTAACACTGCCAAATCCCAATTCGATCCGGAATGCACGGACACATATGTTGAACGAGCTTGGTGTTCTATCGGTCAACAAATCCCATTTCCATTTTTCCACAGATCAAGCCACTTTTAAACGAGTTCTTAAATACGATTGACCATTCTATCCTATGGGTAATACTGTCGTTTTCATCTAATCGTGGACACACGACGGGAAAACATG
>OX421450.1:8461821-8469321 GCA_949126865.1 Montipora capitata
GTAAACACTTCTTATGGCAAATCATGGCACAAATTCTACACTGGAAGGCAACTTTGGTCCAAACCTAGAGGACAAGAATAAAAGAAAACCATGTACACCACCATAAATTATGAAATTTAAGAATGCCTTGAGTGAGTTGCTCGCGGACAGAGTGTGAGCACTGCAAGAAAAAATATCATCTACATCTCAAGCAGCTATTATAAACGCTGTCAGCTACGGGATTGCTTTCAAAAACAATAATCTCAACTACTTACTCAACAGAACGAACAGTCCTAGAACAGCTGAGTTGCGTCCTATATAGACTCATTCAAGGAAAAAATAGGGGTTGCAAGGAGCCAAGCTTCACCCTAAGCTTCAACGTTTGCTTCAACGTCCGTTCGATTTTGACGCGGAAGAGGCAAATCACATAGGATTGGCAAGCCTCTACCTCGCGTTTGAGTAAGCGTAAAGGTCCGAGGCGGTTTTATCGATCTACAGATTTGCCCAGAAGTACGAGATCATAAAAGAGAGTTTTTCCAAGACTGAAACTATGCGAGCTTTGGACATTCCGCCATTTCTTCATTGATTCTTCTCATTAAAGCCTTTTTTGGCTCTGTGAGGAAGAGATAGGGAGGACATCAGATTTCTTTGGACGAGAATACTGTACTTTAAAATTGATAACTCTAAGCGCAATAAAAGCCAAAAGTCGCGTTTGTCAGTTTGGAAATGAGCGGCGGACCAGAGAGAAGAGGAACAAGGAAAGCCCCCTAAACCACCCTGCTGGCACAGCCTTTCTTTTGGCGTTCTCGAGAAAGACTCTGCATGAATCGAGTAAGATCTTTATTGAGCATGCGATGCATGTTGCCAGGATACAGTCTCGAACCCAAACCTGATAGGCCAGATCTCGCCGCCATCTTGGTTTTTCACGGTATAGCGGACTCAATTATAACCATCGGTTTTATCACTAAACGGATGCTCGCACTGGAAAAACCAGTTTGACGAGAGCAAACAAGATTGACTGGACCAGAAGTTCGGGCTGCGGCAGCTTCAGTAAAGAAAAAGATAAAAGGAGGCTCTGCTCGCAGGGTGTCCCTAAACTATCCACCACACGGTGTTGGAACTAGATTTCCCAGCTGTACCGATGGTACGCGAGTTTCAATCAGGGTAACTTTAATTTAACCGTCACACTCTGCTCAGATATTTTTCCATTGAGCTTCATTTTGGCAAACTATATTTAGGTTACCATTCCATCTATTTTCTGCCTGACGTAGGATGTAAGCCTTATTAGTAAACAAGGCATCGACAATTAAAATTAGGAGCGATCAGTTAAGGAAGAAGAATAGCGACACACACGGCTAGCTCCTTCCGATGAAGATTCGAGACGCTTTATTAATGATCTTAAAAAAGCCAGTAAAGGGATAAACGTTCATGGCAATATTGCTGAAAGAAACGTAAGACACATACCTTTTTATTGCAGTAGCTACATTTTGTGGGGAAATGGAACTGTGTTAAAATAAACTGATGTTTTGGGGGCTCCAGGCTGAAAGAAATTATCAGGAATTGTTAGTGTCAACACATGCTTCAGAGTGAATTGGGATTAATGGTAAGCCAAGAAACTGGCTCTGCTTCTAACCCCTTCCATGTAGTTTTAAGGACGGGATTATGAAGGGCGCAGCTTGACGAAATCCGGCCGAAAGCATCTATAGGGCGCCCCCAGATGCTGCTACGGGGCCTGATTCACGCGGCGGCCATATTGGCCAAAGACAATAGATTTGTACCCCGAGCATCGAGTTGAAATGTTCGGGAACGGGTTTTGGTGGGCAAAAACAGAAGTTTTCATTCCTCGGGATTCAACATGGCCGACGTGTGATTGCAGATCTGCCCGTAATTAGATGCACAGCTATTTCAACAAGCGTCATGAAGTGTCTCCTCGCTCTTCTCCCCAACTTCAACATCACTCGCGTCTCGAAATACAGACAATTTACTAAGTGGGGACACTGTAAATTGAAATTAACAAATCAAATCAAATTCTGGTTTTTGAGGAGAGAGGGAAAACCGGAGTAACCGGAGAAAAACACCTCGGTGCAGAGTAGAGAACCAACAAACTCAACCCACATATGACGCCGAGTCTGGGAATAGAACCCGGGCCACATTGGTGGGAGGCGAGTACTCTCACAAACTGCGCCATCCCTGCACCCTGAAAAGCAAAGGAGATCAAAACTGGACGTGCATCCAGAGTTATCCTTATCACACGGTAACCGGTAAAATTTACCGCTTGTAAGAGCACTAATTACCGCCTACAAACGCTCAGAAGTTGCTTATCCTTTGCAGAACGTCCAACATTAACCAAATGCTTCACCGGTTTGAAAAGGTCCCTTACATGTTGTGCTGAAAACTAGGGAGAACCCTGTGCATCTAACATTTCTGGGACATAACTGTGCCACAATGATTGATCCCGGAGCAGACCACAAGCAGACTACAGGCAGATGTTATTGGCTGTGGCTTGTTTTTGAGTCAGGCCTCGCTTGTTCAAAAGGTGCCGGAGTAACGCTATCCACTGGATAAGGTAAAGGCAAAGGTACACCTTATTTAACGTCGGTAATTCCTTTATCCTCTAGAGCGAGGGTATTCTCCCAGGAAGCCGACCGTGCGCTCATTTTACCCCCCCCCCCCCCCCCACCTCTTTCCATCAGTGCTCCGTTTTAAGGGTATTTAAAGCTACTTATGCTACACTGAAACGAAAGAAGTCGAAACAAGGATGTGAGATCCGGGGATCGAACTCGGGACACTAACCGCGCACTAACCGACTGCGCCATCCTTGCTCCTAAATCACTATCAAGCGGATAAACACTAGCAAAACCAATTTAGTTATCCAGTGGATAGCGCCACTCACCCGTCGAAAAACTGGGGCCAGGTGGAGATCGACTGAAACTCGGCTCATATGAGATCGTAGGGATGGGAGGCGAAGATGATCACCACTACGCCAACCTGACTCCCTAGGGGGGCATTCCTTAACGCTCACCCATCCAAGTATTAAACCCGTATGACCGGACGTAAGTTCAAAATCAACAGGAACTGGTGTTTTGCATTGGTCACGTCGTACGCCGCCTTTAGTGTGTGCGAAACGGCCACAATTTGTGACACTGAAGAAATGCGGCGATATCTCACGTAGCTTCACAAGTAGCCCGGTAATAAGTCATTAGCGGATTCAAAACACTGTCGAGAAGGTGTATCAGGTAAACTTTTACTTATGTAGACAAGAAACCTCGCATACCTTTCAAGAGTGTCCTTTCCTTGGCTTTCATCCTGGAAGAATGAGTAAAAGGAAAAGCGAAGCAATCAAAAGTAATCTTTCAAGTGAGTGACGTCGAATGTACTGTCAGAATTGTGTTGCTTTTCGATCCAAAATTTCTTTTTTGCTTTTTTTTTTTTTGGGGGGGGGGGGGAGGGTCAAATATCAGTCACGCTATGTCACGTCACATCACGTCAAAGCCATGCAAGTCACATTCATGCTTCATATCCAACCACGTCCAACAGTGAAATTTCAGCAATATCATCCCACGTAACGTTTTGTCACGCTAACTGTATCAGTTGATACCTTGTGTTCGGATTCCGCCAGCAAGTCCACTTTCTCCAATACGGTTTCATCGCAGTCAACCAGTGACGGCATGTGTCGAAATATCAGTGTGATATCACCGCAATAAAGCCTCTCCTTAAGATCAGGGTGATTACGTAGGTAGGGCTGACTAAAGAAAGAACAGCCAAATAAGTCAATATTCAATTGAAAGTGACTGAAAATCTTAACATACAGGTGGCCATTCTCACGGTACACAATGATACGCTAAACTCAATTTCCTGCATTAACTAATCCAACTAAATGCCGAGCACCCTTTATGGCCAGAAAAGCAAACAGTTTTGTTGCGTTGTATCAAAGTCCACCGTTTTAAAACACTGGTGAACGCTAAACTGATCCCTCAAGATTCCAGGTCATTTTAAGGAACGTTAACCTTCGAATCTGACTCTTACACTAAGTAATAAACTTGAAATTACTTTGATATGATTCTGTCTGAATGTGGAGTAGCCAGCACATAACATTGTTCGTGCCTCTTGGACGACAAAGACAGGCATTGAAAGGCAATATCCATCAAAGGAATGGTTACCTGCAAAATAAATACAAAGACAAACAGCGGAAGAAAAGATGAAGTCAAAAGTTGACCTGGATAAAGGCACTAGTAGTTTGCTACAAAAAAAAAGAACGACGCATGAAATTCAAAGATTGCTACCGAAGGGCGAACAAATTTTGCGAGTTGCGGGATCCTCGATCCCGTAGCTTTTGCCCGGGCTGGGGTCATACGGGAGCAAATCCAAGGAAACACCTCCGCAGGAAGTCGTAATGAAATACAGCTATTTGCCACTCCCTTCGCGGCGTTTTAGAAATAATTTACGACTTCGGCCATACTGATTTTTTTGCAGTTTACAATCCTTCGCGAAAGACGACTGATTCCACCACCAAGGCCATCTACAGTACATCTGTATCTAACAGTCTCGGTATCCGGCAAAGTCCCTTTGACTTAAGGCTGTTTCTCCTAAGATGGCCCGATACACTATAAGAACGAATATAGTCGTTACATGAAAATATCCTGTGTTGAAGTTGAATCAATATAAATTGTTGCATACAAATATACATTGTTGAATTTTGCGACAAACAGCCAACCATAAGTGGCTTCTCATGATTTCGAGAGGCAAAGGCAAAATCGACTAAGCTTCAATTAGAGGAACCAAGAATTTGTCTTACGTATCCCAGTAACAAGTCCTTCTCATTTTTCTCTTGCGACTTGCTCCAAATGCAGACATTAAGATACCGGTCATTTTTGAGAATGTCAAACTTAACAGTTTCATTCCACACTGGTTCCTGAAAGAAGAGGACAATAGCCAAAATGCTTTATCAGTTAAGGCAACTTAAGGTGGCTGGAACCAGTTTCACCACTTTTAGAGACCTTCTTATTAGATGGGTTATAACTACAATACTGTATCACGTAACAGCAATGTTATGGTACCACATCAAACACCAATTATTGCTTAACGAAATGCGCTCACTATTTTTACGTAATAGGTTACTATGGCAACATGAAAGCTCTCCAAAAACACCCTATATTTCGTCTTTACATGCTTATATCTCACAACGGTCTACCAAAGTATCTCTCTGAAGAACTAGAGGAATTCAGCGCAGTGCACTTAGAATAATTTTCCCAGATTTATGCTACCAAGAAGCTCTTAAAGAGTGCAATATTGTCACCCTCTACCAACGGCGCCAATTGCTGACGGAGCCCCTATTCAATGCGATCAAAGAAAACTGCTGCCACAAATTACATGGCCTTTTGCCGTCACGTAATCTTAGTACCGTGGCCTTAAGGACAAAGCGCGCTTTTAACGTACCTTTTTGCGGAACAAACAGACTAAAGAATAGTTTGATCATGCACAACGAGGCTAATTCCTAATGGCTAATGGCTAATGGCTTTATCATGTATAATATATATATAAATAGTATTTTTGCTCTTTCGTTCATAAATTTCAAATAATATATAAATAATATATATATATATATATATATATATATATATAGTATTTTTAGCTTTTTTTAATTTAGTTTTCCATCTTTTTTGTATTTAGTATCAAGTAAACATTTGCACAGTCCGTAATCCAGCCTTTTGGCTGCCATGGATTTTTAATTAAGCTACATTGTATCTATCTAAATTCCCACGAACTTCTTTTAGATTTTCAATGACGTAGAGGCAGACTCAAAACCGGGGTACATTAGGGAATTTAAAGGAAACCTCCATTAAAACAAGAAAATAACTTTTAACCACAAAACAGAATGTTTACAATCTGACATTTTCGACCTCGAAAGGGTTTGTATCCAAAACAAATGAATTTCAAAACGGTTTTTTTGATTTCCACCTTAATTTCCCGTGATATCACCAAATTTGAGGTTTTGAGCATACAAATGTAAACCTTTCATTCTCTCCTTTTACTCTAAAACCGCTTGTAAATCCTTAGTCCCTAGTACTGGAGTGCGAATGCTCTCACAGGGCATGAAATTGCGACTCACTGGTCGCCAGCTGGCGAATCACGTTTTGTCTGATAACCCAGGATAAACAGCTAGTAGACAACTTTTGTATTTGAATCTTTATATGATGAAATCGTTCGGAACTGGTAGCTAGAACACGACTCACCTTTCTTTCCGCATTAAAATAATGTATAAATACTACAAGAAAATCGGTTTCTCACATTGTTAATTAATAGCACAAAATAATGTACTTTGATACTTCGATCACCGCGTTTACTAGGCGCCATATTGTTTCAGCGGCTTCATGGGATCGTGGGCGCACTTAAACACCGTATCAGTTCTTGCCGGTTACGTGAATTTTGCGCCCGGAATACGAAGATTCAGCAAGAAGGTTAATTGAAAATTTAAATCCATCGTCAGTTGTGAAATTCAGCAATATTACCGAAGGACCTCCTCGGAACTAGCTCAATATTGATAATATATTGATAATGAATCTGGACGTCGCAAAGTGAGTTTGAAATTTGCATGGAACCTTCAAAAAGCGACCTGTACCCTTAACGTAAAGGGGGTTAGAGAACTCGTCCCCTCTGTTAGATAAATATCGGTAGAAAAGTACGTTAAGAAACCAAGTTCCTCTGATTCTAGAGGCTACTGAAACCGTATACGAGCCGCTCCTTTTTTATTTCACCTCGGTCGGAGACTGGTACGAGCATAGTGGTTGTGTGGGGGCCTAAGCCGAGCAATTGTAGTATTGCGTTTACTCGCGATAAAGGTAAGTTGCTTGCCACACAAGCAACTACATTTTGAAGAGGTGAAAAGCAAGGATAAAGGACCCATGTTTGCCTTGCTATGGAAAACAAGGACTGTGCTTCGCTCCATTTCAAATAACCTTAAAGAACACCATCACCAAATTTAAGACACAGCCGAAAACCACAATGGCTTTAGAGATCTTTCTCGTGCTGGTTTTTTTTTTGTGCTACAGTATTTAACAATTATGACTTTCCTTGCATGCAAAGTTGGCGACCAAAATTTATGACCTGGAGACCATATTTTCCCCATTTAGTCGCCAGCTGGCACCTGAGCAAAAAGGTTAATTTCAAGCCCTATCTCAGCAATACGCTAGGTCCACACCGCAGCTTAATTAAAGGAATGAAGTTGCTATACTAGATACGCGTATATTTGACTTCAAGCAAAAACCTCTTTCGTGCATTGTCCACGTGAGTGGGTAGGTTAACTGTTTCAAATGTACAGCAGTAAAAGACACTTAGGATAAGGAGTTCATCTTTGCTTAGAACTCTTTGTGTCTGTATTTCGTCAACTTACCGCGCTTGCCGGAACCAGCTTCGTTTTCACGTTATCTGGTCCATCCAGAACTGTCTGTGAAGGCGCAGAAGCTTGTTCGATTCCTGAAGTGGGTGTATCAATTGTTCCATTAGTAGGTACAGTTCTTTTGT
>OX421450.1:8476821-8479321 GCA_949126865.1 Montipora capitata
AAGAGATGTCATTGGTTTCTCGACTTATTGGAACCTGGAGAGAACGAACCACAAAGCCATTTTGCTAAACAATACCTCAGAGACTTTTACCACTGATGTTCAGCTACAGAGAGTTCGTTGTATATTTTCTCTGGCACGTCTTCCTCAATTGATCTGTCTTAATTGTCTGCTTTGCTTCTAGTTTGTACACCAACAATATACATGTAAACTAGCCAAAAAGCTTTAGAAAATAAGTTAAACACAAAATCATTTCTCTTCATAGTTGTATTAATATATTCGCAGCTGTTGCCATTGTCTTCATCTTTCTCATCACGTTTTTTGTTATTTGTTTTATTTGCGGTGTCAACTGAAAAGCAAGAGAGCAACAAAGTTCACACAGGAGAGCTCGTTTGCTCAATTTCATTCACTGGCTTGTTCCCCCTTTGCATGTTGGTTTTTAGATAAGAACATCATTTGTTTTACACAGAAAGACATTGTCGTAACATCCCGTTGTGACCTTCTTCATGGAATGAAGTGAAATAGAAAGCATGGAGCAAACTTAACAGGAAAGTTGTAGTAAAGGCTAATAAATTATAATTGTGTATTATCAGGTTAGAACAAAAACAGCATACCTCAAATGTAGGCCATGTGGCTCTTTTGCTCTCTGCAAGCCTACTCCATGGGAGCAAGTCTACAGAAAGGCTACAATACTGCCACGCCCAGTTCTCCAATTCAGGTAGACGACTACACCCCAGCACAGTGACTTCTAAAGCACCAACAGTAACCAGACCGTTATGAACATAGACCTCCTGGGTTTCATCTTGAGGTGAGAGCTGCTCAAAGAAAGGACTGTGCCGGACATTATAGCTGGGAAGCGTGTGCTTCTTTTGTAGTGATTTACGAAGGTGACTTGTGATGAGGGAGGTCAGCTGAGGTAGGTTTTTTCCTTCAAACTGAGATTCTGCTTGAAATTCCACTTCTGGTTCCTGAAAATAATTATTAGACTTTAAACATTGTAAAGGTAAATTGGAGGTTTCTCTTCCACCAAGCAACCTAAGCAGTGCTGGAAATAACAGTCGGTCATCGGACATTGTCCGACCAAATTTTGAAAATGTCCGGCCAATTTCACATTATGATCGGACACGATGACCGAACATGTCACCAGCACATCTTGTGTTCTCTTCGTCAAGGTGTTGTCAGTCAATAAATTATGTCCGGTCCAATTTGTCAAATGTCTGACCAAAAGGAAGATTTGAAATTATTTCCAGCACTGCTAAGTGGCAAAACGTAAATAAAACATGAAAAAAATAAATAAATGAAGGCAAATAAAATATATTGAAAGTAAAACAATAAATCCCTTACATGTACAAGAGTTAACAATAATATCGTTAACTAAGTCGTTATTTCTCTTCTAATAGGTATTTTTTCAAGCGGTTTTTGCATAGCTAGCACAAATCTATGATAGTTAAGCTTTTGATCCATACTAATTAGGCTATATGAGACTATTATTACATTATTAGAACTAAAATTTCAAGGAATGCACTTGAGAGAGAAAAGAGAAATATCTTAGAAGTTTCTCCACCCAAAGGTGCATTATTAATGAATTTGACATAAAAGAACTTAAAATCCCAAATGCCAGGAATTCCTATTTCTAAAAGCAGCTTAAAGAATCAAACTAGTGAGTAACTAGTCTACCAGTATTTATTGCAGCTAGCAGATTAGCACTCCAACTACCAGGCTGCATTGTCTTCTTACAGTGAATGGGACAACACTAACTACAGTAAAAGTCCATGTATAGGCCGCACCTTTTTTTCTCAAAGTTCAAATCAAAAATCAGGGGTGCGGCTAATCTACGAAAACATCAGAGGTTGGACTTTTCTAAGGCCTAATTAATATTCATAAAAACTTCTCAAGATGTCACTGAATAAACATATAAAATACTGAAAGCACGTTGTTGTTGATCATTGTCTTTTTCACGAGCAGTGGCTCCTTACAGATAGATCCGACCCTTTGTATCTTGAAGCATTCATTTGCGATTCTTGTCCTCCAAGAGTTCTCTCAAAAGGTTAATTTTCACTTAACTCGAACAAGTGAACACCAACCTACAGGAAATCGCCATTCCTCCACAAAGCTGTTTGCTATGACGCCTGAGGCCAATCACTTCGCACATATCTTTCCGCCACATGCGAGAAAATACCAAGATATTCGCAAGTACTCGCTTAGCAAATGGTGGGCCGTATCATTGCCTAGACTCTTCTCCACATTTTAAAACTTGGCTACTAAGCCTTTGTGCGCATCATTTCAATCGCCTTTTAATTTCAACTTCATGGAGCATTTCGAAGTAATAATCTTGAAAAAAATTGCATCATGATTGCATGATGCTTATCATGATGCTGCATCTTAAGTTTTTTTTAATAGTAAACTCACACAATAAAGATACGACAAGTGATATGAAAGCTTGTAACAACCACCATGTACATGTCAGTGTTTTGAGAACTTCATTGGAACTTCAAAGTTTGTC
>OX421450.1:8484321-8494321 GCA_949126865.1 Montipora capitata
GCACACAAACATCAACACCGTTTTCACAGTGAAATAAGTTCTCTTATGCTTGCGCTTGTGCTTGGGTTGCTAGTGAAAACCAGGCTTAAGATTTATAGTTCAGCCAGATCACAATAGAAAATAACTTAGACCCAGGGTCTCTTCTAGCCTCCTCCAGTGGCTTGAAGAGAGAGAAAATAAAACCCTTATCACATGGATCTGTCATGCACCCTTCGGAAAAACACAAAGGGGAGGCTTCCTCATTTCAAACACTAAAAGGCCAAGTGAAGCTAATTTACTTGCCTCCACATTTTACTCTTGTTTGCTAACAAAAGCTGTTGGAGACAAAAGTCTAAAAGCTTAGAAAATCAGATGCCTTGAAAAATAAGGGAATTCCGGTTTTTTTCCCACTCTACTCACCTAACGAAGGCAAGCTTTTAAACATTAGGGTTTACATTTCAGGCTGTTTCTTCAAAGAATCCAACATAGTTTCAGCCCTTCAGAATTTTTTTCCTACAGGTGTCAACAAAATATTAGCCTATTTTATGATAAACAATCCTTGGCTTGAACCTGATGCCACTGGCGGCCGCTTTGGTCTACTGAACAATAGCAAAACGTCTTTTGGGAATTTGGCTCTATTATTATGCAAAATGTGAGCAACATTTTGCTTTTGCTTTGTACACGAACATGGCCGTCTGATGCACCTATCAATGTTAAGCCCCAGGGAGGGGGGATCGGGCTAACCACGGGAGTTTGATCGTGAGGTCTGTCCCCAGGGTAGGGATTTTAATCATATGTGACGTCCCCAGGCTAGCGATTTTGATCGTACAAAGGACATTTTACCACCTTCACTTGCTGCCGTGTGGACATTTTGACCAATTATTTCGTCCCAGGGGGAATTTGAATTATTTTAAATGAAAATGTCAAAATCCCCACCCCATGCCTGATCCCTCCTCCATGGGGCTTAACATTGATAGGTGCATAATCACGTGAGTGTAAACCAAGGAGCTTGGAGGCAATTTTCTGGAAGGTGAGCAAAAAAAATGGAATGACCCCAGAACCTGTATTTTTTTGCAAGTCATTGAAGGTTTTATGATCAAGTTTTACGTTTCACAGAGAAATGCAAAATATTTTCACATCATGAGACGCTACCACTAAGCGTTCTAAAGCGAAAACACCGATAACTGTTGACTACCCTGTTATTACATGCCACTGTTTCATGCGAGAAAGATAACTTATTACAAACATCCTTTTTGTTCTTCAACTCTGCCAACCACTGAAAGAAAAGAGCCTTTTATTTCGGTGCCCAAAGCGCCCTGGTTGGCACATGACAAAAGCACTGTGCAAGGGCTGTGTTATCTTCGATTGTGCAGAAAAGAATTTACAAACTACACAAGTACTGTACTAAGGGTTTATGTAAAAAAAATCGATTCCAAAGGTTCATAACATTAAGGAAAAGCAAAACAACAAGGATCGCTACGTTTAAATCTAAAATAATAAAATAAGCTTAAAACTGAAAATTTCTGAAATTTCGTTCGTCGCACATGAAAACCTGTGAAAACGTACCTCAGGATTGATGACTTTCGTGCGTTCGGGGTACAGTTTCCGAGGATGTTCTACCGTTGATGTCCACCATTTGAAAAGCCAAAAGGCCTCAAAAAGCAAAACAGAAAATACTCCGATCAAGAAGGCGAGAATTAAAGCTATAAACATGGGCAAATCCCTCACTATATACTGCAGCGCAGCATGTTTTTGTTTGAAGGAAGAGACTTAAGGGGACTGGGGATTAATGGAATCCGCTGAACCAAAAACGTATGCGAACGCAGACGTTTTTCCGGTGTCAGCGTTGTGTTCCCCCGTGTAATCTCAGGGGCCACCCAACGTCAATTTTCGGAAAATATCTGTTCGGAAGACGATTTGAGATCTAGAATTTTCGGAACATTTGTTGTAAAATTTCTTGCTTGCCTGCCTGTCCTAGGATTTTCGAACATCTGAAGAATGGAATAATTGCCCATTTTTAACGGATTTCTACCCTAAAAAGGTCACCTAGAATTTTCGGGAGCCTTTTTTCTGGCTGAAATTTTCGAAAAGGTAAGTTTTAATCGCTATAATTTTCGGATCACTTGACTTTCAGCTAGGAAATCCGAACACATGAAATTTTTTTAGGGGATAGAAATATGCCTATATCTACCGTTTAAATTCTAAAATACGTTTGACAATGCTATGTCTAAGTGGTTTTGAACTATATTCTCGTTGGGTGCCCCTGTAATCTGTTCCCCCGAGCACTGAGCAATAGTGCTGTGTGTTCCCCCTTCACCATAACGATAAATATGATAGCAGAATATGAATACAGACAGTATCCTAAACATACATAAAAGCTAAGTTTAGCCTAAGGTTAGCTCTTATGCATGTTTAGGATACTTTCTGTATTCATATTCTGCTAACATATTTATCGTTATGGCGAAGGGGGAACACACAGCACTAGTGCTCAGTGTTCGGGGGAACAGATAATTGACGGCATTTCTCAGTATGTTCCTCAAAAATCTTCAAAGCCAAAGTACAAGCTGCCATGGATTACTCCCACGATTAAAAGAGAGATGCGCAGAAAGGATCGCCTCCACAGGAAAGCTATTCGCTCTAAAAATCAACAACACTGGAATGCTTTTAAGAGCCAACGAAATCAAGTGGCAAAGCTGATTAAAGAATCTCATAACCGTTACCTTAACGACGTTATAGGAGACAGCTTGACTGGCAACCCCAAAAAGTTCTGGTCCTATGTTAAGTATAGTAAATCTGAAAACCTTGGAATTTCTCCACTTAAAACGGAAGATGGGATGAGTATCACAGACAAAAATAAAGCAGAAACTCTCAACTCTTATTTCTTTTCAGTTTTTACTCAGGAGCGGTTGCCTCTACCTCAAATGAGCCCGTCACCTTTTTGCCCGATTGCAGATCTGCTGTTTTCGCCCGATGGAGTCGCTAAACAGTTAGCTAAATTGAATCCCTACAAGGCTTGTGGGCCAGATAATTTACCTGCAAGAGTGCTCAAGGAGATCTCACAATCGGCGTCTACGTGGCTCGCCTTTATCTTCCAACAGTCATTTGATCTTGGTGTTGTACCGTCGGACTGGTCGAAAGCCCTTATTACTGCAGTCTTCAAGAGAGAAAATAAATCAGATCCGTCTAACTATCGTCCGATTTCTCTGACTTCCATCTGCTGCAAAGTCATGGAACATATTGTTCTCAGCCACATGGCTAAACACTTGTCTGGCAACAACATCTTGATTAATGAGCAGCATGGCTTTAGGCAGCAGTTCTCTTGTGAAACACAACTGATATCAGCGTTGCATGACTGGGCAAAGTCAATCAACAGCCGTAGTCAAACTGATGTTATGCTGCTTGATTTTTCTAAAGCATTTGATTCAGTTCCTCATCAAAGACTGCTACTAAAGCTTGGCTACTATGGCATTAGAGGAAATATGCTTATGTGGATCAAAGCCTTTCTGTCAAATCGTTCACAATCAGTCTTAATAAATGGTACGCAGTCCTCTTCAAAGCCAGTCCTTTCTGGGGTTCCACAGGGCTCAGTTTTGGGCCCCGTCCTATTTTTGTTATATATTAACGATATCCCATCATCTGTCAAGTCAAGCCTACGTCTCTTCGCTGATGATTGCATCCTTTACAGAGAAATCTATGATGCACAAGATTGTTGGACTCTTCAAGATGATCTTAAACAATTATCATCTTGGTCAAATATTTGGCAATTACATTTTAATGTTAAGAAATGTTATCATCTTGGAATAACTTGCAAGAAAACCCCGATTGTGTTTCAATATTCTGTGGATGGTCAGCTTATCTCTAGAGTTCCCTCAGCAAAATACCTCGGAATCACAGTGACAGAAAATCTTTGCTGGAATGAGCATGTTAATAACATTTGCAAAAAGGCAAATTCCACGCTTGGGCTACTGCGTCGTATCCTGAGCGGATGTGACCTAAAAGTGAAAGAAACAGCATACCGCACGTTGGTACGTCCTAAGCTTGAATATGCATGTTGTGTGTGGAACCCTCACACCAAACACAATATTTATCAACTTGAGATGGTTCAACATCGTGCAGCAAGATTTGTACTTAGTGACTACTCTCGCTTTAGTCATGTCACTCCAATGATTGAACAACTTGGTTGGGATTCTCTTGAAGCTCGTCGACTCTTCTTCCAAGCTAGCATGTTCTATAAGATCCTAAAGGGACATGTTGGTATTAGCTTTCCTCCCGAGGTGCAAGAAATCAAAAGAGCTACTAGGTTACCGAATAGTCATCCTTTTCAGCAAATTAGTGTTTTAAATAATGTTTATAAGTATTCCTTTTATCCAAGGACGATAGTAACATGGAACAATCTACCCATTGATGATGATGTAAATAAAAATAATTTTAAGTGTGTTGCTCTTGCAGCCATTAAATCGTTCGAATAATGCTATTTATATGTATACATAATTGTACTATTTCCCTATTTTACCATATATATATATATATATATATATATATATATATATATATATATATATATATATATATATATATATATATACTTATATTTAATTTTATTTGTACGTATATTTTGCTTTTAAACTCCTAGTATAGTTATTGCTGTTTTAGGAGTAAACTCATTAAAGACTTAAAGACACGGAGGAACACAAAATACTGTGACACCGGCGGTCCTTTCTCTCCCTTTCTAAACGACCGCCGGAAATACGTCTGCGTTCGCAGGCTTTCTTTCGGAGATACTGGGTGTAAGTCATAGATCCGGGACTCGTCGAGTCGTTATCTCCAGCCGTCAAGCCAATTATGCAAAGATCGAGCTGGCTGGGAAGTCAAACATTTTATATTTAACTTGCTGGGAATTTTTAAAACGTCTATTTCTTGCTGGGAAGATATTCTCTAACAATGACTCTGGCTGTTAAAAAACGTCCTGAGTTGTCCTGGCAACCCAATTTCACACATGTTAACGCCTGCCGTCACACCAAACTTCGATGTCTCAAGATTTCCATCAGCAAGATAGCCTGCGAACGCAGACTTATTTCCGGCGGTAGTTTCTCTCCCCCGAAAAAAACAGAAACGACCGCCGGAAATACGTCTGCGTTCGCAGGCTATCAGCAAGAGGGTATTAATATTTGTCTGTGCGATACCGCAAAGCATAACTTGCCCTACGAGTTCCTGGCAATATAGAACTTTGTACTTTCACGCCTTTTTTGTTAAAAACATTGACCCGACACATGTAGCCTCATAAAGCGGTGTATTTTCCAGTCTACTGTGGCAAACAATCCAAAAGTAAGCAAATGTTACGTTAAACGTCATAATCAAACGTAATTATCGATCCTCCGATAAACCTGGTTGCAGACGTTTTTTGGAAGGTTTCTAAATTGGCGTTGCAAAACCTGTGGATTGCTTAATGTGATGATCTTGTAGAAACCATTCAGTATGATATTCAATTCAATGTAATTTTAAATGGGCTAGCCCTTTTGATTGAGTAGTATAAAGTTGTAAAATACTAAATTCCAAGTCCGAAAGGACGAGAGCTGCGTGTATTTGTAATCAGTCGGCACACCCATGTGTTAATTCGAATTCATCTGGAGATAGAAGTGTCTCGCTGTCCTAAATTTCCCTCAGCTGCTCATTTTAAGTCAGCCAGCGGGTAGACGATAGTTTTGTCGGCCATCCAAATCCATAGTGACGCAAATTTTCAAGTGTAGTTATTCCATAGGGCCATAGTGCAGCCCGACCCCATTTGGCACTGATAACTTTATTTCATTCACGGGTTATGATTCAGTTCATGACGTGAAAGGACAGTCAACACAACCTCGTTCCCAGGGTCCTAAGAGAGAGGACCCTGGGAACGAGGTTGCAGTCAACAAATAAGATATTGAAAAGTAACATCGTCTTCAACGTGGGTAACTTGCAATTTCTTTATGGTTAGCCGACTGAAAAAAAAGGGGTTGAAGAAAAAATAAGTATAATCTGGAATGTTCGTGAAACGGACGACTGGAGATCGATTTTATTCAGTTTCTGCGTTCTTTATCCATGTCAGCAACTTGAGACGCCTTCAAGCTTTTCTGGAAACAGTCAAACCCTGCTCATAGACAGGACGAAGGTATGATGAATTTAACGATGTTTTATGTTTTAACACGGTGCTATGACTAATCGTAATATTGCAATTTGTTTGACCTAGCATAAGTGCTGATGGCAATAATCCAGTCTGTACAGAGGTATTTAAAAACGGTTGCTTGGCATTAGCTGGCATCTTCCAGACTGCATAAATTCTCCATGAAGTTATTTTAAAACAGCTAGGAGACCGAGATGTTAGAGCGATATCGCATAAAAACAGGGGCATCCAACCAGAATATAGTTCAAAACCACTTAAACATAGCATTGTTAAACGTATTTTATTATTTAAACGGTAGATATAGGTATATTTTTATCCCCTAAAATTTTTTTATCTGTTCGGATTTCCTAGCTGAAAGTCTAGTGATCCGAAAATCATAGGGCAATTATACCACTTTTTAGATGTTCGAAAATCCTAGGACAGGCAGGCAAGCAAGAAATTTTAGAACAAATGTTCCGTGTCGTGTGTTTTTGGTGACCAAAGGATCAAGGGTTTTAGAGAAAAAGGTAAATGAAACATATAGGTATCCAAAACTGTGTTCAGCCACCTTAAGGTCAGTCCACAACACCGGGGAAAACGTCCCCTACTCTTTTCGAGTAGTGAGTGGGTTCTTTAACGTACAGTACCATACTATTTGGTTTCCAACAATGGCTATGAGACGGGACCTCCACTTTATAGTCCTTATCCGAGAAGACTTGAAAGTCTAACCGTTTGCGGGTGTAATTACAAAGGCAGCACTTTCTCCTCAGTTATTTTAAGACCCTGAGTGTTGGTTCGGTCGGAGTCGAACTCTCGACTTCCCGCGGGACGGCTCAATGCACAACCAACTGAGCCACTGGTGCCCGGTAAAGACTGAGATCATCGAAACGGTACATTTTCGCTATGGAAATGAACAACTGAGATGGAAATTGCTCCGAGCATTCCCGAGCCACCATTGAAACAATATCATCTCTTCATTTCATCTACCGGACGGTGCAACTTAAGGACAGTGCCTACTATTGTTATTAAGCAGACATTCTACTCATCTCATGATACTCGGGTTTTCTATGGGTGGTGCTTACTAATACAGGGATACGTTTGGGCGGTTTAAAACTATACGGAGAAAGCAGAACGTAGCAAGTGCTCTTGGTATCCAAAAGAAAATTGGGGGTAACCATGCATTTTTCAGAGACAATTAAGCTTCAATTTGGAAAAGAACGGAATACATTGCTTTGTATTTTAACAGCTCTTTACAAATATTTTTTAATATTTATCTTTGAAAAGTGCGTGGTTACTGCCCATTTCCTTTTTGGATTTCAATAACGCTTTTTAAGATCTGCTTTTCCCGCATATTCATAAACCACGTAAAAATACCTTTGAATTAGTAGGCACCATCCTTAAATATAGAGCGACTTTTCACGGACCAATGTTTGGCAAGATTAAAACAAAGCTTTTCCTTATTCCCGTCAAGGAAACTCCTGATATGGGCAGTAAACATTTCGATTGCCCAATCACATTACTGCATTTAAAATGACGTGAAAGCGAAACTTTCCAGGAAGTTTCATGGAGAGATCACGTTGTTTGCAACGGCGTTCGCTAAGCCAATGAAAATTCGCGCTCGTTTGTTTTTGTTCGATTAGCGAATTAAATGTTTTGCATTTTTGTTTACGTTCTGTTTTTTCGTTTGTTTTTCAAGGTCATATGTGAAAGTCGCTCTAACAAAGCTCGGTTCCACTTCTTGTTTGGCATTTTTCACCATATTTGGAAAAACAAAAACCAAAAAAAAAAGGAAGATACAAATCTTCTAAGTACTGTTAAAATGGCACTACCCTTCCTCAAACGGAAAGGTTTCAGTAATTCCGGAGAACGTAGGCCGCAGATACAAGCCCACCACAAAACGTCACCTTCAACAGGTGAAAGAACTCCCTAAATCCGGCAAGTTGGTAAGCAATGTTACGTTTATTCACTCTAATGTACTACGAACAGTAAGAAGCACTGCATGAACAACCAAATAAATTCGAAGCACTGCATTGAACAACCGAATAAATTAAAAGGTTGACGACATATCATTGACTTTTCAGAAAGAGGGCTGCCCCACACTGGGTCCACCGGGCATGACTGCCTCCACACGGCATCTTGAAACATGTAACTGTTTTGTCACGGTCGGCATTGTAGTAGATTGGCACCGAGATGCACTCACTCGCTGGATAGGGGTCACCGGTATCCTACAAAAAATCACCATGAACAAATAAGTTTTCACACTGTAGGACAGCATATATGTAAATCATGTTTCTTAGCAAAAGATCATCGCAGATCACGAAAAGTAATGAACAAACTTAAGAAGTTGCCATAATAAAGCATTATTTTCCTTTAAAACAACTGCCGTTTCTATAATTTTTTTTCAAGCCTCGTTAAGGGCTTGAAAAAGGCAAATTTGGGCGTCTCTCTCAAATTTTTGTGTTTGCAAGTCTCGAATCGGTGGGCTGTGAAGTATATCTTCCCGAAAATAGAATTCTGAACAATCGATTTTAAAACCGCTAAAATCGCTTTTCTTTGTTTCCCGCCATAATATCCGCGCGAAAAACGATTGACGTACCATGTCAATCACACGTGAAAGGATTAGGTGTCAATTGACAGCCTTCACACGCGATCTCCTACCTTAGTACGTGCCCGAACGCTGATTGGCTCAGCATAATTGGCTTTCAAGTAGGGGGCGGAATTATTCAGCAGACCGTGAACTGTACGCGAACTCTTCAAGCTTGATTTTCTGGCGCTTTATTTTGACGGCAAAATTACATCTTCTCGGACCTCCTGTCCCGACGGGTTTTAAGATATTTTTGAAACTCCAGACTGACTTTTTCGCGATACGTACCTTTGGTACCCAGGCTACCGCAGCAGTGGGGATCGCAGAAACACTAGGCGAGTCTCGTTGGTTCTCTGTCAGAGTATTGCCGTCAAAGCTGCATCCTTCCAACTGAAGCCCTCCCAACTACAAGGGGAGATCACGACAAACAAGTCATTGAAATTCTAATTGAGATTGACATTACCGAAAAATCTTTGGACTTGGACACTGGAATAAGGTTATCATAAGTCAGTTTCAAGTCTTGGAAATTTACATTTGATAATGATTTTGTACGCCACAAGAGAATAAAGCATGAAGTTTTGATTGTTAAGGCAACTCTATGTTGGCAGGCAGAAATCGATGTGGAACAGGGAAGCAGGTTTGGCGTAGTGATGAGAGAACTCACCTTTCACCAAAGTGCAAGGGACGAGAAAGGATGCGCCTATTCAAACCTTAAGTTGGCCGTGTGGCTGCTGCACGGTCAACGTCTGAATAAACGAACCTCTTCCCGTCACTTACCCAGAACCTGTTCTCGTTTGTCCTTGTAGTTCAGTCGGTAGAGCACTTGTGATCAAGTGCGGAGGTCGTGGGTTCAATTCGCATCCTTGTCAGAGTCTTTCTTTGTCCTTGTGTGAGGCCATGATTACAAGGCCTCACGCTTAAATGAATAGTTGCATGGGAATAAAGATGGCACTTAAAATTACACCCTAGGAGATATTCCATATTTCAAAGTAATTTTCAAAAAGTACCGCTCAATGGGGCAAACTTGACCCTAAGGAAACATCAGTTCTAAACATCGTTTGGCAGATAGATTACAAGCAAATCACCGTCGGGTGTGATCAAAACGAGCAAATGTCCTCAGGCCACCCTACCCCCGCCCTACGCACTGTGCAGTCCAGTACAAACCTTAACTGTGAACTTGGTTCCCTGGATCTGTGACTCTTTCCACGACACTGCGAGCTTTAAACTGTCGATTGATGTCTTCATTGCTCTGTGAAAGTACAACAGTAAACGATGAGATAGGTGAGAAGAATAGGATCAAA
>OX421450.1:8496821-8501821 GCA_949126865.1 Montipora capitata
CTTGGAGAATATCCGCAGATCTTGTATTATAATCACTCAAAGTTATAATTCTCCCAGCCCTGTTTTGCAATCTCTGGAGTCTGTCACACAGGCCCTTTCCCATCCATCCCCAAACCTCGGACCAATAATCACAATAAGGAGCGATCAAAGCCTCGTACATTCTTAGTAGGGAGTGTAGTAACAGAAGGGGCTATTGCAACATTGTTCCAAGAAGAAGAGAGGCCCTAGGAAGCGGACGATGGGGCTGCCGGACTTTGTTATTGCATTAATGCCGAGGGGAAGCCACAAGAAATGCTTATTTTAAGAAACTAACAGTTGACGTTGTGGACGGCTTGTTGGTGAGGATGTGGCGACAAAACCATGAAACACCTGGCTTAAGTCACCAAAATTCAAATTAACCTAAGTGTAACCCTAATAGTGCACGTGGTGTAAAAGAGTTTAAGGAAGTGAGGACTGTAAATATTCTTTTTAAACTAAAACATCGGTGGTCTGAATATCACGGGATCTAGGTAATTCAATACCAGAAATAAACGCAGTGATCTATATGAAAGTAAATCGTGGACAAACCTGCGAGCTGATGATCCTCTGTGACGAACGTTCGATATTTGCTGGCAACCCAAAGAACGAAGGTTTGTCATCTTCTGGAAGAGAGTTGATAATTTCCACGTAATCCTAGGATTAAAAAAACGCTACATGAATGAAGCAAGGACCTGGCAGAAATGACATTTTCAAGGTACATTACTAGATGAAACCCTCTATTCTGAAACGCTACAACTTTAAATTTTAAGCAACACATCCAGTAAAGGAATCAATCACCTTTCCTCTTGTGGCGGATCTACAGCTTATAAGTTTAACACTGGGATGGGCTAGAGGGGCCGACTGTTCTATCAAGTTCTATCGACTGTAAAAGGAGATGGTAATTTTTTAAAATTATGTTAGCCTTGCCGCAGGCGATAGATGATGTTTGATATCACGAAACATTTATCATTAGAAGTCACATTAGAAGCGCGCGAGATGGGTCTGGGTCTAGGCCAGGTTACAAAGTGAGGGGGGCGCAGGGTGGGAGAGAGCCTTCTTTTCCGCCCCCTACCCCATCGTTCCAGACCTATCCAACGTGCTTCCAATATGGCATCTAATGATAACAACACCATCCTCTACTGCCTGCGCGCAGGCTACAAATATGTCCGTTCATCAACCCGGCTGAAATTCACCATGTCACCTACAACAACTGGGATATCGTCAAGCGCTTACTCTGTGATGGCAAGAAGTAGGTAGAGAGACATTAGGAATGACTTTCTTGGGTCTTGTTGATCGGCCTCCGCCCTAAAAGCGGAAGAACAATACCATGTAATTATCAAAAGCAGACCGCTTGACGAAAGAATTAATCAGCTCAAGGAAGACCATGAAAGAAAAGGCCCCGAGAAATCAAGTCCTGCACTCACCTAAGTTGCAATTTAAGAATAACACTTAATGCATGTTGTTGAATGTGGCTAAACGAAATTTAGGTAAAGTTAAAATCAAGGGATTGCTGCCCAGCAGGGTTACAAACTAAAGCTATTGGGGGGGGGGGGGGCACCCTTTGCATTCTCCAGAGGCGTTTACTAGGTCAACGTTGCAGATCGTTGCGGATCTTTCAGCCAGTGCTTTTTGGCTCGTCTTTTTTGCTCCCACGCACCTCTCCCTCTGGCAGGAATGGAATGGTAAGTATTCCACTGACTGCTGCGTCAGTGTGACAGGCGCCAGTTGGTGGACTGTGGTAGGCTTACCATGTCTGCCCTTCGTGGTGTGTGGACATGCGCGTCCAGCACGACTCTTTCAGGCGCCTAATCCCAAGCTCATCTTCCCGATGAGTTTAACTGAACTTTACGAGCAACATTAGTATTCTTCATGAGATGTATCTTTTGAATGTTGACTCGGGGATACTCGGGAAAAGTCGGGAAAAGTCGGGATAGTCGAAACCGTTTCATGATCATCCGATTACTAAGCTTGAATGCTCTACCACTGAGCCACAGGATACTCGTGCGAGCTTAAAAGCCATCTAGCTAAGTTCAGTTCACAACTGTCCTGCCTTACTGCTAAGACTGAAATCACAAGTGTAGTGAACAAGGTAAAGATTAAGTGACTTGTTTAGCTAAGGCTCACCTGTCCAGGAAACACGGCTTGTTCAAAATACTGCAGCAGATAAGAGCGAAGGACCTCGGCATCAAACGTATTGTCTATACGACCACCGTAAATGGCGTTCTCAAACAAACCGTGCACGAATTTCCATCGAACATTCCCTGAACCTATGTGAGACAAAAAATCAAATCACTAACAACAACAACAACAACAGTGTTTTCTTTTACTAAAATTTTAGGAAAAGACAAAGTGAATCCGACTATTCCCAAGGACATTTACCGAGCTTTAATTTTACAATATAGTAATACCAAAATTCAACTGATCAAACTACCTTCCTTTCCCGAGAGCTACTTAAGAACTGCTTTGAAAAATGTCAAGCTTTTTCTACGCAAAGGTTAATGAACATATACAAGTGGTACACCACTTAATTCGCGGGAGTGTAGTTTCAAATGACTGTTTAAGTGGCCTTTTTTTTCCACAAGAAAATTCTTAAATTGTCTGAAGAAGAAGCAAGTAAACAGAGGTTCTTGGTATAAAAATATTCTCTCTTCAATTACGCATTTACGAAAAAGAAAATACTGAACGCGGTTGCCTGAAGGTACGAATATTATTACACTCGTTAATGTTTTCAATTGAGTGTTCGGTTATTTGGCTTAAAATTCGTGCACCACGATTCCAGCCAATCAGAGAAGGAAGCGAAGCCAATCCAAAAATGACCCGCTCGAAGTCATTCTCCCGCGTTTTGCACCGGTTGCTTTTCCATAAATCAAAATGGTAACTACTAACTTTGGCTTTTCCTTATAGTGCTACTACGAAGAAAAATAAATTCGTTCTCGTTTTTCAACACATTTCGAAAATACTTGCGTTGAATGTTGAACAGACGAAAATTTTTGTCGTAACTTCAAGATGAAGGTATTTTATTTTAACTTCACTTTTCGGTCCGCCATTACCCGGCGCGGTTCGTCAATCCACCATGATTTATTCCCAGTATATTTTTCATACCTGCTGCCGTGCACAGTCTGTCAATGATGTCAGCACCTGCTCGCAAGTCACCGAAAGCGAACTCATAAAACTTTGTCCAACCCTAAAGAAGCAGCAATAAAATTTAAATCTTGTTCAGCGAAGACAAAATAAAGTGGCGGTGCCCATAAACGGAAATTTCCCAACTGAAGAATAACATATTTTAATTGTCGCACTGAGTGGCTCTTTTTATGAAACTCTTGTTTTGTTTTGTCATTCCCGAATCACAACATTGAGTATTTTTGAATGATAAACAATCAATATGAGAGTTTTCTTATATTTGAAGTTTTGGTAGTCTAGCGTGTAGCCGATGTTGAATATCCATACACCTTTTTCCAAAATGGCCGCCATTTCTAAAAGAATATTCTTTTGTTTTTATTCAAATTAGCCCTCGATGCCTCGTTCGTAAGCTTAAAATTCAAAAGAATATTTTACCTTGAACGAGGCATCAAGGTCCAATTTGAATAAAAACAAAAGAACATCTAAATGACAGCCATTTTGGAAAAAGGTGTATGGTCGCGCTAGTGGCGTTGTAACTAACGGAATGAGCACAGCAATACAACTTTTTCACTTTTGAAGCCAGAAAAAGATATTTTTCCTTCATTGCTAATAAAACTCATTCGCCAATCAGCGACATTCACTTCTTGTTTTGAAGAGTAATAATTACGTTCGATTGACGTATGTGAAAAGAAAATAATCGGTCGGCATTTTATATGAACACTGTCAAAACTTAGACTTTTTGAAGTTGCTTCGTACCATCTTACTACTGAGAGACGAAAATAAGAAAGCGAGGAGAGAGAAAAGCCACAAAATAAGAATCCATCAGGTGAACAAATACAAGAAGACATTTGCGTGAAAAGTCAAGCACAACAACTTGCCTCCTCCGACCAAAAGTATAAAAATAAAGCACTCAGACGCCTGGAGACGTTTTGAAAGTAATAAAACAAAACAAAAAAATGGTTTCAATATTAAACATTCAGTAAAAGCTAAATCATGTATGGTGAAACGCAATTGCAAGAAGCGGGAAAAGGAACGGCGCAAATTTCTATAAGTACACAGAAAACTTTACGCCGAAACTCAGAGCTGACGAAGGGGTAAAGAAACATAATACAACTTTGTTTAAACGAACTCTTCACCTGTGGAATGTAGTTTCTGCGTTCCTGGACTATCGCATGGAACCAGGCCAACACAAACAGCGCCTGTGCTCTGATTGATGATTTACCGCGGCTTATGAACTCTGGACTCCAAGAATCGTAGGTGCGTTGGAGATTTTTCTTGATTCCCGGTGGAGCCTGAAGATTAAAAAAAAGGAAAGTGAGATAATGACTGGGATGGATACCCCAAAATAAGGTGAGACACTTCGTTATACGTTAGGTGGCAATACCTGACAACCTCAGTGTTAACCCGCTTTGGCAGATAAACAGCACTCTGTTTAGGCAGAGATTAACTTCTGGATTAGGTACTGATCTCTAGTGATTAGGGTAAAGCGCTGACTCGAAATGGTTAGCTTTCATAAATTGTTCTGGTGACACTCTTTTTACAGATTTTTTTAAACTTAGTAAAACTTTAGTAAGATCGTTTGGCTCTTGATATCATGACACAAAACTAAATGTCTCACCATATTTTGGAGAATCCATTCTAATCACAAATATCAAAATTGGCCTAGGTGTAAGGGAATCGTTATTGCATGACGTCATAGTTTACAGTTTGTTTCGTTAGCATACGAGTTTGTTAAAAGAAAGCATCATGCTATTTACAAGTTGACTTCAAAAGGTACAAGAACTAATTAAACTTAGTTAAATCTCCAGTTTTAAGCCTTTTAGCTTTGATAACGAGCTAGTTGTTAGTCATCCAAAACTGGC
>OX421450.1:8506821-8519321 GCA_949126865.1 Montipora capitata
TAACTTTGATGAATTCTTAAAATCGAAGACTTCTCCAAGCATAAAAAATAAAACTACTTGGCCTTTTCTTGTGCTAAAAACACGATGCAAGACAAGCTTTTTGGAACTTGATAAGCGAATGGAGGGTTTGCAAACTCTGTAAGTTATCTATTATTTGAATGAAGGGGTAGTTTCTAAAGAAACTGTGGTGCTGCGTCGGTGGGGAAGTAGTATACAAAAATTTGGTTTTATCAACGGAGTTGATAATGTAAATTGGCCACCGTACAGAGATTCTCTGTCTCCTTCCTCTGTTTCTAAGTATAGCGTTTTTCTTTCTTGCTTACTTCAGAGTAATTCACTTGCTAACATGTGTCTAGTCTTTATCATGCATGATTCGTGTTGTAACTAGATTCTAAATATGAGCCCCCATGATAAACGTTTTCAACTACTTGGGCTCAGTTTCATGTAACAAAATATTTTAAACAAAAAAGAAGTTTCTATTTTCCGCAAAAAGAGGCCCTAACTGCTCTCTTTCTTGTAACCGCTTTGTTTGTTACGCTTTACAAACTTACCTGGGAGGGGTCTGCTCCAGGCGAGATAACGATCAATATGGGTTCCCCGGGAACTGTCTCCTTTACGAGTCGCTTGAGGTTGAGTGCAGGTGGGGAAAGCTCTTTCATCCCTGGAATCGGGTTTCAAGAAAAAATGTGTTACTGACAGAATGTCGTAAACTTCAAATTTCCACCGCTTTAGTCACGACTACGCTCATTTCAACGGTAACCGGGAAACAGCCAGATTTGTTCAGGATTGACTCTTATTAGATGCACATGGATTTCAATAAGCGTCACAAAGTGTCCCCTCGCCCTTCTCCCCAACTTCAACATCGCTCGTGTCTCGGAATACAGACAATTAACGTCACAAAGCGTTCCCCAAATGATGCTCCTCAAGTATAGATAATCAGCTGCATTTACCCTAAGCTAAAAATAACGCTAACCTTTACCCTAACTTTATTAGTAGAAATAGGTAGCAAATGATTAGACTTAAAGGAACACTTCGTGTTGGATGTCAAAATTGGGCTTGCATGTAATTAGATGCATATTTGGATATAAGTGATCGATAAGGTTAGCGCTATTTGGGATAGACGAGAAGGACATTTCCTCTTTCAGTTCAGTTACACGAAGGTAACTCTATACTTAAAAAAATATCTCGTCAATTTCAAAAAGCACGCTATTAAGTTCCAAGATTTTTAAAGAACATGAAGGACGAGAAGTTGAACCTGAACCACAAGCGACATTTGCATCATTGATGACCACTAGACCATCGAACCAAGCCGATGAGCAAGTGCGAGTTTTCATAATATTTGTAATGGTAATTGAACTGAGTGGATTGCAATTTGGTCTGAAATCATACATGTGATTTCAAAACCGAACGAGCGCGCAGCGCGAGTTCGATTTCAAATCACAAGTTCAATTATCACTTTACTTCATCGATTTCGAATTACACAATAATTATTTAATCGCTAAACTACAGGATTTTAGTCAGTACCAATATTTTATTGATCCAGTTGGGAACAAAAGTGGCAAAATTCGCCACACAATGGATTTCTTGGTCTTTCATTTTCCTATAATTTGATTGGTTACCTTAAACAAGCCTTGAAATTTGATTGGTTGTTTTGTTTTAGTGTTCCTTTCTCATTGGCTGGGGAAATGGTGCGATTTAGAGCAAAAAATAAACCGCACTGCTGAGAGCCAATCAGATTGCAAGGACCTTGGTAATCGTCATGGTAATTGTCATCATCATCTTTCTTAACAACAGTATCATCATCATACCAATACCAGCATAATTGATATGGACAACAACTGGAATATTCTTCTATTTAAAGAAGCTTTCTATATAAAAACTACGCAGTCTGCAATTAACTCTGGCTTAAAAGCTAGCCGCGAACTATCATTATTTAAATAAGTCTCCTGTATTTAAATCACGCGCTCTGTAAACCTTGATTTGCCTGATGATGATTTTGAAGTAAATCGAAATATAGCAATAACATCCGTATAACTCTGGTGAATATCGCCATGAAATTGACTTTGTTCGGGTTGTCTTTCGTACTGTACTATTTGAAATTGTCGGTTGGGCCCGGATTTTCATCATCATCACCCGACAAAAATTACGCATGAATCATCTAGCAGACAAGGATGACAAAGAGTGGTTATGGAAAATAATTTTAGAAATACAAACTCACCAAGAGCTTTTGAAGCAAACAAACCCATGGCACTCTGTAATCGGTCAGGCCTAATAGCTTGGACGACCAACACCTGTACAAAATCAACGACAATGATCGCTTTTCTTTCCTTTTTTTTTTTTTCAAGTCAACGCACAGTTGTGAAAGGCCACAGGAAATCAGCAATGCGTTTTTTAGCTAGCTGCATTATCGACATCACTGACAGTTTTAAAAAAATCGGATCGTAGAATGCATCGAACTCACTGAAAAGTAATGTACATCAAAATATCTTCTGCTAGGCAATGAACTTTACATTCATCAGTAGTAATCGACGTATTGTCATAGAAAAATGATCAAGTGTGACCTGTTGAAAAAGGAACAGAACTAGCCCTATTGGCATGTACCACGACCAGATTTTGAATAATGGGAGTGTTACGTGGCATGCAAGGTAAACCGGTTAGATGTATTCTCTTTCGCGTTGTTTTTGTCTCTTTGGTTGTGCTAATTGTCGTATTTTAAGAGCGGTTTTCAAATGAGTGTCGTAGAGCGGTTTACAAATGAGTGTAGTAAAACCAAAACCAAAGTCATTATTTTGGCCATTCAAAAAGGACGGAGACAATTCAGTAAACCAATCACAACTCGAAGTAATTACACGTAGCCGAAACAAAGAGCGGGAAAAATGTGCACGCGCGAGCCACGATTGATTTTGCTTTCACTTCTGATTGGTTGCAAAAATGGCGCGAGAACTTTGGACCAATCACTGAGTGAAGTAATCATAAACCAAAGCAATTCGCTAATTACTTTCGACCCTCAATTGAAAACCGTTCTAGCCAGTTCTCGAAATTGTAAGAAATGCTGCAGGAGGAGCCAGTGGAATTTTCAAAGTGGGTTTCAAGGTTCATTTTCTCCAAATTAAAACCAATGGAATTGTAAAAGACATTTGCAAACTTGTAACCTGTTGAAAGAGGCCCATCTTCTTTGCTATAGAAGACGGAATGTCTTGTTCGCACTGAGAGCTTCGTTGGAATGGCATCCATAAATCAGAACTGTCTAGTTGAAGAGTCTTGTACAAGTTTGGGAAGGTATTCTGCGAAGATGAAGAACAAGCATTTGGTAAGCGAGTTGTTTAAAAACTGCTATTGTTGTAGCGTTGTCGTCATGATGAACAAACCTTGAATGATCCCACAGCAGCCGCACGATCAGAGTCGATCCAGGAAGGAAGACTGTCGCGAAGATTCTTCATTGATTCCTGGTCAAAAAGAAAGATACAGCGTCGACACATATTTCAATTGGCAATGCACTGCCCCGCTCACAAGGTCAGGATTATGTGGCCCAAGCAAGTTAATTAGGTATGCAAGACCTTAACATCTACGATAAGAGCGTCAAGGAGATCATTCATTGAGCAAAACAACGTTTTGCGTTTTCAAGTTTTTATTTCTTTGCCGTTCTCTGCAAAAATCTGCTTAAATGACCAGATATTCATGATAAACGTAAATAAAAAAAACGGCTAATTTTCATTTTCCTTCATAGCGTCAACATCAAAAAGACGATGAACGAACTGGTATGATCACGAATACGTTTGATAAATTGGGAATTTTAATTTCTTATCTAGAATCCCTTTAAAGTTTCCGTCGTATATCTTTAGCGCCATTTGCGCACGTAAGTTTGTTAGGGTTTTACAACCTATCACAAACGTCCACGAGGAGTTACAACTGGCCCCGTTACTAACTGCTCGAACATAATTTATTATTACAGAAGTCGTTAAAAACAGATACAGATACACCTTTGAATAGGTCCATGAAATGATTGAACAAACCTGTCTCTTAAAGACACTCTCCGACACTAACAGACCGGTGAAATACTCCCATTCCTTGAAAAAAGATAACATCGGTTCACAGTTAGCAAACACGGTGGGACAGTGTAAAACCAGAAATAATATGCGGACAGAATAGGATAATTCTTCAATAAAATGCAGTCCAAAAGAAAGTGAACTGGTCGATTGATGGGATGAGATTTCTGTACCACAAATATCACATACAGTTTCATGGCTAATGATTCCAAGTTCGAGTGAGGCCTAACACTACTGTGACGTTTCTATACCCAATTATTCCATCAGAGATCAACCCTAGTATTGGAATTGGGCCCACACAAGGACAGAGAAAAACTCTGACCAGGGTGGGATTTGAACCCACGACCTTCGGATTAGATCACCGCTGCTCTACCGACTGAGCTACAAGGCCAGAACGGGAGCAGGCCGTGGGTATGTGAGATGTTATTCACAAGGACAAATTCGGCTCGGCCCAAGCCTAATTTAGATAATCATTAATTGTTGTCCTTCAGTAGCATATTGAGGTTAATGATTCCAAGTTCGAGTGAGGCCTAACACCTCACAATTAATGAGTTTCATGGATGTTTACATTTCTCTAAGAGATAGCCGACCACCAACCCGGGGTTCTCCCCCTACCCAGAAAGGGATGAAAGCCTAATGTGATGTTTTTTTCTAATCTTATGGACCTCTTTCATAATGGCGGCCAAATAAAATATGCTTTTGTTTCAAAGCTAACAAGCCTTTCTAGCCTCACTACGACAAGCACATTTCAAAAGAATATTTGTTTCAAAATGAGGGCAGTAGGTCTAATTAACGTAAATATAAAAGAATGTAAAGGTGGTCGCCATTTATGAAAGTGGTCAATTCTAAAGGCTTATAAGAAGCTTGTTTGAATTAAAACCCAATAAATAATGCCACAGTTTTATCACAAAGAACCGTATTAATGCAGTGACGTCGACGTCAACGTCAACGGAAATGTTACCTCTAAATATAAACCTTTTTCTATCGTAAGCCTTTTGCGATTGTCACATCTCGTTCTCGTCGTATATTATGGGTGAAGTATCCTAGAAGTAAATTGGCTACGAGCGCTTTCAGGGTAAAAATGGAGAATGAAAGGTTTACATTTGTACGCTCACGTTGTCGTCAAAACCTCAAATAGCACTCTTTTCAATTGACGTCACGATTTAGCGCCCAAAGCATTGTGGGATTAATGTGCGGCGAAAAACAGACATTTTTGCGATGTTTGTCCGCATTTCAATCCCATAATGCTTTGCAATAAGGCGTTACGATGTACAGATGTTATAAATGCGATTTGGTGATTACACGGCGTTGTTATGCAGAAAACCGGAAAAAACCATGCTAAAATGCGTGCCGCACGTGCAATTCGATTATTTCCCAAATTTTAACCAATGATAACCTTGTTTTGTGGCTTTGTCGTTGTCGTTGCCGTGGCCGTCGTCGTTAGGGAGTTTAAGAAAGCACGACGGCTACGGCGACGAAAAAACGTCACTTCAAAATATATGTTTGAGCTGTTCTAAGTATTTCATGGTTATTCCATCTTGTTTATATTATTCAACATGAGCGAAGTGCCCTAAAACTGGATTGGTAGGGACGGATTTGAAGTAAAGAGTGAAACTGAAAAATTCACCGTAGTTTGTCCACGTTGTCGTCAAAACCTTAAATCTGGTCATTTCACGTAGTAGTTTTGACGAGTACGGGAGAGAATTGTTCAAAAATGCGTGCAAGTGAACGAGATGAAATAACCGCCGAAGACTTAGGTTTGTGCAAAGTTACATTTTGAAGTAACGTTTTCGTCCCCGTCCTATCGCCTTAGTAGATCTTTAAGCAGGGTTTTCCACAATTTTGTATAGTAGCGGACATTTTTCTGAAAGCACCGGACGTGACATTCTTGGCGCTGCAAGGCGCCTTGCCAGCGCCTAAGGCGCCAGCTACCCAGGGGGGTCTGATGGCATGCCCCCCCCCCCTGGGAATTCTCAGAAACGCTGTTTCCAGTGTTTCTGGAACCCAAGAATCAGTTTCCCAAGCAAGGATGGAGTTCACTCAAATTAAAATTAAAAAGTAACTAAAAAATATATAATACTAAAATTCCCTTTTTCTTAATACTGTTGTCGTCGAAGGCCAGGGAGAAGAGAAATAGGTTGAAATTAGGACATCTTCAACATGCATGAATACTTGAAAGCGCCCCTTTCACTAAAATCTTTACCATGCCTTTTCACGGGAGGGAGAACACCTGTTAGATCGAAACTTTCGCTTCCTAACCAAAACTCCTACCGTGGATCTTGTTATTTTACAGTTGCTCAATTGATTTACCAAAACTATTAAAGGGAACCTCTACTAAAACAACAAAATAACTTTAAATCACAGAACATAATGTTTGCAATTAAAATTGTTCAAACTTTTTTCCAATGAAAGCTTTTGCATCCGTGAAAAAAAAAAAAAGAATTTCACAGCTTCCAAATTTCCCGGGCGCCGCCATCTTGAATAATTGTGACGTGTTGTGGTTGCCCTGTTGTTCTGACACAAAGAGCGTTTGTTCTGGAACAACAGGGAAACCAAATCCCGTCGCAAGCCGCCCGACTTTTTCAGGTGTCTATAAGAGTCAGTTGCTTCAATTGTCCAATTAACTGCGAGCAGAAACCCATAAGGGTTGAAACGTGTAACGTGCGTTCACAGCTTCCGAATATTCAGTGCGAACTGATTGGTTGAATGTTTCAGTGATAAGTACCATATTTGGAAACCCCTCACTCTTGTTGTTCCAAATATGGTACTTAGCAAATTGAATATTCAGAAGCTTGTTTCCCAGCACACAAGGGGCCGTTACACGTTTCAACCCTTATGGGTTTCTGGTGCGAGGATATCGATCACTTCTACATTTCGACTGTTAAATGCTATTGAGTACCTTTTCCTCGAACATTTCTGGGTGCATTCCGTGAACCAAATGTATTGCAAACATCAGTCTATCAGCCTGGAAGGGAAATAAAGAAAGTAATGTTATTTGATGTAAGCTAAGTTGAGTGTAAGATGTTTCTTCGGAGGAGTTCCGTTGGGCTCAAATGTATCCGGGTGTGTGTATCGTGCATAAGACTTGGCGAATAATGCCATTTGAATTATTTGTCGTTTGTGTCCCACCAGACAAAGCAAGCTCAAAGAAAAATCTTACCAAAAGTTGTGAATTTCAGATAAGAAACACAAAGCTCAAATGGGGTATCACAATAACTCACAAAGTTACGAGAAAATAATCAAACATGTCATGTGAAGGACAGGCGCAGCGAAAAGAGCACTCCTTCTTCCAAACTGACCTGGACTCGATTTCCGAAACCCCGCAACATAATTGGGTCAAATTTGTTGGTTGTCTTATCATCACCAAGAACTTTTTCGCAGGGTACTATTCAAGTTCACCCCTCTTATTAAAAAGGAATATTAGATTCGATCAGATGAAATTTCACTTGATTGCGGACTTAAGAGTCTCCTCAATTGATTATCGTACGCTTACATATACCAACGAGCTCTTGTGTTCAATTGAAGAAGCTTAAGACCCTGCATGACTTCAACAAACGGGCCATTTTTACCTTGAATAGGGATCTGCACACATATTCGTAAACCATAGATTGTAGTGAGCTTTTTAAGGCTTTGATCCTTTGCTCCGTGCTGCTAGATTCCTAAATAACAAGTGAGTAAACACTATTATTTTAAGCACTTCATCTTGGTAGTTGGTACTAAACGTAGGTAAAATGATGCTATGTGGTCCGTGGGGTTCCGAGACGAGCTCTCAGAGGTTAAGCCTCTCTCAGGTTTTGACTGCTTCAAATTGGCTGTTCAAGTTGCTTTTTTCGCCCTCAGTGACCAATCCATCATTCAAACATATGTATGATAAGAAAAAACATATCGTTCTTTTCAGCACACAACTGAAGCTCAGTCACAATAGCATAAACAAAACTAACAAATCATTGCCCAGTGCCGAGAAAAATGGCCTCTTGACACATATCGCGCCTGGACAAAACCCGGAAAAAAACCACAAAGAGCAAGTCACGCTTGATTTCAGGAAACAGGAGGCTACAGGCAACTAACACTATGCACGATTACGATTGGAAGGCGAGGAAGTAATGTGGTTTTCAAGTCAAGAACACATGATCTTAATACGGCATTTCTCCCTGTTCTGCTAGGTCTTAGCAGTTGCCAGTGAGTGTAAAAGATTAGGTTCGCTGCCACCTTACTTTTCAAAATTAATAATACATTCCAAAAATACAATCGAAAGTAATTGTTTTGTATTTATTCGCGGTTGGTTCCAGGAGTTCGAGATTTCGTCAACTGTAAGATTACTTACTGTACCTGCTTTGTTTCCAAGGATCTTTGAAAGAGCCTAAGGAAGGCGCTTAAACTAAACCGATACATATTGTTCAGCTTGGCCAAGTCACTGATTACAAAGAACAATGTACTGCCGCTTTCTGCCAAGGGGAGGAACGCATCACGCTCCTAGAAAAAGATAAAAAAAAAAGGACCTTTAGAGTTAACACAACATACTGATAACGAGCATGAAGATTTAGTTGAAACGTAGTGCTTATGCCTTAGCAATGCAAGTTCTATATTTCACAACAACTTCAGGAGCGTCTGGGAATACAGACAATCAGCGTAATAAATTGTCCTGTAAACTCCGGGTGTCAAGTAAAGAGATGATGATGACGATGATGATGATATGCCATGGAAATAAATGCTTGCTTTATTGCTGACCTGATCTAAAGTGGTCTGTATTCGATGAGCATCTTGCAGTGACTCAGCAATAGTCATGCTGCTGGCCTTGGTCTTGTTCAGTGATTCCAACAAAACTTTATTTTCCAAGATGTTCCCTTCAGCACTGGCTAATGTCTGTTGTTTGAGGGGAAAAGATGGCAATGGTCAGTTTTCGAGCAACAAAGTCATAAAAATAAAGAATGTTTTGCCGATTATTCCCGAGTCATCAACGACTAAAACACATCGAAAAAAGCCGAATTCATGGCCAGCGATTTGGCGCACGTTTGTAAGCAGACAATTGGTCTTTGGTTTTTATCTTTTTTTGTAATTATTTTTTCGCACCTCTAACAATGACTCTTCCAGGTCAGCCAATTGTACTTTCAACTCCTCTTCTTTCCTCAGTAGCTCTGTCTTCTGTACTTCAAGTTGCGGCTTCTCGTGTTGGATTGTTATCCCCAACAGCTGAAAAAGGAAGTAAGACCATAAGTCTCAGTTGCGACGAAAGTAGACTTCCTTGCCTATTCTATTAAAAGTGAGCACCAATGCCCACGGTCTCTGATTTTTCAGTGGTCCTTTCGCCCGTTGCCAAGCAATTAACTTATCAGTGTTTCTTAAAAGTGACACTATGACAAAAAAAATCAGTTCCTTTTTTTTCTTCAGATTTTGAAAGTGTGTTTCTACAGTTTGCTTAACGACTGGCAAAATTTTGAGCCTTGATTTTTATCCAAAGGCTGTTTTTTACTTTGAGTTCCCCCATTATTCACGTTCAAAACTGACCGATTGGACCTCATAGGGTTGGATCAAGGGGAGAGTGACCTCATTTACTCACCAGCTTAAAATTTCAGGGTGTGAATGCATCTTATTAAATATGCAAACCAAGAGTTTAGAGTCTGAAAGCCCGCACTCCCGTGCTGCATTTTACTTTAGCCGCGTACACACGCATTGCATTCTTAAACTATTGAGTCTTTGACGTCATTTTCTCCTCGATCCAGCTCTCTCAAGATTTTAAATTAAGTAATGGCGGACCATTAAATAGGAAATTTCCAGAAAGTTCCAGTTAAAATAAACAGGTGTCTTTTTTAAACCAAGGCTTAAAACTTGGGTCATTTAGTGTTTACTTAACATAGTTTTGAAATCCAAAGAAAAAGAAGAACTGATTTTTTGGTCGTAATAGCACTTAATGCTTTCCGCTGATCACTGAGTGTTTTACTATACCTGTCCTGTCAGTCCTGCCCGTGTCGTTGTGAAATTAACTTCAGAGATGATAGCAGACCCGTCTGGAGGCAGCTCCGGGTTGGGATTTCTTGTGGTCATGAACAATCTGATTGTAAAAAGACACCAAAAAGCGGGGCCGATGAGGTAAAAATGTTCAAAATTGAACGGGTTCGAAGAGTGTGCATCCTAAAACAGCCACCAAGTATTCGCAGGATAAATGCTTTCAGTGTCACAAAAGGGTCCATGTCCTTGTGTTAGAAGCAATAACCTTTTTTTGATTCGATCAATTTGAGATAGCTTTCCACATGGCGAATACTCAGCGTACCAAACCATGCTCCAGTTCTTCAAAAAATGGATAGCTCTATCAACTAGATATATCTTATCAAATGCAGAACAGTGGTTTATCCGCTTGATAAAGCTATCCGCCGGATATCACACGACCCAATAGATAACTTGATTGGTTTTGACAGCTCTCGTCCCCGAAGGGCGCTGTCCTTCCATTGAACTACCCAATTTTGACTATCCTGGTTGGAGTCTTAAGCAAAGGAGAAATATTCACCAAGCGTCCGTCAATGATCCATGTTTCGCTTTGAAACTACGAATGACTACAAATAAGAGATCAAGGATAAGGTACTTCATGTACTTACTTGAAGTCCTCGTTGTAATCGATGACCTTCTCACCAATTTGAACGACGAACCGAGGACCTGAACACGAAAACAAAGCGTTCGTTTAAGCTAAGAAACCGCGACACATACAGACTGCTCGCATTCGGCCAATTTTGTTAAGATATGTCTTTCCCCATCAAACGTTTTCATGCTACAATCTGTAGTCTGCCTCCAACTGGCTTATGCTTCAACTACGGATGTCCCAACCTGACGTGCATGAAAAAGGGGACGAAAATAGAAGCGATTTCTGTTTTCAGTTGCTGTTCAGTGGGTAGCTGCATTTTTGGTTCTTAGCTACTGACGATTGGCATATCACTTATACATGTAGAAGGGGCAATTTACTAGCCACTAGACTCGGCTGGGGAAAGAAAAAATGTTTGAAGTTTAAACACCTTGGCTAATGAAGTCCCCGCGTAGGATTGGGTACAAAACAGGTTCCACACCGTCCATTTCTTGAATCACAAGTGTTTTACCAAACCTCACAGCCAGCTCGAGAGCGGTGGAGAAATTCGAGTCCTGGAAAACAAAAATGATATTAATTAGAAACGCAAGCATCAATTTTAATTTGAGAAGAATAAAAGAATTAATTCCTAAAACAAGCATCACAGCTCTTAATAAAAGCGTTGGACTATCGTAGAATATTTTTACTTTGTCGATAAAATTTGAAACGGTCGCTAATATCCTGCGAGAAGACTCCTTGCAAGGACCAGCACCCCTTCCACCGAGGAAACTTGCTCTTAGCTTCCAAAAAGGAAAGCAACCTTTCTCTGAAGAGTGAGCCATTTTAATTACCATCCTTGACGTTTATTTCCCATCGATCGAGTTCCCTCACCCGTTCAAATCCCCTTTCTGCCTTAATTCAACAGAGCATGCTTCTTCACAAGTAATTATTGTGAAGTTGTTGTAGGCCTCAGTGGAAGAGATGAAACAGCCACGCAAATGTTCACTTCCGTTATACGGTGCCGCAATTTACTGAATTAAATGCTAACTGCAGGCTAAGGCGCTGTTACACTGTGCAATTTTTGGTGCAACTTGTCCCGCAACGCCATTGCGAGACAAGTTGCACGAAACATTGCACAATGTAACATACCTTGCAACGGGAGAAAACGTCGCGAGATGAGTGGCAGAAACCGTTGCGGAAAGTAGAATTGAGTTCTACTTTCCGCAACGGTTGCGACAAATTTTTTAAGCTTTGGGAAGTGCAACCATGATCTGTCCTGCAGCTTGTGTCCCAACGGTTTGTGGCACCAGCCAATGAAAATGTTCCTTTAACCCTATGTGATCATGATCATCGAAACGAGACAAGTTGCATGAAACGTTGTTCAGTGTAACACCCGTAAAACGACTTGTTTCGCAATGTGAGAACGTTTGTAGAAATGGCGTTGCGAGACAAGTTGCACGAGAAATTGCGCGGTGTAACAGCGCCTCAACAATTACAAAGCAAAATGATTCAACCTGTTGATTGATGACTTCCAGCCTCTGATCTTTCAGATGGGTCTTCAGCCACTCGGTCGCACGAGATGACGGGTCAACCAAAAATGGCCTCAAAGTACTCTATCGATGAAAAATTTCATGCACGTAAAAAATGAGTCCATGGATGGAGAGAAGAAAGGATGGGTACAATAATAGATCAATAAATAAATAAATGATCAATATGGATTAATACGAAGGAAGATGTCTGGCCTTCAAGTTCTTACAAGCTTGCTTAACGGTAAAAGGAATTATTTGAGGCTGCTGTCAGAGAGAAACAGCCCAGGGCGCTTGTCTTGACCAATAATAATAATAATTTTCTTGAGGGAATCTACTCTCGGCAGGAGCTGTGTAAAGGCCAACATCTCATTCTCA
>OX421450.1:8524321-8531821 GCA_949126865.1 Montipora capitata
CTTTGTACGGCTTCCAAGATGTCCCGGATGACATCTGGGGGCATGCGCAAAGAACGGATTTCCGAGAGGGACTCCGGTTTAATGTCGCCCACAGCGTCTTTTGCCTCCTGTACGAGCGGTTCGATCTCTGATAACTCAATCTCGATGGCTTTCTTCCTTTTTTCCAGTTTTAAGGATTCTTCGCCTTGCTTCTGTTTTAAAGTCTCCATTTCACTCTTGGATTCGCTGGCGCGCTTAATGACGGAGAGCAAAGAGCGAGATTAAAGTCGCATGCATTTGGGACTATTCTAGAATAAGACTACGGAGACTACTCTCTTCTTTTTAGACGTACTTTGAACATGCGTCACTGACCCTAAACCTCATTACAACTCAACAAAATAGTTCAAGAGAATTGAGCCTAAGATTTGAACTTTTTTTCACCCTATTTTCTGGCTTGAATACACAATGAAAACATTAACAGAAATATACACATCTATGCATAAAAGGGGGAAACTTTTAAGACAAAATGTAAATTAAGAGCAGAACCTTTGAGTCAGCTGTCATGTAGCTAGATAGTCCAAGATGTTTATAAGTAACTGAAAATAATACGCGAGTAAGTTAAAGATAAAGCAAAAAGTAATGTCAATATAAAGACAGAAGAGAACTGAAATGGGAAAAACGGCTACGAGAACAGAAAACACACAAGCGATAATACCAACAGCAAACATAGACATCGTAGAAACATTAATATGGAAGTTGTAAAAAAAAAAAACATCGGTTTCGACCGCCAATAACGAACTTGAATTTCACCTTGACGACAGTAAAATACTGACTTATGCCGAGGCAAAATCAACTCAGCAGTATTTCATGTGGGAAAAGTTATTAGCTTTGTTAGCTTTTGTTTCTTCTGTTTCTGAATGTTCATTGTCTTGTTCAAAGCCATCACACAACTGCGCTCCTGAACCAGTACAGATGCTACCAGGCCCCCTCGGAAAGTTTCGACCGAGTCCTACCTGCATACTGGCAGTGATTTCTTTGAGTGCCGCATCAGCCTCAGCTTGTTTATCAGCCAACTGTCGACTCTGCTCTCCCGCCTTCTGTTTCAGATCATCTACCAGCGCCTTGGCATCCGTTAGCTTGGACACACCAGCCTATCGAGAACAAATAAAGAGAGAGAGAGAGTGGTCGATATTCCAGCTGTAGGTTGGTTACCACCTACGCCTTGTTCAATGGCTTAAGCTCCATCAAGCGCCCTGTAATCTAGTTGTGGATTTTCCGAACTCGGCTAGTAGTCGAAGGACTACTGCTGATGGAATCGACTCCTGTTGGATGTACTGGGAATTTTCTCCGAGTAAGCTAATTCTCCGAGCCCGGGTGATTGCTAAGAAATTAATCATTTCAGCAACGTAACATTTCTGGTGTCCAAGTACCATATACAGTTCCCTAATATCAAGTTGTTTAGCCAAAGAATACAAAGGAGTTCAAAGGCTGCGTGCAAAGAAAGTGGTGTCCGATAGCCTGGGGTTAATGGATTTTGCTGTCAGGCTAGTGAATTCTGTTCTTAACTTGCCTGAGGGGCAAGTGATTTTTTTTGGCGGAAATTCAAACTACAGAAAAACTGTAATCAATCCTGCTCATCAATTTTTTTTCGGGCTAGTACATGCTAGCTACAGCTTGGCTCTGTAAAACTGACTTTCTTTGCACCCTGAAAGGAGACTCTTTCAAACATGACCAGATAATTTCAGGTCGAATAAAAATTCGCAATTTAGTCGTTTCTGAGTTGGCATAAAAAGAGAAGCACAAGGCAAGAAAACCGCTTGGAGCAAGAATGAGAACACATGTACAGTGATGGACTGAAATCACACAACAGCGCTAGATCAACAGTGGTGCGCCACCCGTTAACACCTATTCTTGAAAACTTTTCTTTGGATTATAGAGCTAGCTGAATACGACTTAAAGAATAAATATCACAAGAATCGCAGACCTGTAAATGCTGTTGTCGTTTGACGACTCCGTCCTTCTTCTCGTTGTAAACCTGTTTGTAAGTCTTCAAGAAAGTCATGTATCGCCTTGGAGCGGCATCTTTGTCACTGCACGACTCGTGGATTTGAAGAAAATTCTTGACAAGTTCATCTGCTGACGATTTACTATCTCCGCCTTTCTTACCCTCGTCACCTCGAAGTCCTTCATCGGCAAGAAGCATGCCAGGTACTGATAAAAAAAACAGAACAGTTCCTTTTACAGTGCGACGCGCCTTACCGTGGCCACCTAACAAAGTTTTTTACAAATTGTCCGCCAATCAGGATGTGTGAATTTGAATGACAGTCGCGCCTCCTTGCAAAGTTCGCACAGTTGTAAGTTGAACACCGTTGCATGGGTTGTTGAGTTGATGTATTTATACGTAGTTGTCAAATGTGAATGTTTGTTGGGTGGCTACGGTATGGCGCGTTGCACTGTAAGGGGAAGTAATGTGTGTCATATCTAAGTTGGCGGCATAAAAAATCTAAGCACCTAGCAAGCTTTATCACTACTGAGAGGCAGGGACGAAGAAAACAAGTTATTTACTTCAGTAAGACATGGCGTCCGTTTGACTGTCCCAACGTTGGCCGAAAAATGAACGGAATAGCACCTAAATTTTCTTTCATATCAAAGGAAGAAAAATTCAAGAGCTCATCTGCAAGCAAAAAGTTCTTTAGACGTAGAACGATTTATCTGTAAGCGATGGCTATTGACCAGACGATGTTGCTTCATCGCACGTTCAGCTAGTTTTCTCACATCGTCCACCACTGTACGTTTAGTCCAAATTTGTTTAGTTATCGTTTGTTGGAAAGAAAAGACGTGTAGATGCAATTACTCGTATATAAATCAGTAATTAGCATTCTTGTAATTCACACCGGCACACACACCTATTTCTTTCACTTTCATGATGACATGACGTCGTCAAACCGTTATGTAACACTTTCATCGTTAATTTTCCTTATAAAACAGTTGTCAAAGGCAAATGTTTAGACGTGGTTTGCATTCCGTATAAAGAGTTGATAAATTTATGCTTAAGCACCGTGTCAGGGCAATCAGTTGGGCGAAAGACTAGGGCTAACTTTGCGGGGCAAACGCACACTTGCGCACACTTGCGGGGCAAACGCACGTTTGCGGCGCAAACGTCACTTACTTTGGGCCATGCTTTCTTTACTCCAGCCTTGCATCCACTGGAACGAACAATTCTTGTAAAAAGCAGGGTTGGACTCGCAATTTGCCGTGAAATTCTTGGATGAAGAGTCCATAATCAACACAATGTGTAGATTTCTTTTCACGCGCGACGCGAAGTACGCGACGAGTGTGCCACGAAAGCCATCCTGAGAGGCTTGATCCCTGAGGGGACCCAAGAGGGGTTCGAGCTCCTCAGGGGTGTATAGACCGGGAACTTCTCCAGCGCTCAGTAGACTGTTGATGAGCTCCAGGTAAGAAGCATCCACCTGATGATCTTCTAAAATAAGGACTACTTGTTCACCTTCGATTCCTGACAGCTGCATGACCTGCAATCACGAACGAAAATGTTCAAACAAAACATGACCTTCCTATCCGAGAAAGGTTCTACACGTCACGGAATACTAACTGCAATGGACCGTTGATCAGCGCTTTGGAGTCCCGTTAACTTTTTGTCCAATTTGTGTCGTTCATTCCACAGTTCAGATACAATATTCGCCTCCGATTTTTATGGCATTCTAACAAATTGCCTCTCGCACCAACCTCGTTCTCTTTTTTCTTTTTTCTTTTCCTGACTCAAAAAAGTACCCTGGTTGCGGGAGGCCACGTGTCTGCTAGATTCTTGCAGATTCCAGGAATATAAATGAAGGGAGGGGAACGACAGTAAATTTGTCTCCAATGAACTCATCTACTGAGCTCAGTAGGGAATGGAAATTAAACTCCTGTTGGAGTTTGCCAGTACATCTTTCCTCAAATACAAATACGTTTTCAGACCCGTGGGCTCCTGTTTCACAAAAATTACTTGTTTTACTTAAATCACGTTTGTATCATTCGGAAGCAGCACAATAGTTAAGAACGCGGGTGTCATTTGGAAAAGAAAAACAATCTCTCTCGTCCTCCCACAGATGGGACTGAACATTGTAGAAAAAAATAAGTCGAGGACCCACCCTCCGTGCGTATTTCATTTGTACTCAGAGGTACGTGACTAGCCTCCCCAGGGTACTTCTCGAGGGAGGATGAGAGATAACCTGGAAACGAGGTTGCTCTAACACATGCACATGTGGAAGTTTAACCATTAACGACGGCAACACAACGAGGACTTCCTCTCAAGATATAAACCCGGGTGATTGTCATCACTTCTCGACAATAAAAGTGCCCCGATTTCCAAAGAATGAAAGTGGTTAAACCTTGTGAGAAAACGACAAATCTGCCCTATCGAGTCTCACAAACCAAAATTTTGTTACTCTACATTGTTGTTTTGAAGAGGACAGTAGTAGCGTTTTTGTAGCCGCTGTAGTTTTTCGAGCCCCCTATTGAAGTTGAGCTAACTAAGTACCCATCTTCCACTCAAATTGTAGCTAACAGATGTTGTCTTGTATCTGGTCTTCTTCGTGCCTTAAGTCTTAAACTTACCGTCTTTAGGTCATTCCTAAATTGCTTCAGTCCATAACCTCTTGAGACTTTAGGTGTGAACACCTGTATGTTGTGCATGTGTGAAACCAAGGCAGCCGCTGTCCGCCTCCCCGCACCACTGCGACCAGCCATGAGCAGTGAGCCACCGGGTTTGGTCAGAACGCGGTCAACTCGCGCTATGTTGTCAAAGACCTCTTTGAAGAGGAGAATGTCCAGTTCACGGTTTTCTCGTGCTGCGAAAATGAAGATGCCAAATTAGTAGAAGGTTAGAATAATATGTATAATGTTTGTGCAAAATGATGCTGCATACCAGATGATCGGTCTGATTTCAAACCGATTTCCTGCTACTACCGACAACGGGTTGTTTTATTTCCTTAACTAAGATGTGACGCCGCAAAGAAATGCATGTTTAGCACTATGCATTCATGTTAATTCTATCACGTGCCAGCAGATTCTTCACTCCTCATCTTCCCACTCCTCAACAATCCCTCCCTCCCCCAACGTTCCTTTCCCTGTTATAAACGTACCATATGTTTTCATTCCTTTGTCTATGACTTGCTTGAAGTCTTTCTGATCAAGCTTGCCCAGCATTTTCCCTTGAGGAGGCAAAGACCCACCAGATGACGCCACTGCAGCAGCTTCACCATCCTTCACGTCATCGTTCGTGGAAACTGCACTGGCCGTCAGGCTGCTACCCCAAGTGACGTAATACTTGTTGTCAAGGCGATCCAGTGTAACTGACCAATCAGCACGCAGCTGGGAAGCTAAGATGCTAAACAATTGAAAAGGGTAATAGAAGCTATGTTGGCAATTGGAAATGCTTTTACCTGTCAATTTGTTTTAAAATATGATCTCACACGCGTTGAACCATTATATAAGCGTAAATTGATTTTAAGGTGAACCAAAGACCGCAACTAGTTTTCTACTTATTTAGTTGAAAAACTTGAAGACGGCTTTCCATCACATTCTTTTCCTTGTGCCATTACAGGTACTTATTCGCCCAATAGTAATCGTGGTCGATTGCAATTTGTTTGTTTTTTAAAAGCTGCATTGTTAAAACTCGTGATCTGATTGGCTTTACATTGACGTCTTGGGTACTTTCTGAAACATGAAATCTGCAATGAACTTAAAGCGAAAGTGGGCCATCAGTGCTAACATTTATGCCTAAAAAGTATGCTATATTCACTTTCTGGTTTCTACTAAAACAATCGCCCCTCCCTTGTAACCCTTGTTTTCACTCGTCTAGAGAACTGACGTAACCTTTACCCATGAGACGAGCCTTACCTGTCAAACTTGTCCAGACCCTGTTTTCCAACAAGTCTATCCCTAAACAGTCGTCTGGCCTCATAGGCCCATATTTCCAACAAGTGCTGCGTGGAGCTATCCCCAGATGCTGAATCCAGATTATAACGCAAAAGGCCTAGGATCCAGTTGGTTAGGTCACGTGGAGTGAAAAGGTAATGAGAATAGTCATCCACAGTGAACTTGGAACGCACCTTGGAAACAACAAAATAAAGAGTCCATAGAGCGGTTTTCAATTGATTGTCGAAAGCAATTAGCGAATTGCTTTGGTTTTACATTACTTCACTCAGTGAATGGTTCAAAGTTCTCGCGCCATCTTTTCAACCAATCAGAAGTGAAACCAAAACCAATCGTGGCTCGCCGCGTGTACATTTTCCCGCGCTTTGTGTCGGCTACGTGTAATTACTTCCGAGTTTTGATTGGTTTACTGGATTGTCTCCGTCCTTTTTGATTGGCCAAAGAATTTACTTTGGTTTTGGTTTTACGACACTTGCTCTATGACGTATCGCACCTTCAGCGTTAATTTACTTCTTCCAGATTCAAGTTCTGTAGCGCCATAAATTTTGGAGATTACAAATCAAAACATGACCATCTAGCCTGTGCTGTGAAAATCCATTTCACAGGAGGTTTTCCTAGCCAACTAGGGTCGTTTTGAGCTTTCAGTTGTGAATGTGGAAATACTCAAAGGAATTAATCTAATCTGGGACCATTCGAATGACAGCTTCATTTAGTCCTGTGCTCAGAACTTGGCATACAATCAAATGAGTCACGCAATCGTAAGATAAGAATGAAACAAGCACAGCCGGCCCTAAGCGCGGCAAAACGCAAGCGAGCTTTAACTTCTGATTGGCTAAGAATGCGGACCAAGATTTCCAAGCCAATGCCAGCGTATCAACTGCAAAACAAAAGAAGTCGCGAAAACGAATACAGCTAAGGTGACCTCTTCTGGGAACGAGAGCTTGTGAAAGCAAAAAATGACAGACTGAAAACCAACCTGCTCATACACTGCCACCATAGAACCCGCCAAAGTGTGGACATTTTTTACCGCACCCCATACCGGATGGGACTTTAAAGACGCACTGAGGACAGGTTGCAGATAGGCACTGTAGATTGCCTGCAGCTGGTCCTGATCAGCATAGCTGAGGCAAAACAAATCATTGGTCAGAGAGCCGGGTCAAGCGACAAACCCATGCAAGAAGGTTGAATTTAGAATTAAAACCTCAACATTTACGAATTTGGAGGAACGCCGGGTGTTGAAGCTTGAAAGAATTTGCCTTTGTGTTCACGAGATTTGGTCAATTTACGTCGCACATTCCTGGAACACGGAACAGAAAGGTACAAAGGTACGTTAAGCACGTGCAGACAGTTGTTTTGCCTCCTTAAAGGGGCTAGGCCACGCAATATGAGGCAATTTCAGCACTGATCGAATGGTCATAGAATTAACTAAAATATCAAAATAACTATTCAAAACTATAGAAGAACTCTAACAAAACACAGGAAAGCCAAGAAGGCACATGGATGGACAAAACTGGAGAGGATTGAAATGGATTGAAATGGTAAATTTGAAAAACGTCGGCCCACCTTTTTTCAAATTTATATCAG
>OX421450.1:8536821-8541821 GCA_949126865.1 Montipora capitata
GTCTGCGTCACGTCGCAGACATATGGAAACATTTGTCTCCGGCGTCTGCGGCTATCTGCGGTACACGGTCTGGATGATCGGGAAATGTGAATCTAGTTCTACTTCCCCGACCATTACGACGCTTCCGACTAAGACAATTTTTAATGGCAACGTGTGTCTGAGATGATCTGTTTCCTATCGGCGACACACTATTATTCGCCTTGAAACACGTCCAATCCGACTTGACGTAAGCGCGCTTCTTTTTCTCCTCACTTCGCAGAGGATTAGTGGTACGCTTGTCTGCGATCGCTTCAGATTTAAATTGAAACATTTGCCTCCTGTGTTCCGATCGTCTGCGATAAGACCGACGCAGACAGCTTCCGATGGTCGCAGACCGTGGCAGATCATATGGAGACCAGGATTAACATTAATTCAGGCAAATGAGGAAAAATTAGAATAAGGGAATCAAATGCAGATTAAATTACACATGTTGCTTGAGTGAAAGTGTCTTAGCATCCTTTTTCGTTGATTGTATACAAACTATCTTGGGAAGTGCGCCATTAAACACAATCTCAAGAGCATATAGTGTGTCCAATGTTTACCGAAAGAATCAATCAAATTCCAAGCAAACACTTCTAACCGCCGTCTAACAGAGAAACATGTCAGCAAGAAAGACAAAATCGGCTTTGTTCTTCATGTTCTTTTCTCTTTTTTTTTGGCATTGGAAAGCAAAGCACCTTTTGCTGGCGAATTAGAGGAATAGAGACCTCCTCACAATCAGAAATAGTGCAACGACAAACAGAAATTTTCACGTTACCTAGTATGTGATTTGCACGTGTCTTTGCGAGTGTCGGCGCATGTTTTACGCGTGTTTAACGGTTTTGCGAAAGCTCAAGTATTTTTCATTCACTATCGTAACTCAGGCTAACCTTAGAAAGATCATGCCCATGCGTGAAATTGTGGCAGGAGAAGCACAGCTCAGGTCATGCGACTCGAACAAGAAGTTGACATTTGGACCAAACTGAATCCTTTCGCCAGAGGGCATTGTCAATAATCTGTTGTCATCGAGTACAGAGTTGAGAGATTCAATCCATTCAGGGTCGATGTCTCCATCACAGACGATCCACGACTGGATATCGATAGGCTCACGAACAACTTGACGAGCAGCGTTCGTCAAAACTCCGTCGGACCATTCACGAGTGTCCATGTCAATCTGTCCCAAAAGCTGTTTAAAAAATATCAACGAAACTCAATTGGATGAGAATTAAGAATATTGTTGGAAGGTGAAAGTGTTTGAACAACTCCATTCCGTTGACATGAACTCATGAAAGTCATTAACAAATTCGCGACTGCATTGGCAGGCGTGTATTCGGACCCTTACATGCCCTCCCAAAAACCTGCTTTTTTGGTGAGGGGAGGGGCCTCAGTATATTTTTACTCCTTCGTAGTACATCTCAGTTTTATTTGTTATATAGGAAATCAAACAAATTAATCATTGCTACATTGTCCTACAATACCAAACAATTGCCGCTGGAAAAAAAAAACATTAAAGGAAATATTTGCTTGCAAATAGAATTTTTGTGCCTTCATCTTCCCTTAGTTAGTGGGCGGATGATATGAGGAGCACTGGGACTTAAGGGAGAAGTCAATAGAATTGCAGCAAATACCCTCTAGGGTCTTAATATTAATCATGTGATCGAGAAACACTACAATCAACAGTCGCTTTCATATTGTTGACGATTCCAGACGCTTGTTTCGACCCACCTCCTCCCCTTGTTCCAGCAACTCCTTCTTTCTGTTTTTCCAGGTAGATATTGTTGCGTTTTCAATGCCCTCGCCTTTACTGGGCGAAAATTGTTATCAAGAGAACAAGTTTTTGTACATTGTTTAAATAAAGGCGGCTATGGGTTTATTGCCCATAGCCATTCTAGTCCCATTGTTGTTTGTTATCTGCCCAGTAAACAGATGGGGCATAAACAACACCACTTCATTTTGCCACAAACATCTTCAAAGTAGTAAGACAGTGAGTTGTAGGAAAGCGGTTCTTTAAAAGACAATCTTTCTTTGGCTAAAAACAAAGATTACTACATTACAATTATTATACATCATTGGTATATACCACACAAGCGAACAGTGCTCTCCGCGCGCTGATTGGCTAAATGGGATGTTATTAGCCAAGTACTATTCACCTCCGAGTAGACGCCGCGCGATTTTTGAAGTTTCCGACCACATTTTACAAAAATGAAGTAGTTTTTTGATTCGCTTTTTACTCAGCGTGTGTGGTATATACTAAAACAATTATTCACCTCGGTGTCGGTGAAAGTGGTGGATATTTACCTCCACTGCAATGAATTGTTAATTACACCATGCACACACCTGAGTCCGAGGCATTGCTTTTGGGTTCATAGTGTAATGCTTGACTGTTTGTCCCACTTTACCCAGGGCCAACCGCAGCAGTCTCCAAATGGTACTCTTTCCTGAGCCCGAGGGACCGATGACCACCACACCCATCCGTTGACGAAGCTGTTCGTACAATTCAAGGGCCTTTTTTACCTAGTATAAAATACAAGAAAGTTGAAGGCAAGTGAACATTAAAGGAGTCTTGTATTTAAACAACTTTCAATTGATCTAATGCCTACGTGGGAAATTTGAAGGTTAAACGTTCGATCGACAAAATAGCCCTTAAAAAACTTTTTTTGCTAACCCAATTTAAACAATGGAAAGAACCGAGAATTTACTGAAAATGTGTTTGTTTGAAAACGAAATGAGCGCATCACAGGAAAACAACGTCAAAGACTTATTCTGAAATTTGAAGACCGAACCATGTGTGATCGTGATTCAAAAACTAACCACAAGAAATGGATTTACGAAATAACGCGAACAGATAAGACGAACCAACAGAATGGAGTTTAGATCTCTAACCAAAAGGGCGTAAGTGTAAGTGTTTGTCCACATGTCCCGACCCACTATGTGAGTGGCTTCGCGACAAAGGACGACTTGGTAATCTCTCTCTTTTGCAACCACCGTGGATTAAAGGCAAAAAAGACGGGGGAGGGGGGGGGGAGGGGGGGGGGAGGGGGGTAGAAAATATGCGGCTACGTCAGGTGTGCGAAGTGAGGCAATACTCTTCGGGAAATCCACGAAATCGACACATTAGCTGGCTTTTTTCTATTATCGCGGTCCTATGAAAAACGAATAACTAGGAAGAAGATAGACACGTCTTAAGAAAGGTGACGCACCTGGGTCTCCATAACCATGAGGTTGCATTCCTGTGCAGCAGCTCGCAAAGCGTCCGCCAACTCGGCGTACTCGACTCCTTTGAAGTCCACGCCAGGAAAAATATCACGGACAAGTGCGTCGAACCGCTTTGAATCTGCAAATGTCAGCTTGGACAAGGTGTTCACGCGCAGAGCTTGGACCACAAGACGGGCTTCCGCTTTTGCATTCACTACATTAACGGAATTGCAAATCATAACATCTTGATAAATGTCCAATATACTCAGCTGCATAATGATTTTCATGGTTCTTTGCGTACGCGTCACAATGTGTCAAAAGGTGTCTCCTTAAGCCTAAGAACTTCATGTATTACTTTTTTGTTAGGCCTCCGGTTAACGTCGTGGTTAAAGGGTCACTTTGCAACGCCTACATAAAGTAATGCGAATTTCTCCAGAGAAATTCTTGGTTTTCACATGACGTCACGACCGCCATGTTGGTGCCCCTAAACAAAGAAAAGGCGGCCATGTTGGTGCCCCGACAAAATCCTCCGGGAATTTAACTCTATTATTATGCAAATGTTTCCTTTTGTTTTCGTTGAAAAACATGGCTGTTGATCACGTGAGTGAAAACCAACAATAGGCAGACAATTTAGCAAGTCACACAAAGAATCACTTTCCTTTGTCTAGTAATAGTCCACCGTGAGCCGTGCGAACATGCATGAATTCATATTTCGTGCTCAATACGATAAAGGCTTCCTTCCGAAAAACAAAACTTCACTCACTTTGGGCAGAATGAAAATAATTTCGCAACGAAGTCGGTTTTTCGTTGAACAAATACTTGGATTTAACTAAGGTCAAGGCAGTGAAAGCACCCTTTACTGATTACCACATGGACTCAAAAGCGTCAAGTCCCCCACCCCCTCCCCTCTCCCTTGCACAGAGCAAGGCTGAAGGATCTGCGAATACTTGTTAACTGCCTGAAGGTTTATGTGCGATTCACACCCTTTTTCGTTTTCACACATGAATCTACCTTGTCCATTGTTTTGTTTATGTGACTGCAAGAGGTTTCCACAACCTCTCAGCACCGTCTTCAGAGCACGCAGACCCCAGTCGTAATGTTGCTGCTGTGACAGTAGCTCCCTATTCAAAGACAAGATTGTCACAAATTTGTTAAAGGGAACATCCACTTCAACAAAAAAGGCTTAAAACGAAACGAAATAATGTTTATCATTAAATTTCCAGATGACGTAATTCGGTGGACTGGGGAGAAAAATTCTAACGCCGTATACCACAACCGCGCACGGCCTTATTTTGGAATTCAACATGGCAGAGGCGAGGTTAGATCTCGTCGGGCTAATTGAATGTTTATTCATTAACAGGAAATGTGGTAGACACGGAATGATCTGTTGAGTTTTGGCAATGGAAATACTGCAGGGAGTTTGGAAACAACACCTAAGGTCGCGCGCGGTTGTGGGATACGGCATTAAAATTTTTCTCCCAGTCCTCCAAATTACTTCACCAGATCACCTGGAGGATAGTCACAAATTTGTTAAAGGGAATATCCATTTCAACAAAAAAGGCTAAAAACGAAACGAAATAATGTTTATCATTAAATTAGTTGGACATTTGTACCCAAAATGAATGAAATTCAGAATCGCTAGTTTCGTTTTCAACTTTCTGGGACGCCGCCAAAACACACGTCTTTTTTTAACGTTTCCAGACAGATTTGGTTTTAATGAACGAAATGATATATGAAATGAACCATATACTGAACGGCGGATATGAAATTCTACGCAATTTTGCTAA
>OX421450.1:8546821-8589321 GCA_949126865.1 Montipora capitata
TCTTGTCCATTTGTGTCCATCAATGCTTCTCTTTCCTTTTGCTTTTCTTTTATGTTTTTCAACAGTTTTAAGTGGTTATTGTGATGTCTCATTGTACTTCATGGGCATTTTGGGTGTCACGAAATTACATCACTTTGCCTGACAAAGCCCCTTTAAGAGTTTAGAGTTTTATCTGTAATTCGATTCTCAAAGCTAATAGGAATTTGTTTATCCACGTGTACAACGTTAATTAATTTGGAATTGACAAGCTCCCAGTTCGCTAAAAGCGATGGGACCATTGGTAGAGGAGTGTCCACTTAAATTGCACTACCATGGGTTCAAGTTCACCCTGCGAGCAGAGCCTCTCAAAAACTCACCAAATGGCGAGCAAGAGAGTCTCTGAAGAAATTGTACCAAGGCTTTAAGTCGACGTAGCCCAAGTTTCTGGGCTAGTCACTCCGGTCAAACTGGTTCTGGCAGCGCGCGCATCATATTTTTCAAGAGGCGAAGGTCAAAACCGAGCCTTCAGTACGAAAATCAATGGGGACCTTGGAGTACGAGTACGAGTTTTCAGTTCTGAGAGCGCGCATTTCAAAAATTCCCAGTACAGGAAACTCGTACTCGTATAGTAGTTCTCGTACTCCAATCTGAAGGTCGCTATTAGGCCATCCCCCCTTTTTTTTTCGTTTACCGTCGAATGCGTTTCCTGATATTGGGTCGGTCGGTTGGATTGGAAAAGAAAAACCTAAAAAAACACCTAAACAAAATGATGAGCATTCTCGGAATCGGAGGCCTGGTACCCCAGCATCAGCTGTGGAGCCAGGAAAACAACAAGACGTGGATCCAAAATCAATATGGCGGAAAAGTTGGTGGATATTGTTGCAAAATTAAGACAGCGTGGGAAAAAGGATCAACCACCGAAACTCCTATGCGACATAAAAATGGCTTAAAAACGTCGTTACCTAATTTTTTTTGTTTGGAAAATGCCAGAAATTTGGGTCGGTCGGACGACGCTAAACGGAGAAAAAATGGGGATGGCCTTATGGCGTCCAGGAGTGCAATCGAGACTTGGCCTGGGGTTTGAAACTATCTCCAAGCAACGGCTTGCACATACTTTACACGATTCTGCAGAGTTCTTTCTTTCTCGTCGAGTTAAGAAAAGCTCTGCTAACAGGGTGGTTCCATTTCTGATCATGTCTGGATTCTCCCGACCTCTTCACTTTGCCTCTATACTGCTGTGATCATTCTTACTTCCAAAAGAACCGATACTCACGTTTCTGCATGTAAAATCTAAGTTGCTTCTGCCACATCCACTCATCAACGGACTTTACTCCGTGTTCAATTAACTTTTGCACCACATCAATGGAATGAATCGTATCCAGGATCAAGGCCTTCAGTTTCAGTTCGAGAACACGAGACTCCGAATCAGGGGAATCCCCTCCGCCAATCTCTGTATTCGTATAAGATTCAAGCTGCGATTCCATCTCAATCTGAAATTCTTGAAGACTGTTGCTCTTTATGGCAGCCTCACAGCGTTCCGTGAACTGGATTTGTTCAGCAAGGCAGAGAATCTAAAGAAAAAAGTGCACCACATTCAACAAACGGTTAACCAGCACTTTAAACTATTGCAAAACACTTCAAAAGTCCCCAAACGACACGAGAAGGTCATGTCGGATTCCCAGTCCTGTTCTGATGCTCTAACAGGCGAGTTTCTGCATGACGACGTCCTTGTTTATAGTTTACCTTTTTGCAATAACATACAAATTTGCTTACAGAACATGACAGGGGATGTCGTGCGATAAAGTGACTTCAAAAGTTAGAAAAATACGTCAATCTTATATCTTCAGTTTTACGTTTTGTGGCCTCTATCATAATCAGTGAGTATTAGCCATCAAACACTGAGAAATTATCTCGTGGCAACAGAGCTAATAAGTTCATATTTTATTTGTCAAGTTTCAAATTTCTTAAGCAACGTTACTCAGAGATTGTCAGGTAAAGTCTTGCTCAAATTTCAGAGATAAATTATGCAATGCACTTGCAGTATCCATTGCTGATTTCTTGACTGATCGATTGGATTCATATGCGCCAATGCTAAAGAAGCATTCTTGTGAACATTAAAGCACGTATCACCTCAACAGAATTTTCCACTTTATTTATTCTCCGAAATCGGTCCAAATATATTGTGTTGTTCTTAGAAGCTCTTCATTGAAAATCCACTTTTTTTATTCGCTTTGAAAGACGGGAAAAGTGGTCATACTTTGATCTATAACCAAGTAATGAAAGGAAACTGGATTCCATACCAGGTTGACGTCACAAATTACTTTCCATCGCTATTTTCAAGGAGCTATCACAATGCAAAGCAGTCTGACGTCAGTGGAGTGAATTTCTATCCCATGAATAGGCTCCCAAATGGTTTGCTTCGATTTGCTCGAGAATGTCGTGCGGTAAAAAGCTTGGGGATTGAGAAGACGAAAGTGCTCCTCTCACAAAAGTCTGGTTGTGCCAGTGTACTGGCTACACCATATTATTAAAGAAAGGCAGTGGAAATAAGCTCGTCTAAACAATGCCTGGATGTAAACGTCTTAGATATTATTTCTTGGGGAAAAATGGTCCAAAAAGAGGGAGGGGAGGGGGGAACTGACCTGTGAGGGAAACTTGGAAGGGTCAACGCCTCCCCCTGTTGATCCCCTCTTACTGGCGCTGAGGCAATCGACCAGTAACTGCTTCAGGGTGTCTTTCATTTCATTAGCGAGATCGCCAAGCCACACCTGACAATGAAAAAGGACAAAGGTGAGGAAGAAATTGCACTAAAGCATTAAGAAGTGGCAAAAATGATTGGCTAGAAACTTTTTAGAAGAATTGATTGGTTAACTTAAATCGGATTGCGACCAATCGAAAGGCAGCCTAATTCTTCAAGCCAATCAGCGATCTTGGACATTGTAAATTATGACATCTTGGTTAACCTCATCTGACGAATTGTTTATTCTTGGTGAACGTGAAAACAAAGCCTGAGTTGTCGTGAGAAAAGACATGAGATTAAAAAATGTCAGTGAAAAAGAATTGAACGAACCAACTTTTGAACAGTCAAAGATTGAGACATTACAATGGACTTGGTATAACATTCTTCATACCTCCACCTCCGGAGTAATGGTGACCGGCCTTTTAAGAGGTACCACTTCTCCATCGAGAGATTTCATAGCCACAATGGTCTTGCATCCCTCATCAAAAGCGACATTGTGAATTCCAGCAAAAAGCTTCTTTAAGTGAGACTGAATGACCAGTGGATTCGTGGCTTGGCCAAGAATCTCCAGCAAATCGTCATCGCCGATGAAGTAAAACCTTGGAAACAGTGCTCGTTTTTCCTGTTAAATTCAAGGTCAACCAAAGGGATAAGCACGATTGGAAAATTTTTCAACGAATACGGTTAGTGACTTGGCCAATCAAAAGAGTGGAAGACTATCAAATGAGCCAATCATGACTTAATAATACATGTCGCCTGCGAAAAGCGCGGGAAAACACAAGTGGGAAAGTCGGAAAAACAAACTTTACAAGCCGAAGATGTCACACTTTAACGAACGAAAGTTGAAATGAAAACTATAATTTTTTCTTGATATATATTGATACCTCTAAGAACTCATTAAGAGATTTCTGGCATCTCTGCAGCTGATCCAGGAGAGTTACTAAGGTGTTACGTATTCCTGACTGACCGACTAACGACAGCACTCTGTTATCGTTAGCAACATCTTGCATGATGGCCCTGTACAAAACAAACAGCGATAAATCAAAGATGCATACATTGGAATAGACCCTTCTTCAAAATGGCGGCCGAAATTCAAATAAGTTAAAATTAAAAACTATTATTATATCTCTCAGATAGTACGAGCGCTGTAATTGGCTAAATTAGCGGGCCGTATTCTACAGTACGGCCCGCTGTACAGCCCGCTAAATTTAAAATTTCGACAAAACATCATCTAGCGAGTTTTTCATGTCATTTCTGTTGCATAAACTTGTACTGAAAACTGTTTGAATCTTGCAAGCAACTATTTCAAACTTAACAGCCAAGAAGATTTAGTTTTTGGGATTTTGGCACGGCATTCTTTGTGGCAGTTGAACCTTCCGTTTCACTTTGACTAGTTTCCTTGCCCGCGCGCCGGTTAACCTCAGAGATATAATAAATATCTTACTAACCTCGTTTTCTCGGTCCGTACTGTAAGTTACGGATCCTCGTTTTTTCCCGTTGATTTATGGCCCAAGCGCGAAGCGCTTGGGCCATAAATCAACGGGAAAAAACTCGGTAGTAAGAGGTATATACCAGAAATAGAAAGAGCACATTTACTTCAGTAACCCTGCAAAGATTCGGCATATCAGGTGTAATATCAGCCGAGAAAATGTAAGTCGAGAGACCAAAAATTTACAGACGTTTGTATGATTGGGGGTATGGCATATTCCCCAAGTCATACAAACGTCTGTAATTTTGTCAAATGTCAACTTACATTTTCTCAGCTGATATAAAACCTAATACGCTGAAAATCTGCAGGGATACCAACATAAAGGTGCTCTTTCTATTTCTGGTATCAGTTTTTCATTCAGTTCAATTTTAACTCATTCCGCCATTTTGGAGAAGGGTCTATTGGGCAACGGTACCACCATGAGTGGCTATTAGCTGAGTATGGACCCACAATTTGGAAATGTTTAATTTGGAGGGCCGCTGAACGACACCTGGAGTCACACTGAATGGCGGCTTTCAGCAATGAGCCATCCTATTACCTTTTCATGATAAATAAGATAGTGAGGAACAAGACAACTATTTCAAATGGAGCTTCCTAGTCCAATAGGTACTAGTTAATTTGACATTACGCATAAATATCAATGTGCAACCAGGTTATCATGGTAGCATCATAAAACAGGTCGCAGATGAACATGACGGATAAGGAATTCGGGAGTTGAAGGATCGGAATTTTTACAACTCTTCTTAAATTTTTGTAACAGTTCAAAACAAACCTAAAATCGTCATCGACTCTCTTGAATCTTCCCTGTTCCCGGGGAAGGGCACCTCGGCCAAAGATGGGCTCCAGATAAACCCACTTTCTCTGGATTTGATTCAGGTTGTGTAAGTATTCATCCAGATCTGCCAAACGAGTCTCCCACAATGAAGCCTTGTCCTCAAAGCCTTTGTAATAAGGAGAATCCTTGAGAGATTGGAGAAGGCATTGGTTGTCACCCACCTAGAAAAAAAAAAGGAGATATCATTGATCCTGTAAGTCCTGGTGATACCTTCAGCTGGTGGGGAGGGATCTTTCAGGTGAGATTTGTTCAGAGAATAGGCATGTTATGACGACATAAGCGACCTCAAGCAGTGACAACATCAACAAAAATGAGAAGTGACCCAGGGCTCGAAATTAACGAAAAAACCCAGTCGCAATTTCGTATATTTTAGTCGCAAAATCGTCGCGCTGCATTGTGGTGTCAACGGTTTAGCAAAACAATATGAGCCCGCAATACTTGCGTGTAAAGTAACCTCTGAAAATTGCGAATGATCGAAGGAATGGAGTTGTGCACGTAACATCGCAGCTAAATTACGCTATCTTCAGATTGAAAGAAAATTCTCGGCGAGAAACAAAATAATTGTCACTTCTTTATTTATTTTAGCAAACGTAGCAGCAAAGTGGCAACTGCTAACCCTTTTGTTTCGAAACAGCGAAGGTGAATACTAAAGTGTGCGAAGTTCCATCGGAAATCTATGACAAGTTCTATTTCCGGGGAACCACCTTAAGGGTTTGTCAGGATTATCAGCTGCAACTTAATGACCGCTATTAACAAGTTGGTTTGTTTGGTGGTTGTTACATCACTTTTCATTAATTCTTTATTGTGACATCAGATGAAAAAGCCGGATCAACTTGGTTACCCGTCAATTTGGTTGGGATACAACATGCCCAAATTGCACATCTGTCAAAGGCGGCACTTGGTTTCTGCTTGAGTAATAAATTGAGTAAGGATTTTTTAGTTTGTTTGTGTGTCCACAATTGTCTAAGATAAGAACCTTCGAGCAGGTTATGTTACTCAAAAATAGTTTTCAATAATGCAAATGCACTTGTGATAGTTACACAAGCAAGTAAAAGAAGGCCTTTTTTGGCCGACAATATATTTTTTGATGAGTAGCTTTGACTAGTGAACTGCTTTCGTCAACACGTCTTTCTATGTAATTTTTTCCATTAATGTTCTCTTAAGAGCACATATTTGAAACTAGACGCTCCCCTTTTCTGCTTTTATAAAATAGATGTCTCATCCTTTTCTCTGTAATCTGCTCGGTTCTCGGTCACGTCTATGTCGATGCACGTGCAAGTCACAACTAAAGTAAACAAACTTTTGCATATTAGACCTGTCTTTCTCCTTGGAATCAAGTCTTTATTATCATTGACAATCACAGATACCACATTTATTCGATTAAGCGCCCAGGGCGCTTATTTAATTTTTAGACTTTCAGGGTGGGCGCTTATTTGAGGCTGGGCGCTTATTAAATTTTCACCGTTTTCAGTAGGTAAAAAGTTTATTTTGTAACAAAACATAACAAAATATTAAAGCATATAAATTGTAACTGTTCATTGTTCGGTCTACATATGACCAGGACTAACAACTCATTCTTCGGTCTTCGGAGAAGTCTCTTTAGCTATCATAATTCTCAATCAACTTCAATGTTATCGTCGCTAAGCTCAATAAGACATTTTTCTTGTGGCTGAAAGATGTTTTTTTTCGGGGGGGGGGGGGGGGGGGTGGGCGCTTATTAACTTTTTCTACCTTCAGGGTGGGCGTTTATTCAAGGTGGGCGCTTATTCGAAGTTGGGCGCTTAATTAAATAAATAAGGTAACTGTACAGCCTTTTAAACTACATCAAAATTATTTTCTAAATTCAACTGATGATATCACAATCTTGTAAAACTAGAACACGAAATCATTGCTCATATGGCTAGTTGAACTAAGGAAATAAGACCATTAGAGAGAAACAAACTGTTTAATGTTTAACAATAAAAAACAAGAAGAACACAATGGATAAAAAAAACTTATCTTTGTAGTCAATGGTACACTGAGCGGGAGGCTGTGAAAATGGTACAGGTGTGAGGCTATTTGTTTGCTCTGCCAATGTTTTTAATTTGTCTTCAGAAGGTCCCAATATAGCGTCTATGTTGTTTGTCGAGTTATTTTCTTTGTCGCTGTCATCTTCAGGGTAGTTCTCAATAAAGTACATGCTTACTGAAGAATTAGTCTTTTGACCTGTATCTCTTGTAATAGTTGCGTCCATTTCAGTTACATTTGAGTGCATTTGAGTTTCATTCAATTAGCGGAATGACCAGTTTGAAAGCTGACACTCGACATCTTTTAGTGTGGGTCCACCGCGAAAAGCGTGTGCCTTTGTATGTGTTTTGAGCCCCCCAAGAAGAAAGCAATTAAGCCAACGCAACATCGATCTTCAGTAACCCAAACGACGCAGCAGAGTGCTCTCGTTGATGTTGTGCTTTGCACTTTAGACTGTGTGGTTTGCTTTAACCAATATAGACAGTGCCACGTGCCTTCTATTGTGCATTATTGCCCAATCAAAACACCCCCACATGCATTTTATTGGGCATTTTGGGTCGATTACATGAAATACCTGCCTGGGTGACTATGAGGTTGGCTTACAAGAGGTACAAGCCTAGGAGCCTATGTGTTTTCCTTACATAAAGTACTAACCTATTGTAGGTGCCTAGGTGGTTAGCTTCCATGAAGTACTAGCCTAGGAGAATGTGTTTGCCTTACATGAAGTACCAATCTAGGTGCAAATGTGGTTAGCTTACATGAGGTACCAATCTAGAAGCCTATGTGGCTCCTTTACATCAAGTGCTCAACTAGGTGCCTATGTGTTTCCCTTACATGAAGCACTAGCCTAGGCGCCTATGTGGCTGCCTTACATGAAGTACTCATCTACGTGCCTATGTGGTTGCCTTACATGAAGTACTCGCATAGGTGCATATGTGGTTGTCTTACATGAAGTACCAATCTGGGTGCATATGTGTTTGCCTTACATGAAGTACCAATCTAGGTGCCTATGTGGTTGCCTTACATGAAGTACCAATCTAGGTGCCCATGTGGTTGCCTTACATGAAGTACTAGCCTAGGTGACTATGTGTTTGCCTTACATGCAGTACTAGCCTAGGTGACTATGTGGTTTCCTTGCATGAAGTACTAGCCTAGGTGACTATGTGTTTTGCCTTACATGAAGTACTCACCTGGGTGCCTTTGTGTTTGCTTTACATGAAGTACCGACCTAGGTGCCTATGTGTTTGCCTTACATGAAGTACTAACCTAGGTGACTATGTGTTTGTCTTACATGAAGTACCAATCTAGGTGCCTATGTGTTTGCCTTACATGAAGTACTCACCTAGGTGCCTATGTGTTTGCCTTACATGAAGTACCAATCTAGGTGCCTATGTGTTTGCGTTACATGAAGTACTAGCCTAGGTGACTATGTGTTTGTCTTACATGGAGTACCAATCAAGGTGCCTATGTGTTTGCATTACATGAAGTACTCATCTAGGTGCCTATGTGTTTGCGTTACATGGAGTACTAGCCTGGGTGACTATGTGTTTGTCTTACATGAAGTACCAATCTAGGTGCCTGTGTTTGCCTTACATGAAGTACTCATCTTGGTGCCTTTGTGTTTGTCTTACATGAAGTACTAGCCTAGGTGACTATGTGTTTGTATTACATGAAGTACTCACCTAGGTGCCTATGTGGTTGCTTTACATGAAGTACTCATCGTGGTTCCTATGTGTTTGCGTCACATGAAGTACTAGCCTAGGTGACTATGTGTTTGTCTTACATGAAGTACTCACCTGGGTGTGTATGTGGTTGCCTTACATGAAGTACCAATCTAGGTGCCCATGTGGTAGCCTTACATGAAGTACTCACCTAGGTGCCTATGTGTTTGCTTTACATGAAGTACCAATGTAGGTGCCTATGTGTTTGCCTTACATGAAGTACTCACCCTGGTGAGTATGCGGTTTCCTTATATGAATTACTTACGTAGGTGGCTGTGTGTTTCTAAACAAGCATCATTTTCAGGTCATATTTTTGGACAGTATTAAACATGTATGAACAGGGGCCTGTGTCTCGAAGGACCTGAAAGCTTTTTGGGCCCGAAAAGCCATTTGTGAAACTGCCATCCGCTTGTTTTGGAAAGCTGATCTTCTAAGATGTTTTCAAGGTAACAAGAAGCAGAATCACTGTTACTTTTGCCGACTTACACCCTCTCGTTTCTTGAGATACAGAGGGAATTTTGACACCCGAAAAAGGCCCGAAAAGTTTCGGGAGTTTCGAGAAACGGACTCCAGGCCGTAAGTGAACGTCATCAGACAATATCCAGGCATTTAAGTAAAATAAACAGCTTTGAACATATATGGCAGTGTGCTCACGTGCTCCACAGAGCCTTTTCGTTGGCCATAATTATTAGGAAGACCTTACACAGCAATGACCAGAACCAGGTTGCTGACGAGCGGTTTTCGTTAAAACAATGGTTTGCTGGGGGTGCTCGACAGAGCACAAAAACCGCTGATTGGCTAGAGGATAATGACGTAAAATGGCTTTGTTTGCGAAACTACGCTATGTTTCGTATATTACTTCGAAAGTCATGTCAAGTAGCAATGCGTCCACGTGTATCAATTGATTTGTTTTGGCTACTGTGCATTTTCTTGACATGGAGTGTTGGTCTGCTCCCAGATTATTTACAAATCTTAGAGCAACCAACGAACTGGAAACGAAATTCTTTTTTGTTCTCGGGATCTACAGGAGCAACTTGGTCTTGATGAACAAAAGGCTTTTGCTTCGAGTTTCCATATTTTGGAAATAAGTTTGGCTGGCCTTTGTTTTTGAGGACTCTAGCACGGTCATACAACGTTGATTGCAAATCGTCAACTGGGCTTCCTTGCTTGATGAACTGAGTGAACTTCAGCCAAAAAGTTGAATTTTCTTAACACCTGGAATTTTCCACGTGTAACCTTGACTGTTTCTCCGAGCATCTACCAAACATCAGAAAAGAGATTGAAGAGGAATTCTGCTGTGTTAAATGCGATCGATCTTTCCAACCTGTCCTTTGTCTAAAGAAGGAGCGTCAATTAAGCTTCGAAGCTGGGCACAAATTCTGTTGGTTTAGGCGAACTGGTTTTGGTCCGATCTCTTCCCTGACGGCTCTGAGGCATTGTCGAAAGATGTCAAGTTCAGATCATCTTTTCTGCAAATTTCTCAGAGAAAGGACAGCGGTGCGACAGCATCCACAATGACGTGTTGGATTTTGATTTGTCGTCCGCCATTTTGAAAATGGAATGGCGGCAACACAAGTGTGATTCTAATGCGCATGTCTAGCGGTTTTTGCGTTCTGTCGGGGTGCTCAGTCTCGCGGACTCAAAACCTGGTTGTGGTCATTGTTATTTAAGGTTTTTCTAATTATTATCTCGTTGTTTGGGTTGAAAAGAAATGCACCATCGTGTGAAGCGCACGTGCTGAGCAGACGAGTAGATTCTCGGCGTTCTTGTTTCGTAGGCGATGTCGTTGCTAAGGTAAAGAGTTAATTAAGTTCCCAACTGTCATGATGTCTTCCCATTTTACGACAATAACACTCAAATTTGGTAAATGAATTAAACCTTGAATGATTCTTTGTATTCCGAAGTTTACCATACCTGTACATGGACATGAGCAATGGGAGACATCACAGTTACCATGATCTCCACCTCTCATGTATTTCAATTTCCGCAGTCCAAATATCTGAATATTTTACATATTCTACCATTTATTTATCGTACCTGATTGACAAGATCTTTCCAGTCTTTAATGATGGATAACTCTTTGCTGTGTGAGTCAACGTATGAAGTCAGTGAGAACACCGCCCCGGCGCCCCACAGTTCCAGCTCTCTGAGAGCTTCTCTGATGGACACCTCTCCTTGAGCTCGACTGTTCAGCTCCTGGGAAGTGAAACAGTTGATTCTATGAGCAAAAACAAGGGTCAGCACCATCCTAAAAAAAAAAACTCACATACAGATCGACCGTAGGAACACAAGGTAACTATAAAATGCCCAGAATGTTGAAGAAGACATGGATTATTAAATTTTGCCTTTTATAGCACCATCAGAACTACAGATAAAGGTTTAATTTTAGTTTCACCAGTTGTAGCGCTCGGATTACCCTGGTCCCAGAAGTTTTTCTTGAGCCGCGAGAGAGCCGCGAAGCAGCGAGATAGAGAAAAACCTCTGGTTACCTTGGATTTGAATATTCAAGTCCAAGGTAACCAGAGGTTTTTCTCTTTCACGCGGCTTCGCGACTCCTCTTCGCCGCTTCGCGGCTCTCTCTCGACACAAGAAAAACAACTGGGACCAGGGTGTACTCAGATTTGACTATCAAGGTTAGTTATTCCAGTGGTGTCCCGTGGCTAGCCGATAGCTCAGTTAGTAGAGAAAAACACTTTGCTGCGCAATCGCATGACGGTCATGGGTTCAATTGCAGTTCATGTCTGGATTTCACAGGATTCTAACAGCGAAGATCATTTTTAAAAAAGGCAAATACGTTTGCTGCCGGTGAAGATATTGACATTTGATACATTGACACAAATTATTGAAACACTGATTTGATAGTATGCGGCAAAACGAGTTCGCTAATGAAGGGAATATTTTTTTTCATGTTGACTTGGGGATTCTCGGAAAAATATCAAATAGACTATTTTCCAATTCTCACAGCTGGACTGGATCTAGCACGAAATGGAGGCTAATGCGGGCAAATTAATTTGCGTGTGAAAAGAATTGCCTGCATTAGCCTCCATTTCATGCCAGATCCAGTCCAGCCGTGAGAATTCGAAAATGGTCTATTGAAAGTGCTTTTTTCCTTCTCCTTACAGGGACAGTACTTTCCTTAGTATCTTTGCTGTCCCAAGCAATGCTGTTTTTTGGATCACTTCCAACCTCACATTCACGCCCATTCGCTTCCTTAATACGGCTCCAAAGGCCCCAATAACAACAGGCACTACAATGACGTTTTGCATGTGCCAGACTTTTGCAATTTCATCTTTCAATAGTTGGTATTTCTCTAACTTCTCAAGTTCCTTATCTTTCACCCTGTTATCACCTGGGATGGCAACATCAATTATGACAACCTCTCTCTCTCTGCTTTTTATCAATAAAGACAATGTCTGGTCTTCTTGCCTCGATTTCCGATCACACTGGACTGTGAAATCCCACAGTATCTTGAAGTTTTCACTTTCCACCACTCCCTCGGGCTTCCGTTAATACCAGCTATTAGCTCTTTCCAATCCACATTTACCACAAAGTTGCCAGTGAATATACCGCGCCACGTTATCGTGCCTTCCTTTACATTCTGTCTGCGCCAGCTTACCGCACTCACTCACCACATGGGCCACCGTTTCTCCCTTATGTCCGCACATTCTGCACAAAGGGGATTCTGCTGTGTGATCAATATGAAATCTCGTATAATTTGTTCTCAAAGCTTGTTTCTGGGCGCTACATATCAGGGCCTCAATACATCCTTTCAAATCTCCTTTTGCAATCCACTGCCAAGTTCTATCCCAGTCAATACCTTCCTTTTCTCTCGCATAATGCCCATACATTCTTTTCTGCTTCCATTCATTCTCCATCCCCTTTGGGTCCACAGCCTTTGAGATATTGACTACTTTGCTATCTCCAACTTTCCTGAGTAATGCCTCTTCACTATTTCTCACATACCAGCTCAAGTTGCTCTCTTCTCTCCTCACGCAGCTCTCACAACTGATCACGCCTCTTCCTCCCTTCTTTCTGGCTACGTATATTCTGGCAGCGTCACTTCTTGGGTGTAGTTCCTTATTCATTGTCATGATTTTTCTAGACTTCCTATCTATTTCCTGAAGTTCCTCCCTATTCCATTTAATTGTTCCTGCTCCATACCTCATAAGCGACACAGTCCAAGTGTTTGCTGCTTTGATCTTGTTCTTACCATTGAGCTAAGATTTCATGACAAGTTTGAACCGCGTTAAGTACTCTGTACGAAATATGTCTTTCATTCCCTCTCCTTCAACTTGTCCAACTCTAGAATGCCCAGATACTTGTAACCTGCGTCATCAACTTCCTTTATCGTCTGTCCATTTGTCAACTAAATACCCTCACTTTTACAAACGTCCCCCGCTTCAGCACCACAACACCACATTTCTTTATCCCAAATTCTATTCCTATGTCTTGGCTAATCAATTGTACTGTCGATAAAAGGCTTTCAATCTCTGCTTTATTCTTGCCATGGACCTTCAAGTCATCCATAAAGAACAAGTGGTTTATTTTGACATCTCCTAAGGTATATCCAGCTTTGACAGTTCGTAGGATCTTGGTCAAAGGTACCACGCAAACAGCGAAGATAAGGGGGGACAAGCTGTCTCCTTGAAAGATACCCCGTCTAAAATCAACTACTGTAAACCGAGTCTCTCCACAAGATGTCAGTTCTATCTTCCAGTTTACCACAGATTTCTACAAAAAGTGATTATATTTTCCGCTACCTGTGCCATTTTTAAGCTTTCAATAATCCAAGAGTGAGGCACCATATCAAATGGAACAAACCTACTCTTAACCAACAGCTACAACATGTTGGCCTGTCTGTTCCAGTTTAGTCTTGTTAGCTGTTCTGTTTTAAATGACGACAATTTTTTTTCAGTTTTTCTTTTTAACGACTTTGTCGCGACAATACGTATCTAAGTATCTTAATCTATTTATTTTGTGTTTGTAAGCAAGCGAAGAATGTATCAATATATTCATTGTATTTTTCTTATAAATAGGTCTAAATTCAAATTGTGCAACTCATTCACAACTGAAGATGGCATAAGTATGTCAAAACATGTCTTGTAAAAGAATGATAAGTGTTGCTTTATTTGCTCCAGTTATTTCTCATCTATTGTTCTCAAAACCATTATCGTTATTATTACAAATAAAGCCTTCAAGAAAAAAAAACATTATGATTTCCTGTACAATGACGAAAGACACAAGGGAAGTGTTGTAGCAAATAGGTTTACACGAACCTTAAGTGCATCAGCCTGAACAATGATCTGATCAGCACTCTCTAACACATCTCCAAATGTCAGCTTTTCCAGGATGGTGCCCTTTGGCATCTTGAGAAGCCGGAAAAGTTCCAACCAGTGATCAGGAGACAAAGCCTCACCACGAACATACTTCAGTAATGGAACAATATTCTTGATAACAAAGGAAAACATACAAAAATGATTGGTTTTAAGAAAAGGCAGTCACAACTGTACCAATAAACTAATTGACGATCATCAGCTGAAAGCGAAGACAATACGGTAGAATTAAATCCCCGAAACAGACAAAGGGGCATTACTTTGACAAATTAAGTATTGACCGAATACTTAATTTCGATTTGGAGTAAACCTGTTTTGGTGCGTCCAGGCAGTTTCCAAATTTCTCAATTTAAGTCTCGAGTACTACAAATTCTGATTTTCCAAGCGCAGCATTCATAAAAGGGAAACGTGTGTTCCATTTCCTTTCACCGACGGGCTATTTGCGCACCAGACTCTCTGGGTGTAGTAGTTACAGGGGCAAATACTGAAATCTTCGTAGAGATTGAAATTGACGGATAGCGACTTATTCACTGGATAAAGTTATCTGGCCTTTGAACAATTAACCGAGGCCAGGTCTTTAAAGATTCGTTTCACTACTACTCCGACCTGTACCTTATACTTTTCAACATCGTGCTGTAGTCGCACAGTCATACTCGTTGGTTCCTTTGGCCTAAGCTTGTCTGACCACGCTGTCAGAAAGTCGTCAAAGCGATAAACTTGACCCCTGCAAGACGAAAATTAAGACCCAGCCAATCAAGACCCACTACAGTGCACGGCTGAAATAACCTTAAAATTTCGACATTCTGAATGACAGAACGAATGAATTTCTTTCGGCGAAAATTTCACGGAATTTCAAGCATTCCTCTCAAGCCAGATTGTCCATAGGGACGTGAATACCGTCTAAGAAAAAAGGTTAGGTTAGGTTGGGTTAGGTTGGGTGCTAAAGCTATTGTTTCAAAACTTCCTTTTAAGGCAATATTTGCAACGCCAAACAAAAGCTATCGTCTTTGAATTTGATCAGCTTTTCTTGATGCGCTAACACAGACCTCTTTAAATTGGAGTTAAAGCAATTTGACAGAAATAAAAGCGAATTAATAGTTTCACCTGAAAGAGATCCAGTCCTCTTTGGCCAGCTCATCCAAACCATTACTAAACTCCTCATACAGACCCCACATTGACTCGTGTTGACTGATGTCAACTTTCAGCTCCTCTGCTACAGAAAATTGTGGTTCAGCAACATCAAAATGATGACAATCAAAGCTGAAGAAAGAGCGACAATTAACAGGTCAGCACAGCACAGGCAAGGGTAACCAAGCAAGGACTGTTTTGGTTACCTACACGTATATCACTATAGGGAATTATAACTAGACGTTTTTCAGTGAATAAATTCATAAGGCTGCCATAGACCTTTTTGCAGATACGGCGGCCATTTTGATTTCTATTGTTTCGCAAGAGATTATGGGATGCTCAGGGGGGCAAATTATTATGTATCTGCCCCCTGGGCATCCCATAACAGCTATTTGAAACAACAGAAATCAATATGGCCGCCGTGTCTGCAAAAAGTGCTATGGGAACTACAGAGAGAACACCTCACCATGGCGAACAAGAGACTAAACTTAAGTAACAACGATGACCATTGCTAAGCATTTTAATTACAATCATAATTTCCTTATATTCCTTACATCAACTTTTTCATGGTTGCCTCCAGTTCCCCAAACTCAGCTCTCCTTTCATTGATTGAGCTGACTGCAGCAAGACAAGATTCCCTGTCTTTGTACTCATCAATGTCGCGAGGTTTTAGCTGGTGCCATCTGGCGCTGAACTTGTCAAGTTCTTGTTGGAATGCCTGTACTCTCGACTCTACATTGCTCTTCATAACTTCAACCTGTCGAAAATTGCTATGTTACTGTGCAATTTATCAATATGGCGACTGTGAAGATCAATTTTCAACCGAGGGGTTTCGCTTTTTGCTGCACTTGCCGTTTGTTTCCAGTAACATTTGGTCAACCATTAAAAAAGAAACATGCAAAATTGATCGAAATTAGCCAATCTCGATAATGAATTTGACTTACCAACCTGATTGAACTGTTCTCGTAAATTAACCAAACCGTTGATTGGAGGTTAATACAAGGTACAATAAAATGACTGCTTCATAGTCAGGGGTGTGTTGTTTCGAGAGCACAAAAGAATTGAAAGAGCCGCTTGATTCACTTTATCTCATTAGCGACTCTGGACTCATGTCTTTTAAAATACAAAAGGCACAGATTTCAATTAGCTTCGAGTTCGAGATGAAGAAAAGTCTTAAGCTTGTGCTATAGTTTCGTTAACAAGAAGTCAGCCTTGTATGATTCCTAAGAATATGAAAAGCGTAGTATGCGATCTTGAGATTACATATGGCTCAGGCTCTCAGCGTGTAGATTAGATTGCGCGGTATTGTATGACTCACCTGTTCTTTGACCATGAGCTCATGACTTTGCATCATCAACTCAAACTTATCCCATCTGGCTTGCAGCTGTCCAATCTGCTCAACGCCGCCACCGGCTACAGAACGCAACAATTTGTTCTTGGATTCGGCCTTGTCAAACAACGGATGAATCTGCAAACGAAGAGGTCTCATGAGCAAACTCATACAGTAGTGCTTGGTAGAATGGGACATTAGGCCTTTTTGACTGTTACCTATTGAATTTCAGGTCACAAACTGGTTTGTCACATAAAATCACTATAAAACTATTTGCCTCTCTCGGCTCCGTCTTGGGTAAACTGCCCGCAAGCTTTTGCTAAGGTTTTGCAACTTTTGCATCACACGCATATTTAGCGAAAACTTGATGTGCTTCTGACAGAAATTCATCTCTCCAACAACTTTCTTTTTAGTTCAGATGCAATTAACTTCTTTTTCCGGACAAAAAGAGATCATGGAGATCTCTGAAAGAAAACTAAAAGGAAAATTTCTTAAATTGTCCAGATATGAGCATGCGAGGATCTCTTCACTCTTTCGTCAATAACCCGTACCTCGATACATACATTTTTCTAACTCATCAGTCCTTTCACAGGAACACATGAGCCCAACAAATTAACCTGATGGAGCGGCGCGCTTTATGCATTTGAGCTCAATTGGTTGAGCATTGCACCAGCATCGCAGAGGCTTATTTCCCTTTCGTAAACGGTCGTTGCCATTTCTCAGAACGGTCGTTGCCATTTGAAACGGTCGTTGCCATTTCTCAGAAAGGTCGTTGCCATTTGAAACGGTCGATGCCATTTTTTAGCTCTGAATTACACTCATTAGGTCTAAGAACTCAAAAGGTTGCGGTTACTGGGAGTTGGGTCTCGCTGGTCATATGAGTTAGGGTTCGGGTTAGGGTTCTGTTTAGGGTGAGGGCTAAGAACCCGAGTTCGAGTCTTTTTTTCCTCCAGTTTTTCTTTTATAAATGTTTTTTTTTCCTTTTTTGTCTTAATTTTTGTTAATATTTTTTCTTAGTTTGTTTCTTTTAATTTTCTTTGAAGTGACGTGTGTAGTCGACCGTTATAAATGGCATCGACCGTTTCAAATGGCAACGACCGTTCTGAGAAATGGCAACGACCGTTTCAAATGGCAACGACCGTTTACGAAAGGGAAATTTGCGAAGGCGCCAGACGTTTTCAGGTGTCTAAACAGTCCAAAAGAGACAATTTCTTCAATTGTCCAGATAGGTGTGAGGAATACTTCACTCTTTCGAAAACTAAACTGTTTATCATCCCTACAACGTCATGTTAACACAAAGGACCCAGACACCAAGAATCCGCTTGCACCAATAATTTTCTAGCTGAGATATATTCATGCACCTGTATCTTTTCTGTGGAAAGTTCGGAGTGTTTGGCGTTAGCCTGTCCTATTTCCTCCACAGTTTGTGGTCTGGTAGACAATGCTTCCGTGGCAGAAGTCAGAAAGGTGTCAATGGTCTGCACCTCATTTGTAATGGAGCGTCGCAAAGAAGTCAGCAATGCATCAAACAACTGCTGAATGTGGTCATCTATTGTGGACTTAACAGGGGAAGTGGAAACACTGATGCAGTCAACTTTTATGTTCCTGCCAAGCACAAAACAAAGTAATCAAACGATTTTTTCATAAAACAACAGTCACTTATGAGCACAAATGCTCCTAATTACAACGTCCACGTGTAGATGCAAACATAATGTTTATAGTCATCACAGTCTGTTTCACTAAGATTAAACAGTAGAAGTTACTACTGTACCAATACCAAATGATAGACCAATTCGGCTAACTCAATGTTGTACCCAATTCAAATCCTGTGGAATAAAACGTTTTGTTTCAAGTATTTCCATATCATGCAAATTCAACTTAACCCAAGAGATTTGAACTAAGTACAACATTGATGAAGCCGAATTGGTCTATTGCCAGCTAACGAGATCTTCCACAATACCCCTTCGATAAGTGCAGATATGTCCAGAGGTACAGTACAAGTAGTTAGATTCAAGCTGATTTTGATAAGAGTCGCAAAATGCACCCTTGCTCTTCTTCCCAAGTTCTGTGGCACTTCCGTCTAGGAAAACAGACAGTTCACGCCAAAAAGTGTCTACCAAACTCTGCTCATCAATTAAGGATAACCACCTGCATATACTAAGGGCGCGTTCGATTGACCGTATTCCGGAATAGGAATACATGGGATAGAAGTTAGAAATCCTTCGTTCTCACGGAGATTCACATTAAAATTATCAAACACTTGCTAAAATGCTATTTTAAGCATATATTTATTATCCTTGTTGCTTCAAAAGCGCCTGATATACCGTTTTAATCCATTACTCCACGTATTCTTATTCCGGAATAGGGTCAATCGAACGCGCCCTAAATCTCAAAACCACACTAACTTTTACACTCATTAGCGTCTTGTTGCAAATAGGTAGCAAATGCTTGGACTTTGTTTCTAATTACATTTATTTATGACCTTCTCGAGACCACTTGAATTCATTCTCGTCCCCAGAGGCCGCGATTCTTTCGGTCAGCACCGAGAATAACGACCTCTGGCAACACAGCGGTCAAACGACTAGGCATGCGCGTGGTTTGAGAACTTCCGGTCTCTTTCCGGTCCAGCGATGTAGTGCTCGAACAATCAACTTCAACACACTACGGAACTTACCTCTGGCGACCTCTGGCTGGGTCAGAACCAGGAAGTCCGCGAATCACGGACTTCCGCTCATCTGCGCAATCTCAAAAATTTGAAACAATTAGTAGCTGTCAACGGTTGTCAAAATAGACTCCCACAGAGACTGCGCGTATTTCGGAACCGGCCAGAGGTCGTTATTCTCGGTGCTGACCGAAAGAGTAGCGGCCTCTAGGGACGATAATGACTTGAATTCTGACTTACAATGGTAGCTTTTCAGCCTCTCGTCCTTTACTTTTCAAAGCCCTAAAATTTCTTTCCCAGTCTGGAACAGTGTGCAGGTGAGTCTCGATCAGCTTTTCCAGATCAACAGTCCCCAGCACCACCCAGTCTTTGAACTGATCCTGAACTTCCACAAGACGTTTAAAAAGGTCCTCTGCTTTCTTGTAGACGGTGGTGAAGCCTGCAGAGTTCTGGTCGATCATGATTGGATAGATGCTGTTGTCTTCTCCCACTCCACGGAAGTGGTTCGGAATGGAAATGAACTTCCTCATTTCTCTGTAATACTTTGCTCTGATTTCTTCTAGAGGAGGACGAAACTGCAGCTTCTGGTGCCTGAAAGTTCAAATTTAAAGTTGACAACAAATATTAACGGCTGTAACGATGATGATGAGTGCCTTGCTCAAATGGATGGCGGGTATCTTGAGTTTTAAAAGTTATTTGAGATATTTAACATTGCGGTTACGCGAAACGGTAATCAACAAACGGCAGGCTGTTGTTTGCATGAAAAATTACTTATTATTCTCTTATTACTAAACTATGCGATATCTGTAGATAACAATAAAGTTTCTTCAATTTGGGGGAAATGCACATTTCAGCTTAACTTTTGGCGTTTCAAGTAAACATGATGCTACATGTAAACCCCTGAAATGAAGCCGAGTTAACGTGAATCCGAGATAAAGTTTGGTGCACTTGGCAAATTCGGCCAATCCGTAAAATCAGTGAAAATTCCCAAAACACCGAGCAAGAGAGAACCCAGGGAGATCTCACAGATTATCATGCCCATAGCCTTGTGTCATCCCATTGCTTTGAATAGAACGTTACTCACAATAGCGCTTAACCTCTCCTGCCGGCTGCGGGTTGTTTCTCAAAGGTTCTGTGCTGGCCATTCTCCTGGTTTCAATCCCAATGGTCGTCAATTCAGTGCTTATTATTATTAGAAGTATTTAACCTTTTTTTTTTCAAAAATTGGAACAAACAATTGAGGATCTAAACATGTACGAATCCACTTATTCCAAAAAACAGTGACCTTTTTGTTTCACGAAAACGACAACGAAAATAATTGCTTCATGCTCTTCAAACGCCTTCACTTTGAAAATACAGAAGGAACTTGGGCACCCACAATACGAGTGAAAAGATAATGATCCTTTCAGAAATGCATAAACGTTCCGCTCCACTTCCATGTGGTGTGCCAGATGACACTTGAAAAAAAAGTGATATAACACAGCAACTCAAATGGCAAAAGGAAGCACCGCATTTCAAAAAGTTGGGTAAAAGTAAAGAATCCGATCCCACCAACGCGCGTCGGCCAACACGTCGGCCAACGCGTCGGTCGACTGTTGGACCACATTCTTACAGAAAGTTCTAACCTGAATACAAGCTCCACTTTGATCTCTGGTAGGTTCTCATTTAGCGCTTCCAATCCCATCTGATACTGATGCTCCAACGCTTTGTACAGCTGCCGATCCCAATGCATCTTCCATGTTTTCATGTTATCTGCCTTAAAACCCTTTTAAGAATATATTAAAAATTCATTGCATTTCTTCAGCTGCAGTGGGCATGGAAAGACAGAAAAATAGAGGGCACATGTGAAAGTGGTACGGAATCTCCAACTTGCTAGGAGAGCATTCACATGTCAACATCCTCAAAACTGTATCGCTTCAAGAAAATAAATAATATACAACAAAAAAATAAGTAGCAAGTAGAAGAGTACGGTTTGAGTTTATTTTATTGGAATTCTCCTGCAAGAACTCACCATAGCCATACCCAATTAATAGTAAAAGTGGTTCATACATGTACGCTTGTGACAAAAGTACCTGTTGGACAAGAGAAGTCATTATCTCCCTCAAGGACACCAAAGCCTCTTTCCAGCGAGGCTGTTGCCTCAGTAGGTCAACACTCATAAGATTCACAACCTATGGAGAACATCATTACAAAGCTGCTTTACTGAGAGCAAACCTTGTGCTGCGTTTTTGTGTTTGTATCATTTTTCAAGTGGTGTGTCTTTCAAAAGGACGGGGTCTTGAGTGGACTCCTTTGAAAATGAAAATTATACCTGCCAGCTGTTCGGAGTTTTTGTTCGGAGTTTTGCAAAAAAAAAATAGCTGTGTTATATAGATAATACATGGAAATGGGGGATCATTGGTGAGGTGGTTAGCGTGCCAGACTCCCGTCCCCAGGGTCCTTGGTTCAAGACAAACCCGAACATTTGCTCCACACTGTCTCTCTTCACCCAGGTGTATAGTATTAATGTGTAAGAGCAACAAACTGCTTCATGGGGTAACTTTTAGTCACTTTATGCAACAGAAACTAGGGGCGCTTCCCTTTTGTCAGAGTCCTTGGTTCAAGACAAACCCGAACATTTGCTCCACACTGTCTCTCTTCACCCAAGTGTATGGTATTAATGTGTAAGAGCAACAAACTGCTTAATGGGGTAACTTTTAGTCACTTTATGCAACAGAAACTAGGGGCGCTTTCCTTTTGTCAGAACTGGCCGGTCAGACCCAATAATTTGCAAAGAAAATGCAACAATTTGAAGGAACACTTGCATGATAAACCCTCGCATTCTTCTGGAGGAGTATACATCATCCCCGAAGTGTGTTGAATTCGTTGTAGAGTTAGTCCTACCAAATGCCCGGTCTGGCCGGACAGTTCTGTCAAATGGAAAGTGCCCTAAGTTAAGGTCTTGCCATGTGATCCCCAGAGACTTAGCCTTTTTCCATTAAGCCAATAAATCCAATCCAATACAACTTACTGTAAGTAACTTACAGTAAACTGTTGAAACTACAGTGTATGACCACTAGAGAGAACAATTGGGTACAATAAGAGGCACACCTAGACTGTAGTTCATGGCCTAAGCATTCGAAAAAAAAAAACACCTTGCAAAAATTAATTGTTGTCCAAAAATTCGAAGTCCCAGCAATGGTGTAAACTGTTCTTGCACTTCAATTACATGTACATTTCTGACTGTGAAAACGAAAATGGATACTAACGATTTTCTGTTCCACTGGCAAACACGCCCGTATGGCGAACAAAAAGAATACAGTTTCTTACAGTGTAGAACAGTCTCTCAACTTTCACAGAAGATCTAAATCTCTGCATCCAAGACAATCATAATTACCTTGTCACATATGTTATGATGGCATTTCCGAAGTCTCCTATTCTCAGATGTCAGCTTATCTGCCGCAGCTTGTAGTTTGTCAATGTAAGCTTCCAATTCAGGTGGATTATCCCAAGTCACCTGAGTCTTTCCCCCTCCTTCTTTCGATCCTGCTTTGGGGTTCTTCACCAGCCGCTCAAAACCTAATGCAGAGTCTAGCATCATAGGCTTCTGGCTTGGAATCATTTGCTGGTCCACTGTATTATAAAAATGTGCAACCTGAAAAAGATGACCATGCCTTACAGCTGCATCACTATGGAAGGATGGCAAGGTAGTTGCATGGCAATGGGCAAAAGGATAACTGAAAATCAGTCCCAGGCAGGATTAGTAAACCAATGACATCTGCACAGTGTAAGGAGGAAAACGTACAGGAGTTTGTACAGTGTAAGGAGGCGGCACCATCCAGTGGTTGGGGAGTTTGGCTTGCATATGGTAGCCCCAGGTTTAAATCCTGTTCTAACCTCTGGTTTGGATTTCTTTCCAGTTGCCCCAGATGCTTTGTAAATAACCAACTGGATGCCTCCTGCCTGTTTGGGTTCTCAATTATGTTTCTGTCAAGTTTATTATTGTTTCTTTCATGTTGATGGAAGTTCCCTTCCCCTACCCACCCAACCCAACCTTCTCTTCCACCCCACTGGTAACAACTTCAAGCCATGATCCTCAGTGAGTCCACTTGAGTTTTCTCTTCAAGTTTGCCACCCTTTTATTTCTAGTTAACTTTACTCTCAAAGGTGGGGTGCCTGTAACTACCTTGATTGCTAAGTCCACTTGCACTAAAAACAAAGCATTTACATTTATTTTACATTTTTATAGTGTTACAGAACCTCTGTTAGGGTGCTCTACGCATTGAGCTACAGGAACCCTTCAGTTGGCCAGTTGGAAGGATGCATCACTGACTCACTTCCAGGGCTGTAGCATAATGAGATACAAGCACATGCTTTATGGTAGACAACAGAAAGTTTCCTATTAAAGGCACTGTTACACTGTGGAATGTTTCATGCAACTTGTCTCGCAATGTTCGGCGACACTGTGGCAGGACAAGTTGCATGAAACATTTCACAGTGTAACATACACTGTACCCTGCAAGGGCCAAAATCATTGCGAGATAAGTTGCAAGAGCGGTTGCTGAAAGTAGAATTAGTTCTACTTTTCATGCACTTTGTCTCGCAACAATCTTGGCCCACCACAATGTCGCCAAAACATTGTGAGACAAGTTGCACGAAACATTTCACAGTGTAACAGCGCCTTAAGTCTTAACGTTAGCCCATAACCAGGACTGTACATCTTCAGCAATTACCATGGACGAATCAAAATGATTTTTTACTCCAAAGTGAGGCTAGTGAAGATGGTTAGCACAAAAACAAAAGAACAAATTCTCGGCCACCATTTATGAATATGGGTCTCTAACCTAATGTTGTCCATTTTGCACTCATCTTGGATGCCTTAAAAAATCTAGCCATGCATTGTATTTCAGTTACAGTTAAGCATGCTGTATGCTAAAAATTGATGGAGATGGTGAATGGCAGTCAAATGTCAGTAATTCTATCAGCCAAATGCTTCCTTTTTTGTTTTGCCTCAACGAAATGACAAATGTTGCAAGTTTATCTACAAAGTACTAATACTGTAGGGAGAAGTGATGATCCTCGCTTTTACGTATCTGGACTATTTAAGTAATATTAAATTTTACCGTCTCAAGATTATAGATACCAGTTAAATTCAGGATGCTTCAATGGGATTCAAGCCCATGGCCTCTGGGACGTTGGTGCAATGATCTACCAACTGAGCTATGAAGCCACTCAGTTGGGACTCACACTGGTCAATTTTTTGGGTTCAAGACTATGCTTCCCCAATTTTTCTTGACCACCAATTTTTGCACTGTTGTATGATTGAAGCATATGATTGCGTTCGATTGACCCTATTCCAGAATAAGAATACGTGGAGTGATGATTTAAAACACTATGTATGGCGTTTTGCAGCAACAAGAATAATAAAGCTATGTTTAAAATTGCATTTTAGCAGGTGTTTGACAATATTAATGTGAATCCCTGCAAAAACGAAGGATTTCTAACTTCTATTCCATGTATTCCTATTCTGGAATACGGTCAATCGAACACGCCCTAAGATAATTGTAAATTTCCAAAAAAGAGCAAAAAACCCACGATCCACACAAAACAATAGCAATGCTACTGTGTTACATGTGTGTTGATTCAAGTGAAATGCACTTCAGATATTTTATTTTTAACAGCAGTAGTTTTACCCTGGCTGCCAGAGGTTTTTCTCTCTCAGAGCGACAGAACAGGCAAGGAAAAACCTCTGGTATAGGCCGTTGACTTTCTTGAGAACGCCAGTCCAATGGGATGCCGTTTCATATTCACAGAGTCAGATTTTGATCCATGAAATTCGATTGGTTCCAGGAACTTGTCAGTTCTAACGAGTACTCTGATTGGTTTAGCAACAGAAAGTAATTCAAACAGGTTTTCAATTGATGCCAACCTGACTTCTCGTGGCCACTGTGGCCACAATCGAAACGCTGCAAAGTTCCAGAAATCGAGGCTTTGAAGGCAGAAAAAGTTCAGACATTGGGGCCTTGCAAGGTTCCTTCACCAAAAGGCAACTGTCATACTTCAGAGCAAAGCCATACCGTGCACAACTCCTCTAATTTGAACATGACGATGCTACCCTTGTAAAGGGAAAAAAAGCTATTTTACCTGCTTCAAGATCATTCCATGCCTGTAGAACTTGCTAGCTGTGCTTGCTGTCTGTTGTACTTTGGCTGGTACAGCAAACCCCAGAGCTAAGAGCTGCCTGACTTCTCTCATGAGGGTTACAAGCCGGTCCCCATAGTGCACTTTTAACTTCCCATCTTTGTGGTCAAGGTCCATCAATCTCCCACTGGTCTGCAAGCTTTGCAAGAACAAGATACAGTGTACACGTAAGTTGCGTCATTCCCACATGTATGCAAACATCCAGTGAAGTCACATTTAAAGCACATTAGGCATACTTGCTGTACTCCCAAACTGAAAACTACATTGTAATCGCAAATTACAAAATTTTTAAATTAGAACTGCGATACATGTACAGTCAAGTAAATTAAAATGACCACAAAACTTCCTCATACAACAATAGCCACGTTTGGCTACGTGTAAATCTACTTTCAACATAGGCTCGATTTCCGCCGCTCACTCGAGTTTGGGTATCCTCCCCGACAAGAGACGGCTGGACGGGTGAGCAATAGATTGTGTCTGTGACGTAATTTCAAAATATAATTTATGCGAAGTTAATAGTTGCGGGGAAATAGCATTAGACTTCCCAAAAACACTGATTTTAAGAAAACAGAAATTACATAACAATGCTTAAAACGTCTGTGCGAAGTTTCCAGATGATACGAGCTTGAGTTTGTGGTTAAATGATCTATGTGAGTTTGAATTCAACCAGCGAATCATCAACGAAATCTTTGGCTGCTTTAGCTCTCAGTCGACCTCATCGGTCCCTGAACCGGCCAAATTTTACTTAGTATTTTACTCTGTCTAACGCCAGATGATTTTACTCATCAATGGGGAACCCCCAGGAGTCGATGGATTAAATATTTTGCCACTTGAACAATATTTTTTTTTAGTTCTCGATGACCACACTCATCACTAAACATTAGCAAATTTTGAAATAGGTTTTAAGCTGTTCCTAATGTTGCATTCCTTGTGAATAATTATGATCTTCCATTATGTGTACATGTATTGTCAAAATTGAAATTAGTCCACAAAACATGCCCTAAATCATGACTTCTCACTTGACGTGAACTTCAATATCTTACAGTACCTGATAGGTCGCTTAGGATCATCTATTGCTGTCATCATTTCGCTGACCCAGCTCTCAAACTGATCTTTACAGTAGGACTGTAACTCTTCTGCAAGCTCAGTAGCTTCTCGTTTGAAGCCTTTGAAACCAGACAGGTCCCCCAAGAGGCTCCCAGCAGTGTTCAGTGTTTCTTTCACCTAGTACATAATTATGATGTAAAGTATAAGTACAATGCAGAAATTGGAGTGCCTGTGAATGTAAGTCTCGGCTTGTCAGTGCAGTGCAGCCCAGTGGTTAAGGGACTTGCCTCCAGGTTTAAGACCAGTCCAAACCACTTGTTGCATTTGATTCTGCTAGTCCCTGGTTCAACGTCTCAGCTGCACGTGAGAGTACATATAGCTAATTAGGTTCACCTCTGGCTAGTTGGGATTCTTAACAGTTGCTTCTGAAATCAATGATTGGGTTTCATTGGCCCTGAAGAGCCCCTATGGGGAGTCAGGTCAGTTAAGTATGTGTATTCTTCTCTACTAAGTCTTGGTTCCTGGCTGTGGTGCATGGCAGAAGTTAAGAGTCAAGGATTTATGGTCAAGAAGAAAGGAGGGCATTCCAAACCCACATTTACAATAATTACAAAATCCACAGATCCAGTACGACAGCATCGCTACATGTAAGTTATAAACTGAACATGATTCCTTATCTAAATGAAAGCCTTAATAAAATTTGTGCGATTAATGATCCTCTTTAAATTAATTAAAGGAGAAACTAGTACATGAATGATTTGAAATAATTAATTTAACAGACTTTGAACTCCATCCCTAAACTCTGCGAAGATGATTCTGAATGGAAGAATTAATATTTATAAAATGTTTCTTTCAATCATATTCACTGTACAACTACTGTACTGTACCTTGGAATCCAACTGCCTGACCCACACAATATTGTTGACAATCTCTGGCATATTCCTTCCCTGTGGGGGGCCACTGCCATCCTTGACACCTGAGTAAGAATTCTGTGTTCTGGCAATGAAGTCATCCCGAATGCTTTTCACATAAACTGTCAATTGGCCAAGTAACGTTTCCCTACGAGGGAACAAATGACTTGCATTATACAATTTATCATTTGGGAAGAAAACCTAATTGTTGTTAAAGACAATAGAGCAGAGTCACTGTTACAGGAATACCTTGGATATTTTTGAATAATAATGTATAATAGTATTTAATTCTTATTACACTGTACATGGCTACAAAACTGAATTAGCCTGTCAATGGCTGTGTGGCTGCTGGTGACCTAGACTTGTAATTATTTTGATACAGACTTGACTGCTTTTATCCTGTAAATTGTGTTGTTGTAGTTTTAACTACCCTAGTCTACATGTACAAAACATTTGTAATACACAGAGGTTTGTATCAAAACAAGGTCACCATCAGCAGGCCTCGCTTACATTCTTCTAGGCCAGGTACAGGTAACTTTAAGCTACAACTGTAAAATGGTCTATTCCGAACAAACACAGAAAGCCGCTTGCAAAAACATCATTCACGTACATAACCTGCGATCAGGCCCATTTTTAGCTTCGCTCATATGTTCTCTTATGTCGTCGCTCGCTAAAATTGGGCCTGACCAAAAGTCTCTCTAGAATTCCGGACGGTCGGCCAAATTTTGGCCGACCAAACTCGTAATCTGATTGGCTGTTGAAACGCCGGAAGTGAAAATGCCATCGTGATTGCGCGGAGCTCTCGCGAAGTCGTCGAGACTAATCCGCCGTAAGTGTACGAAAAAATTTGCTGCCTTTTGTTCTTACAATGACGTGGACGGTGCAACTTGATTTTATTTGTATAAATGGAGATATGCCATCTGAAACATCTCATAACTTGTCCAGAATCGGGTTTGAATATCTGGAAAGAGTAAAATTAGCGATTCCGTTGACGAGCTCTGTGGCCATGTGGCAAACTACTTTGGCACAAACTTCCCTGATGTTTTGAAAGCTAAATAGCTGGTTCTTTCAAATGGCAATGAAAGCCAATGCATATTGGTTCCCTGAATGAGACAAAGGACATATAAATCAACAGGAGGAGATGCTGATAAAATCGCAAGTTAAGCGAATGCATGTTTTGAATAACTGTGTATCAAACGGCTATATTTACTTACTGTACATGACAAGATTGCTTCATAATACTTCCAGTTGATTTAACTTAAAACTCGCACTCCAGAAACTAAAATGGCATGTTTCCAGAGAGACCAATTGTACAAAAATAAAAGAAACTTTGCAGGTCCATCTTACGGTTCGTACTCCATCAAGAAATTAACGGCCAAACTTATCATGATTTTACTGCGTGCAATTCTAGAAATACACTGCAACTGAAGATATTACCCGAAAAAATCACCAAAGAAACCCTTCATGGGCAAACACGTTAAAGGAATAATGTATTTCTCTTTTTTTTTCGTCAAAAATCTATTGCCAAACCGTCCAACGACAAAATGCTAGGTCATCTCAATTACAAATTAAGATGTCAAGCTTAAAAGATTGCATATTCAGTGAAGTTCGGAGGAAGAATTACACCGGCCTTTGCCGCAATATAGTCGTCGAAAAGGTACAGAAAGTAACATTCCCCATGCTATAAATGTGTTTTTCTCAAATTAAAGCCAACGGTAACCTTCGAATTCGTTTATAATATTCCTCTCACGGTAACCTGGATTAACTCTGGTCAAAACAAAATAGCGTGAATCTGCCGTCCACGCGTGTATTGGTGTAATGGAAGAAAATTTGATTGGCCGATGAAGGACATGTCAATCAATCAAAAAAAGTGGGCGGAAGGAATTTCGAAGAGGAATTTGGTCAGGCTCTATTTTTCGTTTCTTCAACTCCACATTACGTACCACGCGAAACTAAAATAGAGCCTGATCGCAGGTTATCACGTACACATACACTGCCTGATAATTATTGTTATGAAAATCAATATACCTTTCAGGAGCTAGTTCTTTGCTTATGCTTGGCCTTTTCACAAGCTCCTTGTACCTCTGGAATTCCCTCAAAAGCTAAGAGAGGAAGGATTCATAAATAAAATCAGAGGAACAAGCATTGCCTTTGACAAGTCACTCATCCCTGTAGGTCCTCTCATATCTTCTCATATTTTTGGAATTATAAATTTAATACTAGATCCCCTCTTTTGACATTGGCCTTGTGTATTGGCCAGGTATAACAGGGTTAATAGTAATATACTTCACACCAAGACAAGTGTTGCTTGTTTTTAGGAGATGGTTATAATTACGGTAGTGGCCACTAGGAATAAATTATAACAAAAGTTACTATTACAAAGAACGACGCTTTTTAATACTTCACGAACAGTCACTGTCAGTAAAAAGCACTTGTAGAGAGTCTGAGGCTGGCTACGAATAGCTGTCATCTGCTCCACCTTCCACCTCCTACATGTATGTGACCCTGGTTCAAACCCAAGTCGTAATCATACATTTGTATTTAGATGCAGACAGTCCCTCAATCTGCCTCCAAGGGATTTTCTTGTTCAACTCTTTTTTGCCATTAATGATGCATAACTGATGAAGATAACATTCATGTACAACCACACCTAGACATTCGTAGTCAGCAAATTCTTAATGAGAGCTTCAGTGGGCCAAAAAGATTTAATGATATTCAATTCAGTTTTATTGATTGTGAAGATTCAAAATAATATATTATGCAAAAGAGTACTGCTAGAAAACAAGCAAAATGGAATTTATACTGTAGTACCAGACTCCTACATACCAAACGCCTGGTTGCACATTTTTAAGGTATGGCAACGAAAATCTACCCGGACAGTACATACAGCTGTAGAGTCCGACTGGATCCCCTCGGATTGCTCACCTTGGATTGAACGAAAAACGGTTTTGTAAACCAAAACTATTTGACGCACGCTTGCCCCAATTTCACCAAGGCTAGCTTAACCTTAAAGATTAGGACTAGGATGATTTTGCAAGGCCTTAATTACATGTATTTTTTACATTGATCCAAAGTAAGCAATCTGAGTCAGGACTCAAAGTTAAAATTTAAGCCCACTAGCAAAGCTTTGCTAGTGAGATTTTTTTTCCTACAAGTAAATGGTTATTGGGTAAAACCACTATCAAATTGTTGATGAAGTTGCTTTTCCATCATATATAACCTTCAAATATCTAACAACTTAATTCGATTTGATACTTTGTGTTAATGACCTAAAAAGTTAAATTTCAATATTTGGGCTCCTGTAATTTATCATCTGAAAGCCACTGCTGTTTGTCTCAAATGCCTTCTGTACTACCTTCTTGCATTTGAACAGCTTTCTTGAAATGTTTTGGCGACAGGAATGATTCTACATGTAAGTTACTGTAGCAAACGTTTGGTAGTGGATATTACAAGTTGTAAATTTCTCACTCGCATTTTGCAAGTTTCCAGTAATTTTAAGTCCTACGAGTTGATTCAGTGCAACTTGTGTACTTGTCTTTAGAAATTTACCCTGCTAAAGGAGAGGTTTGCATGATTTCCCCCTCTAGCAAAAGGGAAAAAGGAAACCTCTGCATGGATCTCCTCAAATTGTCAATTTCAGACCTCTAGATGAATAAATTTATGACGGTCTTCATCGGCTTAAACCCACTATAACCGGTTTGAAGTACTACAAACTGTGCAGGCACATGTACCTGATGTGACTTAGCAGACAAATCACCCAGTTGCTGCCGGAGTTTCCCAGCTATCTTCTGCTCTGCAGGAGCCATTCCTCTTTCATACTGTGTAACAGCTGCCCTCCACAGTGGTTCGGTGTAAGGATTGTGATGAAGCGGATTCAGACCAGAGAAAGGAGAGAAGGCTTCTGATGTGCGCAGGGATTGTCGCTCTGAGGTTGTCAGAAGACGCACCAGTTGTTCATGCACTGTTCTTAAAGTTAAGACCTAAAAAAGATAAGGGTTACAAGTGATGAGGAATTTCCTATTTTAGTTTAAACAGGAAATGACCTTTTACATCAGCATACGGGTGATGGTCAAAGCAGAAATGTTATTGAAATGACAGAAGATTTACCTCTGCCTCAAAAACCCGCTCACTTCCTCCAAGTTCACTTAAAAAATGTTGCTTTTTAAAAAAAAAGCTGAAGCATTTTGGAACTTTTAATGACACTACTAAAAAGAAGGTATAATAGGTGTCAATCTGACAATAAAAAAACAAAGTTGTACACCTCAGGAGATAATTATTTAGTGATGCATTATTAAGTGAAACAGTTAAGATTCAGCTTTAAGCAGGGTGAGTGTTGTCCAGACTTAACTATTACCGGTAGAGGGTAACGTGAAGTGCTAGTTTTCTACCCATATAGACCATGTGAGCGTTAGCCCTACTAACGGAAATAGGCCCACACAAGGACAGCGAACTCTAACCAGGGTGGGAGTTGAACCCACGACCTTCACGTTAGATCACCACTGCTCTACTGACTGAGCTACAAGGTCAGACAGGAGCAGTGCAGCAGCAGGTCATGGGAATTTAAGGTGTCAATGTCACGGCAATGAATATATGGCCTGTTGTCCAGGCCTCGGTTGTTTAAACGATGGATAGTACTATCCGCTGGACAAATCACTATCCAGTGTGGATACATGTAAGTCATACGGTGGCAAAACCATTTGCAAGCATATCCAATGGATGGTGACTTATCCGGTGGATGGCCGTTATTCACCTCAGTCTTGAACAACTGGGGCCAGATGATAAGCCGAGTAGTGAGAGAGCTCTCACTTACGGGTACATACACATTATAAACTTCCCACAGGTGCACATGGGTTCAAATTCTAAGAATATATGACCTAGTACGTGTATATTACAATTGTTATTCTGGACCTTGGATAAGTCACGATAGAGAGTTTGGAAAACTCACAAGAAACTCTCAGCAACTGTCATTCTTCTTTGAATTGGCCTAATTCTAACATACCTCCTCCAGTCTTGTGGCAAGATTTGACAGATTTTCTGGTGTAAATTTCTCTCCCCGCCACGGATGTGAGGGAAATCTCTTCCAGTACTGTGACGTCAAGGTCTCACAAGTAGAAACCCATCTTTCACAAACATTAATACCCTTGCGCATAGCATCTTTGACTTGCTGGAATGAATCATGCCAGATGTCAAGCATTCCCAATTTGCGCTGCACATAGCGACCAAGGGCACCGGCCATGACATCCAGAAGATGTTTCATGCGTGTCTCTGAATAAGGCTTATGATCCTCTTGTTTCCAGATTTCATCAAGAGAATCTTGGGTGGATTCTAGGAGCTCCAGGGTGTCATCAAGATCCAGTGCATCCAGATTAGAAAAATCTTGTGAAACATTTTCTGCAAAAAAATTACTATTAACAAAAAAGCAATCACATTTCATTTGACAGTTTTACTGGGTGTAAATTCAGGACGAGACTTTCACATAGCAAGCTGAATTCCAAGAAAAAAGCCACACTTTGGCGATGGGTAGTGTTTAAAGATAGTGGGATGAAAAAGTGAAAGAGTAGAATTAATTTTTTTCACATTACTAATTACCACAATTGCACAAGTATAACTGTGATCAGGTTCAATATAATGTCTTTATTTTGTAGCTTATTTGTTGCACACATCCATTTGCCCCGAATTCACATCACACCTACACTGTACACTGTACTGCAAAATAATTAATATAAAAATAATATTACCAAATTATATCAATTTGAAATTAACATTAAACAACAAAAAACACTACATACTAATTATTTTTCAAATTATTTTTTAAGAGCTTAATTTAAATTCGTTTCAGTTTATGGTACAGCTCTAATCATTTCTCATCAAGAACTTGGGTGACCTGTGGACCAGTGCATGAGGAACAAATTTTAAGGCATGTGCAAAGTACAATTGTGTACATCGATTTGTGGTTTATATTAAAATATTCTGGAACTCATTTATGTCCATGTATGAACAAATGGGGTTTCGATGCTGAAACTTGCGAATTCAAGTGCCGAATTGAAATTTTGTTGACGGACCTTCCAGATGACCTGGTCTTCGCGAAGTTGCCATGGACGACAATGTAAACTGTCATTGTAGGTTTCTAATTAGTCGCCTTGACCTACCTTTTTGAAAGCTCTCTTGGAAAAATGAAGCTCGTTCTATTTCAGAGAGGTCATAACCCGACACGGAAGCATCGGACCAGTACTGAAACTCATCTTGCGGAGTTAGAATACCGGAAACATTATCTTCGTCGCCAAAATTAGCGCCTCGAGAAGACGAGTCATGTTGCTTTCTCACTACACTTCCTAGACCTGCTTCCAGTTCACTCAACAAGCTTTGCAGTTTCGGATCGAAACTTCGGCTCCACTTCTCATCCTTCAACAACAACGGTGCAAATACCTTCTGCACTGAATGATACAATGTGTTTACAGGCGAGGAAAGCATAGATGAAACAAAAACGTTTTGATGCAAGTTGTCAGGCGTGATTGCTTCAGGTTGGAGTTTGACGAACACCAAGACTTTTTCCGCGGTATTGCTCGGTTCTACATGGTTTGACAATTTGATGGATCGGTTGCCTTGATGAGTATCATACTTCGCCGCCAATACAGGCGAATTTCCATCGTCCAAAAAAGCATTTAGCTCTCTGGAAGAACGAACTTCGTTCAAAACGCTGTCAGAGCTCTGAATTCCAAAGTAATTGGAAGTGGTCGCGACAACGAAGTCTTTCCTCAAATCTCCAGATGGCATGTCCAAATAAAAATAAGGTAATCGAAAGATTCTCGCTTTTCACATATTTACACACACGGGAAAGTATCTATTTCCAATAAACATGCGGTTTTATACAAGATCCGTTTTACGACTGAACACAAGGATCACAAGCAGTGGCTCGAGGTCCCAAATATTTCTTCCGAGCGTGGACTGCGTTCGAGTAATAAAGGAAAAATAAAATACTGGAATGAAACTGGAGTAGCAACGGTGGAATGCATTATGGCCATCGGCAAGAATCTCACTGGCTGGCATTTTGCAATAATGGCAATAGAAGGGTGTTAATCGCGTCGTGACAAGTCAAAAACTGAACTTCTAATGTGTTGCTTGATGTTTAATGTTTAAACATTAAACACTTACTCTTTACTGTTAAAATTACATACCACAGGTGCTTATAAGGAGCGGAGCTACCTGCAAGGTTCGATAATTATAAGGTGTGAGTGTATTTGTGTTTACTACATGCTTGTGCAATGATTAACATATATCAAATACAAGGTGTTACAAAGGAACCCACTGGGAACTCGGAAAAATCCGATCGAGCCGACGAACCTCCATGGGTTCGAACCCCATCTGGGGCTCGGATTTTTCCGAATTCCCAGTGGGTTCATTTGTAACACCTTGTATTTGATATACGTTAATCATTGTCTCACATTCACTCACTTGTGCAATGAAATGTGTAAATTACAAAGTGTGCAACAAAAGCCCTTAGAAATAGAAGAAATTCTTAAGACAAAAACACCGCCGGGTTGAATTAGCACACACACATAGTAAATGTTAATAAGAGCCCATGCGTAGTAGCCTTCCTATACACTCTATCTTTCCATTTTTAGAACTAGCTCATCAGTAGGAGACTCACATTTACATCAATTTGCACAATTTGCATACATTGTTTTGCTACAGCTGTATTCGTTTGACAATAACTTTATTGTGGTAAACGATGGGTGTAGAGCCCAAGAACTCGTGACGTTCTAAAAATAGAAAGATACGCGTAAAGGTTGAATTGACTCCTAGGGCTTGTATAGGAGAGGCTAGGCAAGCTCCTGCTCATGAATGGGCTCCTGAAAGGCACACACTGCGTTACCGTGCACGAGCATTTGAGAAGTACGGGACAAAAAAAGACAGCTGGAAACACCACCTTTCTTCATGTGGTTGTGTCGTCAGAGAGTTCATGGTTTTTCCTCGAGCTCAAGGGCTACAATGGCCTCCCCGTTACTCTATTTCTCGCGTGTATTCTTCGCGAGTCGCGAGACGTCACGTGGTCTGAATGGGAAAGCTAAAGGTCCATTCGTTGCGTGACGAGTCCAACAGCAATAAACGTCCTCAAACCGGATGATGGCATTTCCGCAGTTGATTCCTTTACTTCTTTTTTCAAGTTTTTCATTTGGTCAAAGTGAAGAACTGCGATTCCTCGTCTTAGGTGATTGGGGTGGAATGATGTTCTATCCATATACTACCTATTACGAAAGAGCTGTTAGTAAAACTTTGGGAAAAGTCGCCGAGGAATTTGGAACTCAATTCACCATCGGTTTAGGTAAGAAAGGCATTTTGTTATGTCGCAACGAGTCAAGCAAAGTGCGCTTCAGGTCCGTTATTGCATTCCCATCGTTTTCAATTTCCCAACAGTTTTCTTTTATAAGTTCTTTAATTATCAAATTGTACGCCATAGTTTATGACGATAATTAGCTTGAAAGTCAACAATTTTTCAAGACTATTGCTTTTTAAACATGACAATGTATTAACTTACCAGTCAAAAGGTCATGTCTGTATTTGACGGATACATACAATACGGCAACATGGACTGGAAAATCAAATTGATTTGCAAGCCGTATGACACGTAATTTCAGATTGATTTCGGCATTCCAGTTGAAATGGCCGGTGCCCACCATTTATCTTTCCAGCTCAGAGTCCATAAATGGTACGAACCCCCACAAATCAAATAGTAGGGCACTACTGAAAACCAAATACAAGGATCTCCAGAAAAGTTCGGGCATTGAAGTTTAATTCCCGTAGGCAACAGGGATTTGGTCTTCTTTTTCTTACATGGGAAAATAAAGTAGTTTGGAACTTTGTGATCATACGCAAGAGTACAGGAGGAACTTCTGATAAGAAAAAATATTAGAGATAACAAGTGACTACTGTACTAAATGCCGAAGTGGTAAACTGTAGTTAACCGAGTTAAGGCTCATGGGAAAAGCCCTCGTCTAAAAACAATAGAGATTCGTAACATTTTATGCAAATTAACATGAAAAGGGTAACGATTAACTTAACACGTATAGGCCATTTCGAAAAATACCATAATACTCTTCGTTTTACATAAGCATTGTTTTTGTTTTCTCTTGGGACTATTGTAAGACCCAAGAGAAACTGCAAACAAAGAGTATTATGATTATGATATTTTCCGAAATGGCCTATTTGCATAAGATAATCACATGATATCGAGTGCAATTTGGAATAAATAAGCACTAGTAAGTATTTTGAAATTGCACGAGAAAAATCATGTGATTACGTAAGAAGTAAATCGTTACCCTTTTAATGTTATTGACATACATCATCAAATAACGTATCATAATAGTCGGGTGTGTGGAAAATAAAGACCTGGACTGAAGGAAGACCGAAGACCCGGAAAACGAAGAACCCCACAACAAATGACATACCAAACAGCAAATTTGGGGGGACAAACAAAAAGTATTGTGGTATTTTCGAAAGTGGCAAATTATGTAGAGGTAACACACGCGTATGACCGTCGGTCCGTAGAGCGAAAAACTGTGACTTCGACCTTGCATTTACAAGACCTCTGTCACAGTTTTTCGCTATACGCCGGATCTCCCAGCTGGCAAATAACATATAAAGCTTCACATGTGAAAAAAATCACTGTTGCTATGGTTGCGTAATAAATCGCGCAGTTCTTCGAAAAGGCTGCTTTTCACTTGCGACGGAGTAGGAGTCGGAGTCGGAGTCGTATTCGGAACCGGAAGAGCGCTTATGACCTAGTGAATAAGATCGGAGTCGTAAGCGGATCATAAGCTCGACGGAATCGGAGTCGGAAGAATCAGAACGTTCCCATTTTCTTCCGACTCCACTAATGACTCCGTCGCTTATGATCCAGTGAAAAAGTAGATTGTCGGAGTCGAAAGCAGAAGCGGAAGAACCAACCAATCACAATGCGTGGAATCAAGCATTGCGATTGGTTTATTCTTCCGCTTCTGCTTCCGACTCCGACAATGTAGTTTTCAGTGGATCGTAAGCGACGGAGTCATAAGCGGAATCGGTATTCTGCTTCCGACTCCGACAGTTTGATTTTCACTAGATCGTATCGCTCTGCGCTTCTGATTACGACTCCGACTCCGTCGCTAGTGAAAACCAGCCTTTAAGGACTACAAAACATATTAAAGTGAAATGGTTTGGTATTTCATTGATGTTTATATAATAAACAGAATATCACATGACCGCTGGGAGATACGACATTTCTCTTCTCGAGTTGAAAATATTTTTTCAACACTCGAAGAGAAATATCGTATCTCCGCGCGGCCATGTAATATCTTCTTTTATATATGCCGGTGAATTACGAAGCAACGGCCTCACGTCAGCGCGCGGGCGCAAAAACAAATTAACAGAAAACAATCTGGGTGGAATACGAGAAAGGCATAAACGTATTCTGAATATGGTATATAAGTATAGTCAGAAACCCATAAGGGTTGAAACGTGTGACGGCCCCTTGTGTGCTGGGAAACAAGCTTCTGAATATTGAATTTGCTAAGTACCATATTTGGAACAACAAGAGCGAGGGGTTTCCAAATATGGTACTTAGCACTGAAACATTCAACCAATCAGTTCGCACTGAATATTCGGAAGCTGTGAACGCAAGTTACACGTTTCAACCCTTATGGGTTTCTGGTATAGTATAGACCCTGCATGGCCATAGAGCATTCTTATTGATTAAATTACAGGCGACCTAGCAAAGTACTATTTTAAAATCCGGTCACTTCGATTAATAATTGTTAATTATTGTACCCTTGAATGAGACAATAGGGTTCTTTAGATCGAAGGACAAGGACGTTCTCCGTTCTGAGCACGCGCACTTCAAAAAATGTCGGCGTCCAAACGTTATGCGCATGCTCAGTACGGAGAACTCGCACTCGTAGTCGTCCTAGTCTTCCGATCTCAAGGTCCCTAATATTAGCGACCTTCATACGACTACGAGTACGAGTTTACGTTTAAAGAACGAGAATTTTCGAAATGCGCGTGCTCAGAACTGAGAACTCGCAATCACAGTCGTCCTTGAACTCCAATCTAAAGGTCGCTGTTATAAGAATGACGTCAAATATCGCGGAAAAAAACTTTCAAAGTTAAAATATTTTTCAAGCTACAAGAATCATCCAAAAAAAGGTTATGGACAGCATCTTTTTTTTTGCAACGAACGAACTGGTCAAACGAACCACTAATTAAAAGTTTTCACGTTTGCAGGTGACAATTTCTATGAATTTGGAGTGAAGAACGAGGATGATCCTCGATTTCAGGAGACATTTGAAAATGTGTTCACTGCGAAATCGCTTATGACACCCTGGTATTTTTGTGCAGGAAATCATGATCACTATGGCAACGTATCAGCGGAAATTGCCTACAGCACTCACTCAGAACGTTGGAATTTTCCAAGTCTCTATTACACGAAGTCTTGGAGAATCCCCGGTAAGTTCACCTCCCTCTCACTCCTTTACGTCGGTGGGGTTCGCGAGGGCTCACGCGTGAGTTGCACACAAAATGGAGACGAGAACAAGAAGTCCCGTCCCTCGCGTGACATCTCGCGCGATTCCTAATTGAAGGTCTTTCTTTGACGCTAGGGTAAAGTGGATAGGGAAATTGTTGATGTATGCAGTCAATAATAAAATTTTCCTCACCCTTTGACCTCACAGAAAAATACTACTCCACACAAAAAAAGCAAAGAAAAAGAACAAAACTACCAAAAGTGTTACCTCCGAGAAATACATGTCTCTCAGCTTGTATTTTATCAAGATTTTTCCGGCTCGAGTGAGATACTTTCGAAGGCTACTCTGTCTTCATAACCATAAAATTTGATCTCTCAGGAAAACGAAGCGTATTAAGATTTTTGGGTAAGTAAGAATCTGGTATCAGGTTCTATTGTTATTGCTCATACATTCTGCGCATCTCAAGATACTCGGTTTCCCTATGGGTGATGCTTACTATTACAGGGTTTAAGACTATGCGGAGAAAGCAGTGTTCTTGATATCCAAAACGAAAATTGGGGGTAACGATGCATTTTTCAGAGATAATTAACGTTCAATTTGGAAAAGAACGCCATATATGTTTTGTAATTTAAAGCTTTTTTCAAATATTGTTCATAAATTTTTTTTCAAAAATTCGTGGTTACCCCCAATTTTCTTTTTGGATTTCAGTAACACTTTTTAAGATCTTCTTTACCCGCATATTCAGTAAACCGCGCAAAAATACCTACGGTGAGGTCATGCGTTCAAAACCCGCTCAAGATTTCTTTCAGACTTCCATGTCGTTAATGTTTAAGTAATAGCGTGCTTTTTCCCGCAGTCCAATTAGTATTTCAAATACTGAGTTTCTTCAGGAAACCGAAGATCACTCATGATTTCCCAAATATTTTGTTATATTGTTATTATTATTATTATTATTATTATTATTATTATTATTATTATTATTGAATATTTATGAGTCACAAGTTATCATCGCCATAGCCATCGTCATCATGTCGTCATCGTTATTATGATCACCACCGTCATCATCATCACGGTCTTTGTTATTATTCTGTGTTTAGGATCTAATCTCGACCTGCAGTTAGTTTTACTGGACACAATAGTACTTTGCGGGAACACAGACCACGATCACTTGAATGACCAACCACAAGGTAAAGTTTTTTTGGTTTCTTCAAACATTTCGCGTCTTGTGATGCAACCAACCCCCAAACAAAATTAAGCCAATTGTTTCCAAGCTTGCATGACCTACAAAACAATTCGACGTTTCGTGCACATGGAAGCATTCTACACAGCATGGAAACGGGTATAACAGGACCGGCGCTGATCTCCAGCCCGGTCTGTAGATAGATGAGAGGAAACACGGCAAGAGTTGCAGATGGGGTAGATATGTGATTTTCACAATTCTTAGATGAGACGAAGATGCCCTTGCGGTGGCCGGAACCAGTTTCACTACTTTCAAGAGACCTTCTTATTAGAAGGGTTGTCACCGACTACAACACTGTATCACGTAACAGCCATGTTATCGTACCTTATGAACCAACATGAAAGCTCTCCAAAAACACCCCTTATTTCGTCTTTGCCTGCTTATATGTCAAAAATAAACTCGGTGACCCCCCATTTTTTATCGTAGAATAGTAATTAGCAATCCGAGATAGATAGAACTATCGGCAAAGTTAAAAAAAAAATTATGGGCCGGGAGCCAATAGACCATATTCGTATTCTCCGAGTCAGTATTGGACCGGCTGGAACTACTGTAGCTTGCAATGGAAGCTAATGCGAGGGTTGAATCTTTTCTAATGCAAATACTTTTTAATATATTCCCCCGCATTAGCCTCTATTGCAAGCTAGCTAGTTCCAGTCCAATACTGAGAATACGAATATGGTCTATCCAGAGCTACCTCAACTTTCGCAAACGCTTTCTGCCCAAAGTACGATTATTTAGTGCTGTGTTGAGTCCGTAAAAACGCCGCATCCATTTTTTTGTGAGTAGGCTTCATTTGTTGTGTATATGTTGCCTGTAAAATCCGTTTTCAGGTTGAATCCGTTTTAGCTTAGGTTAAATTGGTGATCCTCATTCTACCTAGGTTGAATACGCACTCAGATGGATTGAAGAAACTTTTTTGGAGCCTAAATTAAGCCTATAGAAAAATTAGGGTCAGGTTAGGATTAGTTTTGGTTATTATACAAAGATATTAATTGACCAATCATAGAAAAGAAAATAATGGAAAAAACTGTGTCGGGTTGAGCATGTTCGTGCTATAGATCTGGAGGGGGCGAGTTCGAGTACCGACAAGTGCATAGTACAGTTCTTTGTTACCTTGCTTCGTTGTAATGTTGAGACTGAATTGATAAATGTATACCGACCGAATATAAATTTGTCTATTTGTCAACGAACCGTGACCGAGGAACCAGAGTTGAAGAGTTTCTATTTGTCAAGAACTAATCGTTAAGAGGTGCCAGACAAAGTGATTTAACTTAATGTACGACTTTCTCGAGAAACCGCGTTGCTTTCCTATTCATTTAGTGTTTTAATCTCCAGGAAACTTGTCTTCTCAATAGGATATTTTTCACTGAGCAACAGTTCTTTGTCTGTTTTAATTATCTCATTACGCATTTGCCACTGAAGAAAAGGCATGAGCCTCGAAAAGTCCGGCGTTTGAACCATTTTGGGGTTCTTCGTTACAGTGCGACGCGCCTTGCCGTGGCCACCTAACAAAGTTTTTTTACAAGTTGTCCGCCAATCAGGATGTTTGAATTTGATTGACAGTGCAAAGTTCGCACACACCGTTGCACGGGTTGTTGAGTTGACGTATTTACACGGCGCGTTGCACTGTAAAAATGTTCAAATTTATTGTTTTATCGTTGCGCAACACTCATACTTGATCATGTAATAATAATGTTAAACTCGTCTGAAATGCTCTTTCAGAACCCGAATCAGTTGAAAAATCTGAAGAACAATGGACATGGCTGGAACACACTTTAAAATCATCTACAGCACATTATCTCATCGTTGGAGGCCATTTTCCTGTGTGGTCTATTGCTGAACACGGGCCCACTGAATGTCTTGTGGAAAGACTGAAGCCTTTGTTAGAGAAGTACAATGTCACTGCTTATATCAGTGGTCATGATCACAACCTTCAGGTAATTTTAACAAATCGAAAGTGGTTCAGTATGGTCTGTACTCTTATCGACAACGATATTCGTCATCACAGTGGTCAAAATGTTGTGGACTCACGAGGCGCAGCCGAGTGAGTCCAGTGAGTGATTGAGTTTCTCTTCAGAGCTAGCCTACCAATAGCGAGCCACTACAGATACCATACAGGCATCCTGCAAATGTAGTATCAGAGTTGTAAAATGAGCTTGAGCTATTTTAAAAATTGTTTCGTGAGCGCGCGCGTTGGCTATTTAAGATTATAGTGAAATATATGTTTTCTTTAGTAAGTTTTATTTAGTAAGTTCGGAAGTTGAACATTTCGCTTGATCACCAAAAATTGGTAAGCCAATCAGAACTTCATTAAGTAAAGTACGATCGTCCGGGTGAGTGTAGTCCTGAGAAGGACTGTTTGAGATGACTTTGAACAGAACTGTTCTGAGTAGTTGCAATGGT